>JAWNPA010000054.1:6647500-7247500 GCA_035045345.1 Drosophila hamatofila | reverse complement strand
CCATTTTTGCTTACGTTCTCTATATTTTGATAACGTCGCATTGCATTCATCAAATTTCTATAGACAATCTCATTGTTTACCTCGCTGAAATGAATTGCTTTTCTTTACATTTTCAACCCAACAATGAGTAATACATGTTTTTTTTTTTTTTGTGCATTTTCAATTAATTTCAAGACCTTATAATAATAAGTTTAATGAATGACAAATGCCAGAGCTTAGCACGCGTAATTTGTGTATGACTACACTGCGAAAAATATGTGAGTTTATTTGTATTAATTAATTTTATTATTTTTATTATTTTGATTATTAGTATTATTATTAGACAGAAGCTTAGCATGGGAATGAAAAATGAAAATAAATTTCAGCTTAGATTACATTTACCTAAAAAGGTAATATTTCTGATATTTCATCAAATTAAAATATATAATATAAAAAAACGTAAAATTTAAAGAAAACAACAGAGGCACAAAAAGAATCTTTACAAACTTGGAATATTTTTAATACACCATTGGCTTCTGTGGAAACTGCTAAAACTAGTAGGATAAACGTTATTTATCAAGTCATACGCAGATGCCTTAGTATACCATGCCTCGGCAACGCAGCCAAATAGATTCTCTTCCATCAAAATTACTTGTCCATCCACCAAAATCACGTGACTGTCTACAGATCATTTTTACTCTCCCTTCAGGGCAATCTAAAATTAAAATTAAATTAGCCTAGAAATTACTTAAGCTTACCATTATCGACAATTTTAAAAAATAAAAAAAAAAATTGGAAAATTACCATATACTTTTTTTACTTTGGGTACAAAGTAAAAAAAAAATGTAATTTATAATCAATCAATAATATTCACCTTTCCCTTAAGAAAATCTCCAAAAATACTTTTGCCAAAGTTGTCTTCAAACTTTTTCGCTCACTGTAAGCTCATCTATCTATCAAACAACTTATTTATCAATTATGTCACATTTAATGATAAATTTTAAAATTACTTTTATCGCAACGCTATCGTTTCTACAAAAAGGAAATCATATCGCAGCAGTTGCCCATATATAAGCCCAGTCCATTCGCAATGCCCGTTAGAGTGGCCCAGTCAAGGCTACGAAAGAGTTGAAAGTTTATAAAAATAATATTCAATAAAATGTTCAAGTATTCGAGTTTGCTGCTGCTGCTGGGCATCGTGGCCCTAATTGGAGCCGAGGTGCATCGCATACCCATACACAAGCACGAGCACAAGCGGACGCGGCTGCATCACAAGGCGGCGACCCGTGCCCTGAACCAGAAATACCATCCACAGCAGGCGCTCTATGTGCCGGACTATGTGGCGCCCAGCTACGATGACTCTGACTCGAACAGCGAGGAGGACAGCAGCGAGTATGTGATCGAGACGCTGTCGAACAACCAGAATATGGATTACTATGGCGTCATTGGCATCGGTACGCCGCCGCAGTACTTCAATGTGGTCTTCGATACGGGCTCCGCGAATCTGTGGGTGCCCTCGGTGAAGTGTTTGCCCAGCGATGTGGCCTGCCAGAATCACAATCAGTACAATTCCAGTGCCTCGAGCACCTATGTGGCCAACGGAGAGAGCTTCTCCATACAGTACGGCACTGGCAGTCTGACTGGCTTCCTGTCCACGGACACCGTCACCATCAATGGACTGAGCATTGCGTGTCAGACCTTTGGGGAGGCCATCTCCCAGCCCAATGGCAGCTTCACTGGCGTGCCCTTCGATGGCATTCTGGGCATGGGCTACATGACCATTGCAGTGGATAATGTAGTCCCACCATTCTACAACCTCTACGAGCAGGGTTTGATTGAGGAGCCGACCTTTGGCTTTTATCTGGCACGCAATGTCACAGCTCAGATCGGCGGTCAACTGGTCTTGGGTGGCGTCGACTCCCAGCTCTTCAGCGGCAATTTGACCTATGTGCCCATCGTCCAGCAGGGCTACTGGCAATTCATCGTGGACAGCGCTGAGATGGGCGGCTATGTGGTCTGCTACAATTGCCAGGCCATCGCCGACACGGGCACCTCTCTGCTGGCCTGTCCTGGCAACGCCTACTCGATGCTCAATCAGCTGATTGGCGGCTATCTCATGGATGGGGATTACTATGTCGACTGCGCCACTGTGAGTTCGTTGCCCGTGCTCAGCTTCAACATTGGCGGCACCATCTTCAACCTGCCCTCGTCTGCATACATCAGCAGCTTTACGGAGAACAACGCGACCTTCTGCATGTCCAGCTTTACGTACATCAACACCGACTTCTGGATTTTGGGTGATGTCTTCATTGGACAGTTCTATACTCAGTTCGATTTCGGTGAGAATCGCGTCGGCTTTGCACCTGTGGCCTAAGCAACGTTTGATTTACCCCGAAAATTGTATTTGAAAAAAAAAGACGAATCTATAAAACAAAGTTTATAAAAATACCAAAAAAATATATGACTGCATTTAAAATATTTAAAAAAAATTTATATGTATATAAATAAATTTATTCCCAAATTTGTTTTATGTACAGCTTTAAAAATATGTTTTAATCTATCCGCTGATTTACAAAAAATATAAAAAAAAAACATTGAAACTATTCCTGAATGAATTTTCATGTGTTTGATGACAGATAAAAGTTTTTATAAAAGGTAAAAGTTAAGTTTTTACATATATGATTAGTCCATTAAAGATGGTGTTACACTTATCAATCAATCAGCCAATGTGTGTTTCAATCAATCAACAAACAGTTAGTCAATCAGTCAACAAATTTGTTAGCAAATCACTTAAAGAGCTAGTCAGTCAATCAAAAATTCAATCAGTCAATAACTCAGTTTATAAATAAGGCAGATCTGGCGGAGACTGTGTTGATTGATTGATGTTTAGCTATCGTCAATAAATTAGCCAATTAAAACCTAATTCTGTCCAGCCATAGTGCAGCTCAGACATATTAACTGACTGATTGATTAATGATTGAAAGACCAATATGAATCAGTCAGACAGTTGGTCAATCATTAATCAATTAATTAATTAATCAGTCAATCAAACAACTTGTGAGTAAACTCTGCATATTATATTAAATAGTTGATAATTGACCATTGTCAATCAATCAGACTTTTAGTCTTCAATCAATTACCATCAAGCAGTAAATTAAGCCGCTAAGACAGACACAGATATTAACTGAATGATTGATTGATGATTGACGGATCAATCAGATAGCATTTAGTCAACCATTAACCATTAGTCAATCAATCTATTATTCAATCAGTATGCATTTGACTAGGGCAGATCTTTATATATTATATATATTTTAAAAGATAGTTAGCTAGGTTAGAAGTAATGCACATCAGGTGAAGATATATATAACAAATGACTGATTAACTTGATGACTGACAAACAATTTTTAAACAGTCAGTCAGCTAATCAATCAGTAAGAAATTCAACTTATCTCTTAATTAGCTCATCACTCATTCAATCAAGTGGTCAATCATCCAGTTATAAGTCAATCAATTTAAAATATAATTTATAATTTTATAACTTAATATTTTTAAAATTTTTATTTCATGTTAACAATTTACATGAGTTCTATAGAATGATAATATTTTAAATTTTAAAAATAAAATGATCGAAAAACCTCGAAAACGCGAGTTGCATAACAAAATATAATTAATTATAATTAAAAATATTTAAAATGATTTCTGTTTGTAAATTATTTGTTTTCCGGAGTAGGAGGTTTGCTGGAAGCAGTTGTGAAGTTACCGCCGTAGATGCCACGCGGAGTGCGCGGCAATTGTTGCTGCTGTTGCTGTTGCTGTTGCTGCTGTTGTAGTTGTGCCTGTTGCTGCTGCAGCTGCTGGTGATGCAGCTGATGTTGCTGCAATGCACGTTGCTGGAGCATAGCCTCGTAGAGTATGGCAGCAGCAGCTGCATTGGACGATTGTTGCTGCTGTTGCTGTTGCTGCTGCTGCTGCTGCTGCTGTTGTTGCTGTTGTTGCTGCTTTTGCTGCTGCTGTTGGTGCATCTGCTGCTGTTGCTGCTGTTGCTGTTGATGCTGATGATGCTGTGTGGCAGTCTGACGCAAATTGGCTGCCAACAGCTGAGCATAGACCTGAGTGATATCGTTCGCATTACCCGAGGCCATGCCATAGATGGGCATTGACATGTTGTTGGAGGCGCCAGCAACTAGATGCTGTTGCTGCTGTGCCTGTTGCTGTGGCAATTGCTGCTGCAACAGCTGCAAGTACAGCTGCGACAGCTCGTTTATTGAGGCAGTGCATGGCTGGCCACGCCCATGCTGTCCACTAATATCGCCGCCCCCATGCAGGCATTGTGAATGTTGCTGTTGCAGCAAGCCCGCCAGCATTTGATTGTAAGCGCAGTTCTGCAAGATATCATATATAAAGTAAATATAAATGCCTTACAAAAAAAATTTTAAAAATATTAGTTTGTGAAAATTAAATAAAAATAAACACTTTTTTTAAATTAAACAAAAATATTAGAATTTTCAAAATTTTTAGAAAACAAGACACTAAAAAAAAAAAAAAAATTAATTTTAAAAAAATATAATACAATTAATTTCTTATTGCATTAAATCATTTTTTTTTAATTTGTTTACTCAACTTAAATATTTAAAATAAATTTAAACACATCAAAATTTTAAATTATAAAATTATATTTGATTATAATTGATTTGTTGACATTTATAAAAAGATTAAAATTATCTAAAAACTATTTTTAAGTGAGTAAAAAAAAAATGTTGGCTTAAAATATTTTTGTTTATTTAAATTACTTGACACATTATTTTAAAAAAATATAACTTTAAGTTTTTAAGAGTGTTTTTTTTCCTCGGCTTATTTAATTTTAATTTTTAATTTTTAATTTTTTTTAAAGCAAGTATGTAAATTTAACATAATTTTGGCTTAAACAAAACCAAAAAAAAAATTTAATTTTTTAAATAATTATTAGGAATGGTAACTAAATTATTTTCCTGTATTATCAGGGAAGTAAGTTTTTATCAAAATTACTTTTTTAAAAACTTTTAGTTTGAAGTTTAGTATTATTAAGCACCTAATTAATAATTAATATATTAAAACATTTTTTTTTGTAAACAAAAAAAAATTATTTTACAATTTTTTTTTAATTGATTTGGACTACAAACCTAATTATGTTTGTTTAATATAAAATGCATGTATATAAAATGAAAAGTTTTTAGTTGGAATGTAAACATTTGAAAGCATTTAATAGAAATTGATTAAATGACATTTTGTATATTCATTTCAAATAAACAATTTGTATAAATATTTGTTAATAATTGAATTAATGACATTTTTAAAAATGAATATAAAAAAAAAATTGGATATGTAATCATTTACTTACAGATCCTGCGCGTGGATTATACCCTACTACAGTGGGGTGCTTGCGATCGTAGAGCGCTTTGGCTCCACGCTCGAAGCCTGGCGGCGGCTGCGCCTTTGGGGCAGCGCCGCCCCCTTCGCCGGAAAAGCTCGGCGCCGCTGACTGCATCTGATAATGGGCACCATGCAGAGCATAGTGCTCGGCTGCCTTGTGATAGCTAAAGCTGCCATTCTCCGGATGTCCTGTAGTATCGCCATAGAGGGCATTGAGCACCTCGTTTAGGAAACCAGACGTAGCTGCGGGGCTGGGCTCGAGCGGGGGCTCCGAGGTAGCTTGGGACGAGGGGCCATGATCATCGAGACGGCTGGGCATGCTCAGCTGCGGATCGGAAACGGTCGGACGCCAGATCTTCTTGGCCAGCTGCTCATAGGCGTTGGCTACAGCAGAGAGCAGAGAGCAGCGAGCAGTGAGAGAGGGAGAGCGAAAGAGTGCAAGGGGAGTAGATGGAATTTCATAATGAATGCAGCTATATATTAAATATGCAATCAACTTACGCTCGGCTGCTCTTTTGGCACCGTGTGCATCCATTCGCTTGTCGGTTGCCTTCTCTTATCACAGCCGGAACAGCTATGCTCCCCTTCGCAAACTCTTTTTTCTGACTGAAGCTCAATTCACGCTTGGGCTTTTGTTTATAGCAATTGCATTTGTTTATGCAATCATATCGATTTTCAGACTTTACTTTCAATTATTTATTTGATTCTTTTCTTTCTTTTGCATAAACTTGTCATTTGTCTGTTTGGAACAGAGACTGCCATTCGCCCAGGCTAACCGACAGAAACTTGAATATTTGTGAATGGGCAGCACTGGCTATGAGAGCTTAGCGATAGCAAAACAATATTTGTTTATAGTGGAATGACACTCACTAGATAAGTCGATATGCTCACGTGTTTCGCTGATGGAGAGTTGATATCTAGTAAGAGTTCTAGATGGATTATTATATAAGTAATATATCGATAATTTCTAATATAATAGCACAGAGTACGATAGGAATGGCAATTGTTGCTCAGTTGGTTCGTTGTGAATACCCTGAAACTATTTGAAATGGGAGTATACTGATGTGAAAATATAACCAAAGGAGGCGTGGCAAAACCCATAAGGTATACATCTTCCTGATCGGGTTGGCGAGCTGAGTTGATATAGAAATGACTGTATATGGGTCCGAAATGAACGCAGTGATCTTGTCTGCCACAAAAGCAACAAAGTTGAAATTTGGGGTATGTCATAGTCGGTCACTCTTATTTGTTGCAGTCAAATGATTTTTGCAGTACAGCACCACAAGTGAGTAACACCACTAAATATACAACACAGATATGTGAAAGTGCTAGAAAGTGAGAATTCCGAGCAAATATGAGGGACGGCAAGCTCAAATTTTTTGGCCACCAATAGTTTGTTCTAGTTGTCTTATCTATGGTCAGTGATGACATTAAAAGTAATTTAACAGTGGTGCAGCACTACTATTATCATGAATACAACTTTTTTTCTGCTAACATATTTTTGTAATCTTTAATTTTCATTAAAAATTTAGTTTTTGGTTCATTAGCAACGAATTAACAATATGCACTTTATTACATAATTATAACAACATTTAAATAGAAATAGAAAGCTAACACAGAGAGTCAAATTGTTGCAGTTTCTTCATCAGCTTCTTCCACAATCGCATAACAAAATCCAGCGCCTGATCCAGCCAGTTTTGCATAGCCCGGCAGCTTCAATAAAGTTGGAGCACAGCTGAAGGTAGAGTGGAAAAACGTGAGAAGTCGAAAAATAAGGTAATTGGAAAATAATTAATAGAAATACATTAATTTAGATGTTAGACATGTTGATTATACACTTTTTCATATCTTTTCTCAATAAAACTTCACAGATCTCAACTTAAAATTCTTGCAAATAAAAAAAAAAAAATACAATCACTACAACTATATTTATAACTTATCAAAAGATAAATCAAAATCTACTCATTTTTTTCATGTCTCACTTATATCAACATATTTTCATTAATTAACAGACTATTCGTATAACTTAGACCAGCTTTATAAAAAAAATATATTTGATCTCCAAATTGATATATTTAATCTATTTCTAATTAATCTAATCTAATTTTCTTTTTCAAATTATTGTTTCCCTCAACTGCATCTACTTACATATTTTCCGTAGAATTATTTCCACAATTTACGTTCCAGCCCCAAGTATATTTCTTTATCTATAAAAGAGCTTCTACCTCTGACATAAGTCTATATCTACTCCTAATCTTCATTACTTATCTCCACATATTTTCAACTAATTTCTCTCTTATGCATATTCTATAGTATATAACTCGTATGATAGGTCTCTCTAAAAAAACTATATTTTAACTCTATATTCATATATTCTATATCTAATTTTCTATTTCTAACTGCCTTCCCACAACCTCAGCCACTCACATATTTTCCGTCGAATTATTGCCACAATTGCCGTGCTCATTCCAGCCCCAGGTATAGATCTCGCCAGCTGAGGTACGCAGCAGTCCATGCTCTGCGCCCATGTGTAGGCGTGCCGGCGTCGTTCCCTCCTCCAAGTGCAGCTGCAGAGGAGTTGGCGTCGCTCGCTGCTCACAAAACTCACCCGTGCCCAGCTGGCCATAGCAGTTGCGACCCCACAACAAAATGCTATTGGTCTTCAGCAGGGCTGCATTGTGGGTCCAGCCGACGGCAAGCTGGCGCACATCCTCCTCGAACTGAAAGGCATTCGATTGACCAAACTTATTGTCGCCCAGTGCAACAATGCGCCTGCTGCCACCTGCCTCCATATTGACGCACTTGAGCAGCATGTGATTCTGTCCACTGACTAGGGAAACGATGCGCAGCTCATTGGGATTGTGCACCTGGATCTTCATGACATTGCAACGATGCAGCGACGTTGCAGTAATGTCCAGTTCAATGGGTGGCGGATCCATAATGCGCAAACGACCAAATACATAGATTTTCTGATCCTGTGTGAGCACCGCACAGAAGCGCAGACCAAAGCTGATCCTTTGCGCCGGCTCCTCACGCGGCAGACGCACAGGCATTGGCCTGCGCACAGCCATAAAGCCGCGCTGGCAAATTCCAAGCTGCTGAAATGCATTCGAGCCCCAAACATAGAGACGTTTAGTCAGGGTAATGGCGCCCGATATATCCCAGCCGCAGGTGACGAACTCCACAGGTACTTCCTGCGAGGAAGAATATGGATTTGATATATATGGCATATGGTATGGTATATAGAGGAATACTTCAAAGAATTCAGTGGGCACCATGGAGAACTCGCTATGGCATTCGTCGTCAGAGTTTAGGCCCAATTGGCCGCGGTTATTCCAGCCGCAGGCATGCAAACGTCCATTGCTATCGAGGATTAGGACATGACCGCCGCCGCCGCGTACGCAGCGGACCAGCTGAGGCACAAATGAGCATTTGGCTAGGCGCTGCGGTGTCATGCAGAGCTCCGACTCGTAGCCAAGGCCGAGCTGACCGTGAGAATTGGCGCCCTGAAAGAGGAAATCACTCATTAATTTGCAATGCAAATGACATCAACACACAGACACACACTTACCCAGGCATAGACGGCGACAGACATGGCGCGCGACCACCAGTTGCACAGGATCAGGTGTAGGTCTAGGTTCAGGATCGGGGTCGGCGTAGGGGCCAGGGCCGGGGTCAGGGTAGAGGGCGGTGCCTGGGTCGGGCTTGCACTTCCGGTTTGTGTTTCACACGTTGATTTAATGCGCCGCAGTCACGCCAAGAATGTCTGCGACCACAATTGCCAACTGCAGCTGCTGTTGCTATTGCAGCTCGTCCTCGCGCGTTGCTCTGCCTGCTGCTCATGTAAAACTGAGCCCTGGCGCTGACGTTCAAATAACTTTTATATCGTTTCGCTGTAAGTTTTTCGTGGCCTTTTTTACGGTCGTTAGCAAATCACACGCTGACCATGCGTGCCACAAAAGCCAATTGCTTTTTGATGTTTCAATTAAGTATTTTTAAAGTTCTAAAGCAAATTTTGCTTTGGTTTGCATTTTTGTTAACTAGATAACGCCATTGCACTGCCAGCGCTGCCAGCTAAACATAATATTTATTATTGTTTACAAAACGTGGGCATGTATTTTGCACATCATGCCGGTTTGACGTGGTGGCAACACTAGCACTCATATGTTTTGCATCTATCTAAACTAGTATGCTGCTCACGCACATCTGTGAGCATAAAGAGCAACAGATGTGCAAATTAGAGCGCGCGTAAATTATATATGTATTTTGTTTTTTAAACATATACTATATGTACTGACCATGGTTATTAAGCTAATTGCTTAATTAACATAATTTATTGATATTTTAAAGTGTAATATATATATTTTACATAACTTGTATGTTGCTACATACGTAAATTGCATTTGTTCACTAGTTCATGCTCGCGCCTTAAGCTGCATACATTTTTTAAAACTATTTACAGTTATGTTTCGCGAATTACGCAGTGACGCGTGCCAAGTGAAGAAATTTCAAGAAATTCGATTTATTTTCTTTTTTTTAAGTGATAAAAATATGAAATTTTAGTGAAATATAATTGTGAATTGTGTTATGCGCCTCGTGTTTTGTGAAAGCCATTACAGCTCATCATATTCACGCCAGACAACATGTCTAGCAAATTGGTGCAAAAAAAGCTAAGCCAAGCAGCTTATCGACTGAAAAATACCCTGGAAAATAGAAGCAACCTCAATCAATTCATTCTCCTTGAACACTTTGGTAAGCGCATTCTATTAATTGCCAACCATTTGAATTCTAAATGTTGCATGCAATCAAACAATCGAGGCAAATGTTTGCCTCTGACTGCGTTTGATTGCGTGCCACTTTTCCGACTTTTCTCGACTTTCCGTATAATGTGAAAATCATTAGTTTTTATTTGTGGCGTTTAGGGCGTATGCGAAGGCGATGTCGCAACCGACTTATTTTGCATTGCAAATGCAAAAACCAAAGTGCATTTTTCACCTGCCCATTTTTTTTTCGTTTCGTTTGGCCGAAGGGTCGCATGTTAGCTGGACATTGCAGTATTTATTATGTCCCGTTGTTTGTGTTGGTTAGTGTTGCGCATTTGCTGGTAGCGTTTGGCGACTAACTGTAATTAAATAACTGTTGGCATACAAATGATGTGTGGGATCTATCGGTTCAATTGGACATGAATGAACATGCTAAGAAGTGAATATATAAATAATAAATATGTACATACATACATAATAAAACATAAATAATGAATAATAATATAAATTAATGACAACTAAATAATAAATAATAAATGATAAATAATGAAAAAATATTGTAATAAAAAATAATAATAATAAATAATAATAATAAATATTAAATCAAAAAATAATAATAATTTTAAATAATAAATAAATAAATAAATAAAATATATAATAAAAAATAAATAACAATTAAATAATATTGAAAAAAAAAATATATATTATAACATTCATATTTGAATAGCTACATTGTATGTATATAATATAATTTAATTTTCAAAATGAAGTTTAATTATAATTAATTAATTATATCTTCATCCTCTTTTTAACATCATTATAATATGTAGTGAATTCGAATTTCCCCTACTTTGACTAATTTTTATCCACTGCTAATGGGTTTTCTCTTACCATCTTGTGTGTGTGCGCAGTTAGCTTGGAGCTCCCTTTTCTAGCGACAATTAAAGTTTAATTAAAATTGCATGCACTTTAACCTTCGCCCTGAACTTTGACAGTTTTAATTACAATATGTTTATATGAGTTTTGCGTGTTCATGGCAGGCGGAAGGCGGGTTTTATAATCGCTTTATATACCCGAGCAGGACATTCAATTTAGCTAAATGTGTAATTTTGCAGATTTGTTAAATTCGAGACTAGTTAAAAATTCAGCTGCTACAAAAAGGGAATTATGCTAAAATAGATAATTTTAGTCTGACAATTTCATATCATTATGACTAGCACACTTATTTATTATTTTATCATGATGTTACTTTATGGAAATTGACTTTAATTATTCTAATTTTTTATTGCAATTTCATTTGTATACGATTAAAAATATTTTCAAACTTACCGCTTCAATTAACTAGTTCCGAACAAGTTCTCGCTCAGCTTTTGTGCACTGCGCATGCGATAGTCTTAACGATAGTTGAGACACGCGCAAACAGCGTTGCCACTTAATGCAGCCAGTGCTGCACAGCTTAAATAGGCGCGTAAATTCAAATATTCTGTTGCATATGGGGAGATTTGTGTGCGTGTGTGTGTCTGTTACTTCATTTTCTTGTTCCCTAGAGTGTGATTGCCTTGCAGTGCAAACGTGACTCCATTTTCTTTGCGCTTTTCCTATGTTGTGACTTTTTATGTCTCTTAACATTTTTTTCTAGCTTGTTGCTGGCTTCTTTGCGATTTTGTTTTTGGTATTTTGAAATTAAATCTAATTTAATGGATATGCGTGTTGTTGTCTCTGCTTTTAGCTCTACTTCCATTCCACACATACGTGCATCGTCACACATCCTTACACACACGCACACTCGCACACACACACACGCAAACAGAAGCATTCGCAATTAAAGTTAAGAGTGAAAATTGCACATGTTTGCATTTCTTTTGCATTGTTTTTATACATCTTCTTTTCGCTGCGCACCTTTTTTTTTCCATTTTTCTTTAACGGCTGCGGTTTAGTTCGCGAAGCTCGTCGAATGTCGATTGGCACTTGTAATTAAACGCTCGGCTTTTAATGCCAATTGCTGTTTCGGTTTTAAATGAACTGAATTCTTTTGCTGCCATTGAATAAACAGCTATAAAGGAAAATTGTATTCATGAAGTTTTTAAACGGAAAATGTTAATTTTGTGAAAATTTTACGATTTTAAATAAATAAATATTTTTACCCAATATATTATTGAAGAAATGTAAATTTAATCATTTTAATTTATTGATAAGCTTTATTTATTGATCATAAGACGTATATAAAACATATCAAGAGGAAATATTTTATATTAGAAGTGTTGAAAATATATTTTAGGTATTAAAAAAAAAAAATATTGAAATTATTATTATATTTTTATTATACTAATATATATTTAAAGAGTAGAGATAGGCCCTAATTATTTAGTCTCAGTTCAGTTACAAATAATTTCAATAAACTGAAAGCTTTATTTTTTAGTGAATTTTTGAATTGTTAAGATGATTTGTTTTCCATTTATCTTAAAATTTGCTAATCTGTGTCATTTTCTTAAACATCTAAAAGTTGTTTTTATGTTGCGAATATGGCTAGAAGTCGGTTTTCTTTTTTCTTTGATTAAATTAAAGACGACTTCAGGTAGTAGTTGATGCTACACTTTACCCGAGTTCTGCTCTTGACGTTGCTTTCACTTTATCTTGCTTTGTTCGCTTTTTTCACTTTGAGTTACGCGTCATCTTTTCCATTCAGCTAATTATGGTTACGTCTGCTTTGATATTTATATTATTTTTTTTTAACAAATTAATTAATTTAAAATTGTTTTTTTTTTCTTGCAAAGAAAGGTAAAATGTTAAAAAATAAAACAGTAAATATAATAATTCTCATATTATTTATATTGTGTTTTAGATACCTGCTCTAATATATAATATATATATAAAAGTTAGTTGGTAGAGCCTTTAAGTCGAAAAGCTATTTCAATTTAGACCTTTTTAAACGCTTTAAATATGCGAAAACTATGCAAAAACGATTTAGTCAAAAGCCACTCAATAACATTTAATATTCCACAAACTTCAGTGCTAAACAAAATTCTGGTTTAACTCATTTTAAACCTCATAAATAGATATTTAGTCCTCTGCTGGCAAAAATTATGAAAATGCAAATCAATGCACTCACTCTCTCTATCTCTCTCTCATCATCTCTCTTTCTGGCACTGTCAGGCGCAGGCATTGACCATAAAACTGAATGGGGTACGCAGAAAAGCAATTGCAGAGCATTAAGTGCCGCAACTGAATAAGAGAGGGGCTGCAAGAAGGGATGAGGAGGGGTGACGGGGGTTGTAGGGGTGTGACAGGGAGGCCATGGACGATGGTCACGCTCAAAAGTCATTTAACCACTAATCATGACTGTGGTTTGGACTGTTGTCCAATGCTCGGTCAGGCGACGCCCCGTTCACAATTGTCAAAAACCCCACTTTCACCCACCCACCTTAGCTGCTTCCCCCTCCCCTCAACCCACGTTGAAAACCCCCAAATTCAAAACCCCAAACACGAATTGAATTCCCTTTTCCGCACAGCACTCAAATTATGAAAAGTGTACACTTTGCTTCTGACACTTCAAATTAAATTTCAAATTTCCAAATGCCAAAAAGCGTCCCTCACCTCGGCCACGCCCCCCTCCACCTCCACCTCCCCCTTGCTTAGCTTTTCTTGTGCATTCCCTAATTGCTCAATCAAAAACGTATGCAATTCCTTTGGGGTAAATCCAAAAATGGAAGCTTAAAATACATTTTTGACACAACAAAAAAAAAAAAAAAACAAAATGTGAATGAGGAGAAAACTGCGTTTCATACTTAAACTTTGTGCGCGAGCGGAAGTCAGCGGAAGTGTTTCGTCGCCAGGTGAAACTCAGGTGAAACTGAGGTGAGACTGAGGTGAAGTCAGCTGGAGAGGAGCGAGTATGAAGGTAGCTGGAGGAGCTGGCTGGAATGAAAGTGAATGCCACAGGCAATGGCAAAGACAACAATGCCAAAGTTTGGCGTTGCAACGACCCAAAAGGGGGGGCGTGGCTGTGCGAGGGTTGCCTAAACGGAAACGGAAGCGCATTGAGCAAAAGTTGTTGCAGTTGTTGGCCTTTTGTTTCGCCAATGCAGCAGCAGCAGGAAAGCAATTTAAGTTAAACAAGCGAACAGTGAACACTCAACAGCCCACGCCCCCCAGCTCCTGCCCGCCCCTTTTCCACACAATATACTTGTCAAATATAAATTCGTTTTTTTTGTTCGGAAGAAATCTGCTGAAGTTTTTGGCATTGGATTTGTTGGCTGCACACTTTTCAAAAAATTGTTTTTCTTGATTGACTTAAAGTTTCGACAGCGTGTCGCGAAATTTTTGACATGCATCGCATGCAACAGCGAATCGAAACTATTTTACGCTCGTCTGTGTGTGTGTGTGTGTGTCTGTATGTGTAGTTTATTTTATTTCTCCAAAGAGTTTGACAAACAAGCTGAATGGACTAAAAGAGATTCGGCTTGAATCACAAATGAACTTTACATTATTTTAATAGAGATTGTTAAATATTTGTTGTTGAGCTTTGGCTCAAATTGAGCATTAGATTAATCTGATATAAAAGAATGTAACTATTTATAGGATAATAGCTTTGTTTGATTAATTGTAATCAGAGTTTTGGCTTAAGTTTTGTATTAAATTAATCTGAATCAGAAAAAAATAACTATTTGTTTAATACTTTCGTTGGTAGTGTCATTTGGCTTTGGCTTAAGATTTTATTGGATTATAACTTTTTTAGATTCATTTTAATCAGAGCATTTTCTTAACTTTAACATCTGATTAATCTGAATGAAAAGAAAATAACTATTTGTTAGATAACAACTTTATGAGATTATTTTTAATAAAACATTTGGCTTGCTTTTGCATCAGGTTAATATGAATGAAAATGAAATTTTTTTTATTGAATCAGACATTTATTGTTCTGGAATATATTTATTTTGCAAAGACCTAATAGCTTATATCTGTATTTTGACTATGAACTGAAGGTAAAAAAGATTTTAATAAACTATTTTGTTACAAATAATCTATAAATATACATTTACATATACATTAACATAAGGACATTGAGAGCTAGAGACAATTATAATTTGATATGACTTCTCATCATTTATTCATGTCTCGATTCATTACTGAATCATTACTTAATGAAGTGTCGACAGAAATAAAAAACTAAATATATTGTGAAAAATAGAATGAAGTTAAAAAAAAACTACATTAATTTTTTCCTGCAATCAGCAATCAGCTAGATCTGACGGGAAAACGGCTAAACTGACAACACAGTTGCAAAGCAAGAGCCTTTTTTTAATGGGCTTAAGTTGAGAATTAGGGTTAAGATTAATCTTTAGCATCGATAAATCTCAACCAGATTTCTGCTCCAAAACTTATACAATTAAAATAAATTCAAAAATTTTATGAAAGCATAAATAAACTTTTTTTAAACAGATGAAAACTTATTTTTAACTTTGATTAGTTCTCACTCTTACTCTTACTCCCTTTTATTTATTATTATAATGACTATCGTCGGCTTTAAAAAAGTTATTTATTATTCTAACAAACTCTCTTAACGCCATTTAATTAACTGTTGAATGGATTTAAACTGAAGTTAGCTTTAAAAGTTCTAATAACTTATAGATTGGCTATTTATCACTTTATAATACCCATTAATATTTTTCATCGATAAGTTGATCGGTTTTTAGTTAGTTGTTGAATTTTACAACTTGAAGCTGGCTGGCTGGAAACTAATTATGTAGTTGCCATCAAGTTGAGCAAGTTTTTCAATATTTCAAGCGGAAGGAGGCCCCGTCCCTTGGGTGTTCTATTTGGCAATTTTGCAATGGCTGCTCTAGTTTGGGTCTCTCTCTATCCCTCTCTCTCTCTCTCTCAGTCTTAGAGTTGCGCCTGCTCGATAATTATTATGTAAATTGCTTAAAAATGCACCGCAGGTAAGCCCAAAGGATTCACTTTGTTCCGGTACCGCCTTTGCTGGTCGCCTTCTGCATCCTTCATCGTTCTTCTCGGCTAGTCGTCTCGTCGTCGTCTCGACCAGCCGTCGCGCTGCATTATGCTTGATTGCATTAAGTTTGCTTTCCGCCTTGACAGAAAGCTCTCTCTGTGTGTGTGTGTGTGTGTTTGTACTCCTTCTTGCGGGGAAGTAAATCGGCTCCTCAAGTCCCTCCCATCATGCCGATTTAATCTATGCACTTGGAATTTCTTAGCGTGCATTTCGTATTAGCCAAATTTTCGCATGCTTCGTTGAATGCCGCTCGCTTGGTATTGGAGAACGCCAAGCCTTTCTAGTGTTGCAGCCGGATACTGTGGACGCTTGATTGAACCATGTCCGATACAGTGGCGAAATTACAAGAAAAGTGTTTAAATATTTAACGGAAATTTACTTGAGTTGAGCAATGGTGAAGCGCCTTTGAAGAGCTTGAACAATGTTAAAGCTCCTGTGAAGAGCTTTAGCTGTAATATATATATATGTATAAATTATCTTAAAAATAATTCTCTGATTATTTATTATTATATTTTATATTAAATATTGAAGTTTCTGAAGTAAATATATATTTTTTTTCATGAGATTACTTTTAATATTAGAAAAAGTTAAGTTAAGTTAAGCTTTGTTTTTAATTTCAATTTTGTTATAACGTAAATATAATTTTCGTTTAATAAACCTTAGCCTTAGGTAGCATCTAAAATTTGTTTAATAACTTTAAAAGTTTACTTGTGATTAAAAAAGGTTTATTCGTATAAATTAAAATTCATTTAACTTTATAGAATAATAATTGACATTTCCTTTAACTAATTAATAATTATATAAATGTAATTATAAATCTAATACTAATATGAATATATAAACTAGCAGACTACATTCAAAAACAATAATTTAGATTTAGCTAAAATTAATTTCTAGATTTTTTAAATTTGCCAAAATTTTCCCATTTTCCACCCATTGTACATTGCGCTTTGAGAATGTGCTCGCAGTCGACAGGATATTGATGACTTTGCCCCGCAACCCCCGCTTCATCCTAATCAACGGAGCATCGACAGCCAGGTATTCAACAAGGTTTCTATCCTGTTTAATCTTGAGAGATTTTCGCACATTTTGTGGCTGGTTTCCGCTGCAGTTTTGTTGTTTCCATTGCAAATAATTAATTTGAGCAAATTGCAAAATTTGGCCTTTTGATGGCCCGTTGCATAATTGAGCACTCTATTGAAATCGATTGCGTATTGAATGCATTTTTTTTTTGTATATGCTGCTGACTAATTGCACATGGAGTATTGTTAAATAATTTAAGCAGCTGCTATTTTGCATTTGACATTTCCCATTTTCCATTTCCAAACTCCCATTCACCCTTTTCCTAATATCTAATATCAATTTTCTCAGCTCAGCTTCCGTGGCTGGGCCACAGTTTATGCAAATGAGGCAAATGCGGTTCTCAATATCAGGACATTGCATTCGCCTTGTGCGCTCAGCTAAATTGTCGGTTGTCTGCGGCTCGGCTCAGTCGGACTTTCCAGTTACGCCTCTGCACTGTTTTCATGCCCAATGGGCAACTAATTATTTGTTAACATAACACGAGTGGCAATTTAAATGCAATTAAGTTCAGCTGCTTAGGCCCAGAGCAAGGCAGAGAGTCTGCCATCCCGGACTTCATCTCGCCGTGGCTTACGCCGAGTCGGTTGAAATGGCTCATTAGAGCATGTCCTTCAAATGTTTACTGCACAATTGAATGGGCCGAGTCCTGTGTGTGATTCGATTTCACAGTTAAAGGCAATCCAAATGGCTTCAATATCTTTTAAGTCACTCGGATTAGCTATCCTTGACAATTTATGCACAGTTCAAATGACAATTTTCAAAATTATAGCAAGAGCATTCGTTGCAAGGACAAATATTTATTCTTGAGCTATTTTTAATGGGTCGATGTCTCAAGTGATTTACGTATGCATTAAAGCTGGATGTGCAAATCAAATATACAAATTCTAAAACATTTACTTGCGACTGCTGGCAGTTGAAGCCTGATTCTAAGGGAAGTCAGTATTACACTTATTTTACATTTAATTTGAAACTATTTTACATTGCCTGATTAAGTTCTGTGCTGCATACTTTTGTGTGAGAAACTTGAAATAAATAAATAGAATTTTTTTAACTGTTCTTTTCCGTATCTACTCTTTATTTTTTAAATGAAACTTTAACAAATAATTTATTTTTTTGTATATTTATATAATATTAAATCAAATTACCATATTTATTTTACTAAAAATTAAAAACAAAATAACATTTTTGAATTAAATTCATTAAACTCTCAAGTCTTATATGCTCTGCTACTTTTTTATAAATAAATATATTTTCCATACTATACAATATAAAACTATTTTATATATTTCTTTATGCTTAAGAAAATATTTAAAAAGAGTTATTTTAAAATTTTTAGGATATATTCAATTTCTTGAAATTTAGTTTTATTATTATTATTATTATTTATGAATAACACATTTAAAACTTTTACCGCGCTTAATTTACGCTTTATAATATTAATATTAATTTATAAATATATTAATATTATTATCCAGCAACTTCGCTTAGTCTTCTAATATTTTATTATAATTTTTGATATGTATACCTATTTTGCTTGTCGTATGCCCATTTCAGTTCATGAAATTCATGCGAATCGTTACATTATTATTATTATTATTTATGAATTAAAGATTATATGTTTTTGTTTTGCTATAACATATTTTACTAATAAAAGATCTTTAAATATTTAACACATACAAGTTTTATTTTCTTTGAATATATTTGTTGTTCAATTAAATTGTTTAAAAATAAATATAATAACCTTTATGAAATATTTATCATGTGCAGATAGTTGTTATGCATTTTTTAATTTGCTTGTTATTCGGTATTTTATTAAATATATTTTAAATAATCAATAGAAACAAAAAATCCAGTAGCAAAGCAATTTCAACTAAGCTGACATCTGTCGTCTGGCTATGATTTGAAATAAATATTCTTGAATAAATGTTGTTAGCTTGGCAAAGATAAATTTCTTATGCTGCTCATAAATATTGTAAAAGTATTGCAAAAGCTTCTGTACAAATTGTTGTATGCATAAATGACAAAAATGTTAGACATGGATAAAAACTTGTGCTTAATTCAATCCAGAGTCAACAATGCGTGACTTGTAGGTTGCATGCTTGCTTGTAGGTTGCAGGGCTGCAGGTTTGTGGAATTTCAGCTTGAAATGCCAACTTGACAATTTAATTACCAGCATGCAGAGCAGAAAGCATAAGCTGAACTTTTGGCCAAAAACTGTCTGGCCATTGCGTATTGCTCTGCCAAATTCAAATTCAAATCTAAATCCAAATCCAAATCCAAATCTTACCCGCAACAGGCACTTCATTTTCATTTTTGCATTGTTTGTTTGTCAGTTAAGGTCTCCGAGGCAGAGGTGACTGCTTTGTGCAGTCTATTTATACCGAAATTGCCTGGCCATGATTTTAGCCAAATTGCATTTGGCCTGAAACTTGGTTAGGCCGAGGCAACAAATGCGATTACAACGCAGCACAAAGAGTGCTGAATGCCTATGACCAATGCGATGGGACAGTCAAGCTTCCATTTTGCAATTACTCTAGACGGAACGGGGCTTTATAGCTTTTTCAATTGATTTGCAAAAGCTTAAATTAATATTTTTATTTATATTATCATTGGCATTATTATAGATTTAGTTTTTTGATTAATATTTCACTTTTCAATTTCATTTTTAGTATCATTGTCAATACCATTGTTATTGCTATCGCCGTTGTTATTGTTCTTGTGATTGTCATTGTCATTGACATTGTCATTGTCATTGTCATTATCATTGTCATTGCTATCGCCATTATTATTGACATTGTCATTTTCATCATCTTCGCTATCGCCATTATTATTGTCATTGTCATTGTCATTGTGAATGTCATTTTCATTGTCATTGTCATTGTTTTTTACATTATCATTGCCATTGCCATCTCCATTTATATTGACATTATCCTTGTCATTATCATTGCTATCGCCATTATTATTGACATTTTCATTGTCATTGTCATTGTCATTTTCATTGTCATTGTCATTGTCATTGTCATTATCATTGCCATTGCCATTGTCATTGTCATTGCGATTGCCATTGCCATTGCCATTGTTACTGCCATTGTCATTGTCATTGTCATTGTCATTGTCATTGTCATTGCCATTGTTATTGTCATTGTCATTGTCATTGTCATTGTCATTGTCATTGTCATTGTCATTGTCATTGTCATTGTCATTGTCATTGTCATTGTCATTGTCATTGTCATTGTCATTGTCATTGTCATTGTCATTGTCATTGTCATTGTCATTGTCATTGTCATTGTCATTGTCATTGTCATTGTCATTGTCATTGTCATTGTCATTGTCATTGTCATTGTCATTGTCATTGTCATTGTCATGTTTATTGTCATTGTTATTGTCATTGCCATTGTTATTGTCATTGTCATTGTTATTGTCATTGCTATTATCACCATTAAATTGAACATTTAGGTCCACGAAAGGGCATACAAATTTCGTTGCCATAAAAACTCCCTTGTCTTTTTATGGTTTCGAATGTCAAACACAGACTTCAAAGCAGATAAGCCGGACAAGCTGTAACCCATTTGATGGCCAACACAAAAATAACAACCGGACAAATATGTGTGCAGTGTCCAGACGCCGAATGAGATGCATGCAAATGAGGTGAATAATGAGCAGCCAGTTGCTGTTGGCACACAATAGAGGGCAGCTAGACAGAGTTCAGTCGAGGCAGCGCCGTTTAGCTGAGAAGTAGCTGCTGTGGCACTAATTTTCAGTTGGTGCAAACAGCTACTCGTACATTATGGCCCAGTGGCAGTGTCAAAGTGTCAGTAAGTCAACAAGAATGCACTCTGGCAAGAGCCCCAAAGGTTGTGGAAGGCTGAAAGGATGGAAGGATGTGAATGCTCTGTCTCTGGCTCTTGGCTCTTCTGCGAGTGTCCTGGCCAACCGGGCACTCGACTTAACACTTTGAATGTCATTAAAATGTCTGTCCGCCTCGTCTGCCAGCCTCGCCTGTTCTCCTGGCCTGCTGTCTGACACTCAGTCAATGTCTCACTAACAATTGTCAACAGGCTCAAGCAGCGTGCAGCTCTGAGAGTTTTGCATTGTTGTTCCTGTTGTTGGCGACTTTGTTAACCCTTTTGGCATGTTGTCGGCATTCGCCAGCATTTTCGGACTCAAAAACGTTTGTCAATTTTCCGCTTGTCGACTCTGTGAGTTGGCCTTTTCATCCTATTCGTTCTTTATTGTCGCTTCCTCGTAACTGAATGCCGGCAGAGTTTATGCCTCTGATGCAATTGTCCTTGCTTGCCATTTGCGCTGAAAGGTCTAAGAATTAAAGCTCTAATCTAATTATTAATCGAGTTGTTGCATTCGTTTATAATGAAGTTATATTTGTTCCAATTGCTTAAGGTATTATTTTGAGTTCACTGAGTTTTTGTGAAAAGAATAGACTTGAAATAAAGTTTTCAATTACAAAATATTATATATTTCAATTATAGATATTATGTTAAAAGTAGAAGGTGGAGAATTCTAAAATTGTTTTATAACAGTCTATAGTTAACATAGCTGGTTCTATGTTATGTTTAACATAAGCATGTCTGTTACTTGTTTCTCAACAGAAAGCAATATCTATGTTAGCTGAATGTTAAGCAGAGCAAGTGCTTATTCGGATTATTTCTGTTCAACATAAATAACATAATTTATATTAAAATAAATTAAAAAAATTGAATATTTTTCTATATCAGTATTTTTTTTTTAATTTTTAATAGTTATAAGTTAGTAAAAAATTTTAATACAGGTTTTCTCCTAAGATATAATAAAAATTATAAAACTTTAAAAATTTATACCATCTGAATTTGTAGTATTATGGTATCTGATTTTTTAAAAATTAATATAAACTTGACATTCTATAGTTTATTAATAAGTAGATAAAATTTTCAACTAAGAAAATCGCCATTTATAATTTAAAATCAAATATTATCTAATTTTTAATTTGTTGTTTTTTTTTTCGAATTTAAATCAGAATTAAATTTTTTAGTTTTCTTTTTTCTATTTATTAAAAAAAAAGATTTTTAATTTTTTTTTTAATATTTTCTTTTCGTGAATATTTGTAAAATTATTTGTTTTATATTTTCCCTAATTCGACAACATATTAAATAATTTATTTATCTGTAGTTTAAATAATATACGAGCATTGACCTATGTACATAAAAATGAATTATTAATTTATTAATGATTAATTATATATTAAACAACCATATGTCTGTACGTTGATATCAAAAGCTCGTAAACTTGAGGGTCGCACAAGGGTTATCTGTAGGTATTTTGTGATTGCAGCCGTTGGGGATTTACGGTCAACAATAGGGACCGCAGAACACTAAGTGCAAAATGCTGGCGGGGCCAACGTTTAGAAGCTTATTAAATTGCCATTACCTAAGCTGGACATCAGCAGCAGGGCGAGTGTCCGGGTCTATGGGCTAACCGGGTGTCTAGGTGTCCTGCTGTTAGTCCGGGTGTTTGGCTGCCCGTGGGCAGTGCTGCGGAATCTGGTGCGGTATTTGCCACTCAAACGAGGGATTAGCGGCGATGATGACAACAGCTTGACGTCACATTGGCGACAGCCAGCAGCTCCATTAGCTGCTACCAGGGCTGCCAGCTAAGCGGATAGGAAATGGAAAGAGGATGTCAAACACACAAACACATAAACACGCACACACACACACACACATACAGGATTTACGGTAGCCAAGGATGGTAGGTGTGCAAAGCAAGTGCATAAATCCTCCAAATATTTCACATTTAAATGGCCAGAAATTAACTGAAACTGGCAGGCGATGAGGGCGATGAGAGCTGGTCGGAGTAGCTCAGTAAATGCGAAGTAATCCACAAAAGCTGAGCTGAGGACACGGACAATGTGCAGTAAAAGTCGAGCCACTGACAACAAAAGCCCGGAACACTTGAATCCCTATATACATATATATACATATACATACATATATATATATATATATAGATATAAATATATCTACAAGACCTAAGGGTTTTTCTTAATGTGCTTTAAATGGCATAGAGTGGAAGGTAAGATCCCAGCTGGGTTGCATTCATACGGCAAATATCAAGTGCATCATCAACAACAAGCAGCAAGGACGAGAGCCAGCCACATTTAGCTGCCAGTGGACACCAGTGCTCCATGCCCATCTCAATCCCATTCGAGTCGACAAGCCAAAAAAAATATATATGAAGAACAAGAAAAAAGAAAAGAAAATAAAGATGAAAACGAGAAACAGAGACCCAGTTCGTCCTTGCCAGCATCAACGTTATTATCGCATTGAGCACTGTAAAGTACCGAATAATCTACAGGATAATGAGCATGAATGAACGTGAATCGTTTTGTATTTTTGTTTTGAATGACAAACTGAAAACTGCAAAAAAAAAAAAAAAAAAGAAAGATGAAGAAAAAAGTAATCAAACCAAGCATGAAGGGCAATCCAATGAAATAACAGCCCAGTGACTGCCCAAGTATCCACTCGACTTGGGCAGCCATATCTCAAGCATCAAGCTGAATACTTGCTGGGGACAAAGCGCAAAGAATCTGTAAACGGCAACAAATTCTCATCTCAGCTCAAGGCAGCAAAAAGCAAATATGACGATTCAGAATATATTAAATAAATTCACAAAAAGGAAGACTCGAGTTTATATTTAAAAAATTCTACAAAAAAAAATTTCAATAGTAGAGGGGCTTTGAATTTGTATAAATTATAAGTCAGTTGAATATTGATTAAAGTTACCAGAGACTTGGTGAATAAATATGCTTTTGGTTGAGAGTGAACGACTAGGAGATACCCAGCTACTGTTTGATTGATAATTTGATTGAGAGTTATCGACTAGGAAATACCTTGCAAACCTTTTTGAACTGTTATATCTAAATGATCAATTGAATAACTTTACTAAAAACACTTTAGACGTCTACTAGAAAATACCCTGCAAAGCTTATTGAGTTGTTATATCACAATGTTAACCTGCATAACTCCACCAAAAGTGTAGATTTTTGTAATGGGTAGCATTTTATTCATGTAAAGATTTCAATATTTTTTAAATATTTTCATTATTGTTGTTTTTTAGCCTTTGATACAATTTTTTGCTGAAAAATCGTGTAAAATTTCTTTATTTATATAAAATGTTTGTGTGCTTTAAATGTAAAGGTTTATATACTAGTACTAAGCGCTTCTGTTTCAAATTGATATAAAAAAGTAAAATAAATATTAAAAGTGATATTGAGGAACTTTTAAATTTTTCTCTAGTTCCATAAAAATATATATTGTGAAGGGTTTTATTTCAATTTTGTTTTAATACTTTACTTTTTATACAATTTTTGTTAAAAAACATGTAAAATTTCTTTATTTATATTTTTGCTTAAATTAAATTTTAAGTCTTTATAAGCTACAAATTTTTGTTAAAATACGAAACTACAAAACGTTTCTGTTGCAAATTGATATAAATATAAAAAAGTAGAAATAAATATTAAAAGTGATATTGAGCGAATTTTGAATTTTTCTCAGGTTACATAAAAGTGCAGTTGTGAAACACTTCATTTCAATTTTATTTAAAAACTTTACATGCCTCTGCTACTATAGTCTTTGCTTTTAAATTGAATTCTTTTTCTGCCTCTCAAATTGAATTCTCTTCTCCTTTTGATTATCGGTCGCACTATAGTTAAGTACCGATAACAATATAGTTAAGTATCGATTTTTAACTAGTGCTATTCCTGCTTATTCCTATTGGCCCACCAAAATATATTTATTTGCCAAAATTTTAGTTTGCAACAACTTCCATAAAACTCAACGTCAGACACCCAAAACTTTGAACAATTTTAGCATTTAGTATTCATGCTAAACCTTAAGCTCTATGTTAAATTTGCATTAGCCTTAAAGACAGTTTTGAAAATTTCGATTTTCTCTAAATGCTTTTCATATCAAATATTAAAATATCAATGCTGTTTAACTTGTGTAAGAGGTATTCATTCTGGCCAGAAGAAACTTTAAGCTCATTAAATTTCCATCAGCCCTAAAGTCAGATATGAATACGTATACGTATCTCTCTCAATGCTTTTCATGTCACAAATCAAAATATCATATATCAATGCTGTTTAATTTGTGTGCGAGGCTTTCATTGCCAGAAGAAGATTTAAGCTCATTGTAGATGCTGCAACTAGTAATTACTTATTGAGATGCTTTGTAATGTGAGTTGCAAACGGAGCTTGTCCTCGTATTGTCCTCGCTGTTGGCAGTCGTGTGTATGTGTGAGTGTGTGTGTGTGTGTGTGTGTGTGTGTGTGTGTGTGTGTGTGTGTGTGTGTGTGTGTGTGAGTGTGTGTGTGTGTGGGATGTGCAATGTGAACATGATGTCCTGTGGTCATGGATATTAAATTTAATTTTATATTTTGCATATTTACATAGAATAGACAGGGTCGCTTCGAGCATCATATACAGACGAGGCCACAATTCGCCTCGTCTCATTCTCTTCCTTTTACTTATATATACACATATATATTTTTATTTATGTATATATATATTTTTTATATTTTTATTTTTTCTCTTTACAATTTTGTCATCAGTTAGTAGCTGGTCAGAACAGAGTTCATTAGTTTTTGTTGTCGTTGTTGTTGTTAGTGTTGTTGGTTCTTCGTTTTGTTTATTGTGGCAAAGCATCAGAGTAGAGACAGCTTTTGGCCCCTGGGCTCCACATCTATCCCATCTGCCATTAGTCAGTCGTAGTTGCATCCCAGAGTTCTGTACTGGACTCGCCTCAGTGTGTTCTATTCATAGCCAAGTGAATGAATGAATGAATGAATGAATGAATGGCTCTGAGCTGTTGTAATGAAAAGTTGTGGTAACTTGTTGGCTGCATAATTTGCCCCACTGCTCGCTCGTGTTGCATGTTGCACTTTTATAGTGTCCACATGCTCCACATGAGCGTATCTCACTTCCATAGAACAGCAGAGGACATCTCTGCTGGAATATGTGAAGTTTATTTCTAAGTTAGTTATTTCAATTACAGAAACGAGTAGCATTAGAATTTTGCCTAGTTGAAGTTATGTAAGACATTTTAACTTTTCATTTAACTGTTTGGAATGTTCAAAAATCTTTACTGAGAGCTTTAAAAGTTAAGGCAGCAAATTTGATTTTTACTAAATATATTTTTAGTAAATTTTGAGTGGGTTTTTTTTTAAGAGTAACGAGTAGGTATGTTATGTTAGTCTGGAATTTAAAAATAAAATAAATTCCAAAATAAAATTTAACTTAAGCAATTGATAGATTTTGTGAAAAAAATAAACAATTTTCAATTATATAAATCTTTATAAATATCTATAGAAAATGATTTTAAAGACAAAAAATATATTTTTCTAATATTAATTTATTTTGATTGTATGATTTTAAAGACAAAAAAAAATATTTTTCTAATATTGATTTATTTTTCGAATGGAAGAATGGGAAAAGGAAATACATATCACGTTTGGCATGAGAATAAAAGTAAGATGAATAGAAAAAAATAATATTTTACATTTATAGAATAAATTTATTGAGAGTTCATTCCTTGCCACTTTAAGCATGGCAAAATAAATAGTAAAACTATTCTGAGCTTTTTTCATTTATTTGTTAACAGAGTGAAAGCTGCTGCATATCAATAGGGTTAACATAATGCCTTGTGGAACCTAATATTCATCTAAAGAGTTATAGGAATGAAGAGGTAAGGGATGATAACAAAAATTCTAAAAAATAAAAATATATAATACATATTTATACAACAGTATAAGTTCTACAGTTCTTTGAAATTTTTTGCATGGTTAGAAAATTTTTAATTTTACTTTTGTACGTCATATGAATTTAACTGTTACTCTAAACTCAGCTGTTGAGCAAGATGTAAATTAATTACTCAATTAGTCAGCACAAAATATTTTATACAAGGATAGCTTAAAAAGTAGGGCAAATTTTGTATGCATTTACAAATCAATTATAAATTGTTTAGGTATTCATCATTATGAATTTTGTCCATTTCAAAACAATCCTTATCATCTATAATATATTTGGCCCATATATGTTAAGTAGATAAACTGATTTTACATGAACAAATTTATTTTTTAGCTGTTAGGCTACATGTTAAACTTTTATGCTCAATCAATTAATTCCTCTATTATTCAGGACAAACTTTATAATTTAATTTTAAACAATTTGACAGCTGCTTTCAGAAAAAGTATGTAACTACGCCAACATATATAAAGTGATATCTAAATAGACAGACTATACTAAGCTGACCATGGAGGACGCTTAATTATTTAGCTAACAAACATGTTTCCCTAAAGTAGGAATATCTAAATATAAATAACTATAAATAGTGAATTTGATATGAGATTGCATAACTTTTGGCTGGGTGTTTGGGTATCAAAATGAAAATCTGTTAATATCCGGAATAGAGGAAGAGAGAGAGCGAGAGATATAGAGACAACGACACGCACGCACTAACAAGCTGACAAATTTACGCACATCCTGTCAACATTATCAAACGCACTTGAGTGTTTTTTCATGTTTCGCATTTGCAATGTTTGTAATTTACATTAGTCGCCCAGCTGTCCGCCCAGTCAGCTGATGATGTCACAGCCACATAGATACACACAGCAACAGCTACATCTCTATCTAGACAACATTGATACACTCATACGCTCTCTGGCAGCTCTATCTAGGTGTAGAAATCAATGGGCTAATGCGATGCTGACAACCCTCACCGAATGTGTTTCATTTACTTTTGGCAAAACATACGCATTACTTGCGTGGAATGCCAACTCCACCTAGATTTAGTGCCTCCCACTGGGCTCTACTTCTAATACCAGCTGCAAGACGTGGGAGTTACTGTAACTGTAACTGAAATCGAGAACTGTTTACAGTTGGCTGCACACTCGCCGTGCTGCTCGCTCGCTCTTGCTGCTTTCACTTTGTTTTCAATTGCAAAAGTTCTGCTCGTAATTTTTTCCATTCGGCTCCCGCCCAGAGCTCCAGTTCTTTTTGCAAATGTCTGTGGGGAAGTTTGTGCCTGGGCACAGCCCCAAAATGACGGAGTTAAAACAAAAGTGGGTGAACGAGGTGCGAATAAGAAGTTGATAAGCTGAGAAAGTATGTGATATTGACATAGGTTTAATAATAACATAATTATACATTTTATAAAGAATAATTAATTAATCATTCTAAACTTTTATTTGTTTTGACAGAGGTAGTACAAAAGTGGGTGAACGAGGGGCGAAAAAGAAGTTGATAAGTTGAGAATGTCTATAATGTGAAATATGCTTAAGAACTATATAATAATAAATAATGTAAAGAAATATTTAATCATCCCGAACTATTTTTTAATATAATTAAAAATATTTAATAATAATATAATAATAAACAATGTAAAAATAACTTAAGGCTTAAAATAAAAATAAAAAAAACAAACAAAAATTTCCACAGCCCATTTAAAAACTTTTGAGTATATTTAAAGCTTTTTAGGTTTATCAATAATATCAATAAAAATATATAATAATATTATTAAAATAATAATAAATATTATAAATATATTTTCATTAATCACTTTTTCAAGTTCTGAAATGTTTTTTTTTTTTACATATTTTAGCAACTTATCTCTAAATTCTTGAGCAAAGCTTTAAAGCTCTGAAAGTAAATACATATAATAAATAATATAAATAGATAATATAATTAATAATATATAATAATAAATAAGAATATAAATAAATAATATAATTGTTAACATATAATAAATAATATAAATATATACACCTTTTCCACAACTTATCTAATAACTCTCGAGTAAATTTTGAGCTCTCAAATAGCGTTTGCATTAACTTATCTGAAAAATCATAAATATAAACTAACCGCATTGCATCATTGAGCAAATTGCTGAGTGGAAGTTGTAGTCCTACAGGGGTAGAGGGTCAGAGGGGCGCACACAGGGAGAGATAGAAATCAAACTGGTTGCGACTGTTTCTAGGAACATGTGGCCAAGATCCCATCTCCCCTCTTACCTCTTTCCCTACCCAGCCCCACCCAGCCTCACACAGCAACAATGTCCACATACAAGCGCCTGACACTTGAAAACATCAATTTATTTTTATTTCCTCAGCTCGTCTCGCAGGAATCCTTTCGCTTGGGTGTTTTAGTGTCTTTGTGGTAAGCAGTTGCCACGCCCCCTTCTCCCACATCGTTCCCTTACCCTTAGCATACCCTAACCATTATGGCCCAGACGAGGGTCTTGCTTAGTCATTCAATTCAATTGATTCAATTGGGATTGTATCGGTTTTTTATGTGCATTTTGGCCAACACTGTCGCACATATCCTGTTGGCTGGTCCCTCCCTACCTCGCCCAGCTACAGCCTCAGATCCTTGTCGCTGCTGTTGCTGTTGGCAGCAGCAGCAGCAGCAGCAGCATCGGTTCCCGAGTGTCTCATTTATCTGCGGTTAGTGGCGGAGGGCTCTTCCGCTGCCTCGTTTTGCACTTTATTGTAAAAGGAAAACGGTTTTGCGTGCCTGGGAGCCGAACCATTTGTAAAATTTAATAATATATAATTTTACCTTTTGCGACGTTCTCTTCTTCTTTTTCTTCTTCTTTGGTAACGCTTTTATGGGCCGATAATGTTATTAGCCTAGGCATGCATAGTATATAGGCAGACAACAGTTTTAGTTTTTTTTTGTTTTTGTTTTTTTTTTTTGTGTTTTCTATTGCTATTTATTCCCTGTTAAGGTGGGAGATGTCTAATGGGTATATTGACTTTTATGAGGAAGAAGAGATGGTTCTATTCTGTATCAGCTATCAGGAATAGCTAAGAAATTATCGTAAACTATTGAAACAGAAAACTTATGCTGAATATTCTTATCAATAGGTTATCGATATATATTTGGTATAGGTAAAATTTGTCCTTTTGAGCATATGGCTTATAAAGAAGCGTTCATATGACAAGCTATATTAACTGATGATTGAGCCATCGATAATTTTAATCGATAAAAACTATACTCCTAAGATCAATGAAAATCGAACAAAAGAAGATTTCAGTCCAAAAATCGATTTCTTTATATAAATCTATATAAAGAATATTTCTGATGAGGCAATATAATAAATATCTCTCTATCTACCTATTTCTATTCATAAGATTGACAAAATCCAAGAAGTAAATTTCAGACAAAGACTCGATAGTTTTAATCGATATCTCTACCAATATTCCTAAAAAAAACACTTGATTTTTTTGGCATATCTTGAAGAGTATGAGACCTACAAACAGCAACTTTTAGATTGTTCCTTTCTGAATGCCTTGATTATTTCCTTGAAATATAATTTATTTTTATGATAGTTTTTCACCTCAATCGATATCGATATCAAATCTAATTGATACATAATCTTACATAATCTAGTATTCAGGGTATCTATTCGTCTATCACGTCCATACATAGAGCTCACTTACTAGTTGTTTATTTCTTTTATGGAGTCAAGGATGCTATCGATATGGAGCAATAGCCGAAACACTCAAATGCCATGACTTTTGCAATTTGCATCAAAGATTGTGTCACGCCTAGTTTCGCTACAGTTCGTTGCGCTAGCTCCAGTCGCACTCTCCTGCCTTACCTTGGCTTGCCCTTTCTCTTCACCTTAGAGAAAAATAACCCTCATCTGGCTGTTGCCTGTGGTTTTTAGGTGGTGTGCACTGTAGTTGGCCAAGGCACGCCTGGAATTTTGTTCACTTTGAGCTTGGCAACTGGGAACTGGGAAGTGGGAAGAGGGAGTTGAGAGCTAGGAGGCTGAAGGCTGGGAGCTTGTTGCTTCTTTGCGTGCTTTCGTGTAGGTTCAAATATTTTGCGAATAGAAAACCCAAACAGCCCAGCCCAAGAAATGTGCGCCAGTGGTGGGGGCATTTTCTACATACTTATATAGGTATATTGTGCCGGGTCAGTTGGGTGCGAGCAATTTAGAAGAATTTGGTTTTGCATGTAAAATGTTTCAAACAAAATTGTATGGGCCAAATACTTGAATATTTGAAATATCTATTTTAACTGAAATGTGCCAACTATTTTGTTTGCGCTAAATTTTAGATCTTATACTTGCCATTTTCAAAATATTATTACTTTGACTTGAATTTAATTTATGACTTATATTTAAGGAAGGATATTTAGAGAGTGAAAATGGGTAAAATTTGATTGTCGTGAGGGTTTGATTTTTTCTTGAAGAAGTAAAAAAAGAAAAAAGCATACAGCCTAAATGGGCATAAATATATTTACTGTACATTGATGTTCTTTTGTAGTCTACACGAATATATAATATATTTAAAATCATAAGCCTCTAGTACCTAAAATAAAAGAATTTATGCTATATCAGATGTATTATATCTCGATTTGCCATGCCCCTAGTATCATATCGGGAAAATCTTAATACTTTATCAGACCTGATTCAATTATTTTTTATTTTTATGATTTATTTATATTTTTATTTATGTTTAAAATTATGTCAGTGAAACATATATTTCTCAAATTCCTAGTAAATTGCATGTTCATGATTAAATATTTTGCAGAGGCGTCGGAAACAATTTTTCTTTAGTGATGTAGAGATATTTTTCACGTATTCATGCTTTAATAGATAATCTATATAAAATGTGTTTTTGGACAATTTGAAATATCATTTTTTATATTCTTATTATTTATTGCTATCATTCATTTCATAGCAAATGTTTCCAACTGTCATCGCATACTGTTTGTATTCTCCCCTAAGCCACATTCCAAGATATTCCCACAGCTGCACTACTGTGCGTATGAGCAATATGCACATAGCTATTTGCTGTCATCGAGCCACTTTTTAGTTTACAAACTTTCTACACTGTGTTGTATACTATTCTTTGTTCTTCGTTCTGGCTGAGGTCCTTTTAAAAACCCTGGACACAAGTGCACAAAGTTTTGTGCTTGCAAGTTTTTTCGGGCATTAATATTTTTTCTTTTTGCTTTTTCTATTTAGATGCATTGCTTGACGCTGCGCTTCGGTTCGCGTTCTGTTGCTTTGTTTGGGAGCACTTGAAATGCAATTCCCAAAGAAATGTTCAGCTCAAGAATATCAAAATACGCGCCATTGGCGTCCGCAGCATGGACAAACTCGGAAATTTCTTTGTGCTTTGCGAAAGTTTTTTACTCGAATACTATATATTTTTCTCACTAAACTCCAGCAGTTTGTCAGTTCTGTCTGTCAATCCAGCAGACAATCTATCAGTCAGTCAGGCAGTGTGTGAATAAGTGTTTAGGTCAGCTTTTAGTTCTACTCAACAAAGATTTCGGAAAGCAGCTGCTGAAGTGGTTTTATATCGAAAAGTTAAACTTGAAGCATTGTTAATCTGTATTGAATGCATTGGGAACGAAAAAGTTAAAAACGAAATATATTAAAATCGAAATATATGATAAATTTTACCTATCGTGTATGAAGTTTCCCAGTTGAGTCAGCATGAGGAGCCGTCACAAATCAGATTGCAATGTAGGTTGAGTTGTATTGGCAACCAGTTGAATGGAAGGTAGAGCTACCGGAATTAATTCTATTTCGAAATATACGTTCTATACAAAAACAAATATGTTTTGATTATCAGCGAACAAATTCAGTTCCTTTATATGATACCAAGATTTATAAAAACTATCAGATAAACCAACCAACCGATTCAGTCATCATTTTAAATCCGCTTTGAACTAGTTCCAATTCGTAAGAAATTCTTAACAAATATAACCGGAAAATAAACTAAATTCCATTTCGGAACTAGTTCCGCTTCGCATTAAATTATTATATTTAAGTGGTAAACCAACTGAATTCCGTTAAGGAACTAGCTCCGATTCGTAATAAATTCCTAATAAATATAAGTGGCAAATCAACCTAATTCCATTTCGAAACTAGTTCCAATCCTTAATAAATATAAGTGGTAGTACAACTAAATTCCATTACGGAACTAGTTCCGATTCGCAATAAATTCCTAATAAATATAAGTTTTAAACCAACCAATTTCCATTTCGGAACTAGTTCCAATCCTTAATAAATATAAGTGGTAAACCAACTAAATTCCACTTCGCAACTAGTTTCAATAAGCAATAAATTCCTAATAAATATAAGTGGGAAACCAACTAAATTCCATTTCAGAACTAGTTCCCATTCCTAATAAATATAAGTGGTAAGCCAACTAAATTCCATTTCGGAACTAGTTCCAATTCGCAATAAATTCCCAATAAATATGAGTGGTAAACCAACCAAATTCCATTTCGGAACTAGTTCCCATTCTTAATAAATATAAGTGGTAAACCAACTTAATTCCATTTCGGAAATAGTTCCAATTCGAAATTAATCCTTTTCCAATAAAAAAAAAATTTAAATGGAATAATAATACGTATTGGGAACTAGTTCCGAACATCTGCCAGATCTTGTTAAGAGCTATGAAAGTTTCGAAAAATGTATGCATGTAACATACAAACAGTTTGCTTATCAATTATTTAGTTCAGCTCATCTTCGAAGGCAGCACTTATTTAACATAAGCCACCATTAAGTGTTATCAATTGCACAACATTTAAAGAGTCTTGCTGCTATTTCTAGCTGCCTCTGCTGCTGTTGTCCTGAGTTAACTTTCCCGCATAAGAAATGCATGCTGGCATTCGAAATGTGGCACATAAAATGCGGTTGCAGAAGTTGCAAACACAACAGTGAAGGCAACCAAACCCGAACATCGCGTAGTTTTCCATGTTAACATACCGTTGCTTATGCACTAGTGCAGCTTCTCGTGCGCTTCTTGCTGCCAACGCGCGTAGCAGCAACATTTCAAATGCCGCACTAAATTACTAAAACACGCACTGCCACGCCCCCTGCTTACTCCTCTGTTCCGCTATTTACTTATATGCGCAATGCCACAAAAAAACAAAAGCTAAAAAAAAGAAGAAAAATGGAAAATAAAAACTTTCAGCTGGGGTTACAATTTACGCTTTGCCTTGCATTTTTCATGTGTTTTGTTGTTCTACTCGTTTTGCTGACAAACTTTTTTATGGCCGCAACATACAACAATGGCTTGTTTTTGTTGGGTGTGTGTGTGCGTATGTGTAGTTGACAGTGTATGTGTGTGTGTGTGTGTATGTGCCTGTAGGTTCTGCATGTAATGTGCATCTGGCAGAAAAACTTTGTTAAATCATTAAGAGCGGCACTAAAATGCAAAAAAAAAAAAAAAAACAACGCCCTGCGGCTGAGACTCTCTGACACGCAAAAACTGTATACGAGAGCACCTCAAAGTTCTCACAATGTTTTCTCAAGGAACATGAACTATGCCAAATAGTTGAAGAACATTTATAAATAATAAAAAAAAAATTATGTATATTTACGTGAATATATAATTATTAAGGAAAGCCAACTTAATATTTTATTGAGTATAGAATTTAAAAATTTTTTTGATTATATATATATTTCTTTTTTTTTTTTTTTGACTATATTTATATTTTATATATTTTTATTTTTATTTTTTTATATTTATATATTTATTTATATTTTTTAATTATATTTATCTTGCGTTATTCATTGAACCATATATAAAAGTCTTACTGATCTATGATAATTAACAGAACTCTAACAGAGCTGCAAGTATACTTTAACATAAGCTCAACAGATTCCTTACAGAAAATACTAATTTAACTTTCTGACATACATTCAACAAATTATTTACATAAATTAATCCAATTCGTATACTACTTTAAATATATTTCTTTTACTAATATTAAAAACTAATCAAAAAATATAAATATAAAAAATAAACTTAAGAACTGTTAATAAATTAAATAAATTCAAAAAATTTAAAGTGTATTTTTTATATAAATTTGATTAAGTTATAATAAATTCAATTTTAGCCTATTTAAAGTGTATTTTTTATTTAAATTTGATTTAGTTAAGTTTAAGAGTTAACCAATGATTTAGAAGGGATATATGTCATATTTATCAAAATTATGCTTGCTTGAAATGATTTATAATGCTTTATATAAATAATATATAAAGGTATCTTTATAAGTTTCTATATTATTTAAAAGTTTATTCAAGTTATTTCATAAATGTATTGCTTATATTTGCATACTAAGCTCTGCCTCTCTCTCTCTATCTCTCTCCTTCTCCCTCGCTCCCTCAATGCATTTGCCTTTGCCACATTGAACACTGACCCACATATCTCTCCATCAGCAGCAGCTGCCTGGTGCTTATTTTCAGGAAAATCGAGCACTACTAATGAAGCCGCTCGGTCTGATGTCTGAAAGGCTTCTTTCTACCCTAAGTGAAGCTTCAACTGCCAGAGCCACACGCATATATGCACTATCACACACACACACACACACCCAGGAGGACACCCACACACCCACACCCAGGCAGACACCCACATATATGGCTCTTGGCTCTTTGGCACGTTGTCTATTAGTGGCTGCATTGGTGCGTCAAAAGCCGCATCCATTGCCTGCCTGTTAGCCTGTTAGCCTGTTTGCCCCCTTGCCATTTGGCACTTTATGTTGCGCTTGAACACAGACACACACAGTGAAGCACAGAGATATGGTCTGGCATTTTACAGCTTAGTTTCCTACCTGGCTGCAAGTGAAATTAACAATTAACCAAAACTGCACTTAATTGGTGTCTGAGAAAAGAAAAGTGAGCCTAACTTAATAATACCCATTTACGCTCTGAGTGTGAATAAATAAGAAGAAGCAGAATAAATGCGAATATGAATGATGAAATGATAATAGAGAGAGAGAATATATTTAGAAAGGGATGAATGTTGATTGCTAAATATGGGAGAAAACATATTTACACAGGAAGATAATCAGATTGAAATAGATCTAAATAAATAAACTTACATAAATAAATAGAAATTTTAATAATACAAAATTAAAAAAAAAAAGAAAAAATAATAATATAATCATATTTTAATGTCATAAATAAGCTGATATGATGTTATGAAATAAATTTCTAATTTCTTGGGTATTCTTCTTTATAAGCTGAAATAAAGATAAAAAGGGATAGAGGGCGATAAATAGTGAGACAAAAAAAAATATATATAGAAATAAAAAGAAAGAGACAAAAATAGTGTATGGAATGTGTAAAATGAAGTGATAGATAGAAATATCTATATAGAGCTATGAAGAGATAGAAAAAGAAACAAGAAAAATCTACTCTGTAAGAAGAATAGAAAATTCAGGATAAAGCTAATGTTAAATTTTCCATTAAACTTATCATTTTTAATTTATAGTATATTCCATTTGGATATATATAGAAGAACAAGAAATATTTGAAGAGATCAATTATTAATTATTATCAATTATTATCAACTATTATTTTTTTATTTTATTTTTTTATCTATTTTTTTTTTTATTATTTTTTATGTTTGTATTATATTTTGGTATATATTGAAAAAAAAAAAACAAATTCAATTTTTCACAGATCATTTTTATTTTTTATTAAAAAAAAGGTTTTTTTTATTTAATTTTTGTTTATTTATAATTTTTTTTTTTTATATTTATGTATATATTTTTTTTGTGAATTTGTAGTATATATTCAATATGAATTCAGCTTACAATTGAGTTTTAAAAACTTGTGGGCTTAAGAATAATTTTGTAGTTGTTGACATGCTTGGAGTATGTTTTGTTGTACACAGTTTGCTGCTGCTGTTCGTTATAGTTTAGTTCCACTGTACGTCATTGAGCTGACGCGGATCGACGTTGAGTCCGAGCTTCTCCAGCTTGCGCACTTTATGCATTTGCTTGGTCAGCTTTCTCTTGAAGACAATCTCACGATTCAGATTCATGATCTCAATTGTGTCCAGCTGGCGTATATTCTTAATTGTTTGTAGTATTAGATTGTCGGTTAGATGCAGTTTGATCGTGGACATCTTCATGAAGGGCGCATCACGACGTCGCAGCTCCTCGCGGTAGGCGAAGAGCGTGTAGTGCAGGGAAGGCAGCTGCGGCAGTGGACGCTCCAGACCCGGAAACAGTTGCTCAGCCATATTTATGCGAAGGAACTCTATTAAGGAACTCTGAATATATGCTGTAAGGAGGAGGTACTCGAGAGATTATGTAACTCTATAGTAGAGTTTCAGTTTTGCGTGTGTTTGGCTTGCGCGTTCGTCGTGGACTGCGTGCCTCGCTCTAGGCTCTGTGATTTTTATAGCCAGCCTCTCAACTACCTGCTTTATGGCTCAGCGCCTTCTATTGTTTTCTGGAAATTCTTGCTGCTGTTCGGGGGAAGTTTGAGCAGCTGGACAGGAAGCTACCTGCACTCGGGCTGCATCCTAAGCAGCTGCAAGTGTCACGCGATTAGTCTCAAGTCTCGGATCTTCGACTCCTGCTCCTTCTCTTTCTCTCAGCCGTCTCTTTCTATTACAGCTCACGTTCGGGCGCATCTATTTCAATTTTATATGCGATGCTAAAAATTTAAAAGAGCTCGTGACCTAGAAATGCTGAATGCTCAGTATAAATTTATTTAGTTCGTTTCGTCATTTTTGTTTATAGTTGGTGCTGCTAAAATTTATTCGGCATTTACCATTTTTACAGCCATTTTAAATGGCCGTGTTTTTTTTTTTTGTTTTTTGTTTTCGCTTTCTATTTTGGGGTCCTTTGAAATCGGTTTGCCGCAATGCAATTAAAATGAATTGCATTCGCTCAAAGGCTATCGCGGCGGCATTTTGGCTCAAAGGACTGCATTGCATTTACTTAATTATACAAATTAGCATCGGGCGAGGCTCCTGTGTATTAAGAATTCACGTTTTTTTTTTTACCCATTTCGTACCCATTGACTGTATTCAAAACATATGTTATATAATTCCGTTGCATTTCGATCGGATTTCAACTGGGTCACAGTTGCTTAAAAGGGACCTTTAATTAACTATATAATGCATGGATAATAAACCTCTGCAAAATTAAAGTGTGAAAAATGTTTGTTAAGCAATTTAAGTTTGTATAAAATCCATTTATTTATGTTAAATATAGCTTGACATGCACTTTGACAGTTGTTTTTAAATATATACATATATTTGGCTTTTATTTCACTCTGTATTTACTTAATACTAAATCGCATCTATCAATTATTTCTGTTGATGATGTCCATTTGCAGTTATTGAAATTCTATGAATCAAGCAATACCTTGACAGTTGCTGTCATCTACATACACATGTTTTTGGCTATAATTCAACTTTGCATTTGTTTAATAGTTAATCCCATTGATCAATATTTGCAGTTATTGAAAACCGGATGGCTTTGTTAGCTTCTGTCATTAAGTGATTAGCTATAATTCAATTTTCAATTTTGTATTGTTTAATCGAATCAGTTATTTCAATTGGTGTTATTTGTGTGTCGAAATCTCATAAGGAAAGGATAAGTTTGACAAGCACTATAACAGCTCCTGTTACGCAACTCTGCATATGAATATTCTTAGCTCATCTCTATAGATATACTCAATATTTTATAAAATTTAGACGATGTTTTTTTTACCGATATCTAATCATCAATATTCCATTTGTTATAGTAGGTACACTTTTAACATGTAGTTCAACAGCAACTCTTAAGCAGCCCTATGTATTACATTTATTTTTAGCTATTTCTATTTTATCAAGTTGTTATCGGCTATTTTCAGTTTTAGCTGAAGATCTGCTATCTTCGCAAGATTCTCAGCTGCATTTGGTGTTAAGTACGGTTTAACATACAGTTTAGCAGCAGCTAAACCTTTTATATTCTTAAGTCTGGTTCATAGTTAATTCCATTTTTAGCTTAACCTTTAATGCTTTGGTGTAGTCTTTTAACTACGATATACATTTTCTGCATTATGATAAGCAGCTTACCAACAGCTGTTAGTCAGCTTCACATGAGCTGTTAATCATTTTGCTAAGAAAATATTTAATTGCTTTTTCTTGTCAACAACAAAATTAATGTGGGATTTACTAATACTTACTAATATTAATCTTAACTCTAAGATTTTATAGTGCATAGTTTTATATATATAGTTTAAAAATAATTAATATATATTGTTTAATATATCTCAACAGCTGCTGTTAAACTTATTGTTAAATGTCAGGTCAACAGCTGCTGTTAAACTTGATGTTGAATACCAAGTCAAAATTGTACCTTTAACAGTAAGTTTATATTTAACTCTTAATTCTCTAGAGCAATTAACATTTGAGCAATTAAAATTTGATTTAGCTACAATTTAGATTACGTATAATTTAACAATCAGTTTAAATAATAAATTTTTTCTCCTAATAAATGCCCCTTTAAGACTTTAGTTATTGATGTTTGCTTTAGTTTTAACATGCAGTTTAACAACAGCTGTTAAGCAGCCAGCAGCCAGCAGCAGTTGTCTGCCTGCTGCTCAGCTGGTGCTGAGTTCAATGTGTTAATCACAGCAGCATTTGTGGCATTCAACCCCGAAATGATTGCCAAACACATTATCTGTATTATTAATGCATGCCGCACATGCCACAGAAGGCAGACACAGGAGGTTCTCCTATTGTTGTTGCTGTTGTTGATGTTGTTGCTGTTGGTTGGTTGAAATGTCAGTGTGTTTCAGCTGTGTTATGTTGGTCATTCCCTTTACTCTCTTCACGGTGCATTGGGGTATTTTTTTTTTTTTTTTATTATTGTGTCGCTTTTTGGGTGTTTAATTAATTGAAAGCATTTTTTATCGCCACATTTTTGCGGCTGACACCGTCGGCGCGAGTCTTTTGTGTCTCGCACTGACCGTAATAATATTGACTTTCTGCATGGCCAGCAGCGTGGCCGGTGCTAAAGGATACAGTGCCAGTTTTTTAAATGCATTCAATAAATGCCAAACCATAAATGAAGCTGAAGCTGTTGCTAAAGCTGAAGCTGGTGCTGATGCTGAACTGTGGCCTCTCTTGCAGTCATTTATTAATTGAAATATGCACTTATAAATGCATTTAATAAAAATTACTTTTATTTTTCTCAATAACAATTTGGATCAAGTGCTTTAAGTCGTTTAATGACAGTTATTCTGGTGTTTAAGGTAGAGTTAAAAGAAACTTATTGAGAGTCTAAATGAAATTGAGTTCTTCATACATACATTTCTGATAAATTTTACATTTTTTAAAGAAGATTTTTTTTTTGTAATATTTCGATTAATAATTTAGCATATAGAATCATATATTTTAATATTATTATTTTATTTTTTTTTTTTAATTATTATTTATTTTTTAAGAATATGTTTTAGCATATGGAATTTGATTATAGCAGATAGTGGCAATGTTAAAATCATATTTCAAAAAAAAAAATTTTAATTTTATTTTGAAGAAATATGATTGTTTTAAGATGACTTTAAAGAATTTATATATGAAAAAGTTAGTTTAATACGAACATTTTGAAATTTTCGTTTATTACAATTTAAGTTAACTAGCTTCAATTGCTTTGACTCTATCTCTAAATGCTTCGACCAGATAGCTTTAAACTTGTTATATCTTGGCAAGAGTAGTTAATGAGTTAGCTATGGTTATGTTGATAATAGAGCCAAAAAATTCTGGTACTAGTCTAATATAACTAATCAATATACTCTAATCAATATACAATATATTTTCTTATTTTATTTTATTTTTCTTTATTTTCTTTTTATTGCTAACGAATTTTCATTACGTTTCTAATTATTTAAACAAATTTCTTTTATTTATTTGTATTAAAAACATTAAAACTAAAGTCTTGCAGCTGCCTGCATTTTGTGCTATATTTAAAAATAGTTGTTGTCGGAAAAGCTCGTAAAGGGATTTTGCCTTTTAGCCAAATTTGATGGGTTTTGAACCAGAGCAAGAGCTCGTCATGTTGCCTGGAGTCTTAAAACATTTCAACTGCAATTGCCTGACGGGGCTCAAAATGAAAAGCAGGCAACAGCCGTGCGGGATTTCAAATATGCCTGACCAGAGAGGCAGTGGGAGAGGAAGTGGTAGAGATAGAGGTAGAGTTAGAGGTGGGTTGAGGATGAGATCAAAAGCATATGAGTCTATTTGCATACATTGATGTTATATAAGAGCCAAAAGAACAGCAGAAAGAGCAGCAAAACAACAGCAGCAGCAGCAGCGGCAGCAGCAGCAATAATCATAATAATACGAGCTCTGTAATAAGCCTTTTTGGCAAAAGTTGTTTGTTTAATGCCCAGGCTCCTTGAAGCGGCTAACAACATTTGAATAAATATTTCAAAACGTTTTTGCCTGCCCTGCGGCCAGTTACCTGTGCAGCATATTGAATGAGTATTTCAACGAACTGTGCAAACACACCCAAATACATCCACACACACACACACATTGATATATACGCACCTACAATTGAATTACCTGGAAATTGACTGGCTGTAAAACTGTCTCGAACTGTGTGAGGCAATGTAGTTTTTGGGTTTATTTGGCAAACGCGCATTTCGCTTGCCAAATCCATCATAGTCCTGCAGCGCACTGAAAGCGTGCCACGAAATGCAAACAAACGCTGTGTAGCGCAGTGTAAGCGCCGCCAGTGTAAGGCACCGTGTGCTACCACAACTTGCAATTAGTGTCCCACTGTTGATTGATAGTCGCGGATAAATTTCCCTCCGTTTGACATGTAGCGAAATTTAAAACCATATAGTAGATTATATATATATATGGAAAAATACATTTTTATATCTATATTTACATATATATAGCAATTAGGATAATGTCGTTTATCAAATTTAAATGGCTTGTGACAATATCACTTAATATTGGGTTTGTCTGACAACAAAGTCTAGACAAACCTAATAGCTCTAGTAGCTTTTAATACTGTTTTTTACACAAAAAAATTAAAGAGCTTATTGCCGTATACAAAAATCAAGTATTTAATAAGCTTAAAGAATACATAAAAACTTTTGTTCGAAGTATATTATAAAAGCTGTTAATATTTAAAAGCACATGCAAACTTACATAAAAGGTTTATTCATGTAAAAAATTATTATTTGCTTAATAATAAAGCTTTACAAGCACAGAATAGCAAATACAAATTTGTTTCATAACAAAATCAAATAAAAATTGTTTGTTTAATAATAAAGTTTTTCATAAAATACAAAAAAAAAGTTTTAAAAAGTTTATGCAAAGTTTCGACTAATATAAAAGCGTGACTTTCAGATATCTAATAATACAAATGTATATATTTATGTTTATATACAATATATTGTTGCATGTTACATTTACAGCTACAGCTTCTGTTCAAGACTCTTCAGCGTAATTCAGTATAGATCTTAACTTGTAAGGGTCTTAGTAACAATTATAATTACATATACAGAGATTGAAGTGATTAAAATCTGTCCAAGAATCTTAGCTCAATATAAGAATACTAGATCAGTTCTTAAAGATAGATATTAAGTTGCATAACAGCTTTTAGCTTCGAAAGCACACGAAAAGTATTGAATATAATTATTTAGATTTGATATTAACTTTAACAGAAATTAAAAAATTTAACAACCAAGTAGCTCATAATGCATCACAATGGAAATCAAGAGCTTTCAAAGCACATAAAAAGCTTTTATGAATAGATTAGAGCTTTATGTATATGATTATTTAAAGCACATTGCAACATATTTAATTAATACTTGAAAGCACTTGAAAGCTACGCAAGTCTAGTGCTTGTGTAAAAATTTAAGAGTAAAACGTGCTTAACAGAAATGACAATTGTTTAGAGCAATTAAAATATTTATGTTATCTTTATTATAACTGAAGTTCATGGTAAACTTTGTTCACAATTAGCTTCATTGAAGTTGACCTAATTTCTAAGCCAATTAAAGGATGTTGCCAGCCAAATTAGTCAGATGCACAAGTCACTTTGCATTATGTTCAGCTGAACCACATTTGCAATTGCACCCACACACATACATGAAATATATGTAATATCTATGGACTCACTGATGTAAAAAGCAATACAAACATTATTCAATTAAACAAAATATTTCCATGGGGAAATGCTTAGTTGAAAATTCAAATGCAAATGCAAATACAAATACAAAGTTGTTTGCCAACAATTGGCTCATTATCTCATATATTTCTGTCAACATAATTTGAACAGCATAAAACACTAATGCTATTAATTTTCTGGTTTTATGTTTCATTTCCTGCGGCGTGTGCTCCTGATTTTGTGGGCAGCAAACAAATTTGTCAAACGAAAATATGTGATATAAATGTCAAATATGCTTGAACCTAATATAATCGCATTTGCTATTTATTTATAATTATGGCTAAATAATTTTTGTTGCCACTGTAGAATTAAAGGATGTCCGGCCCGTGTCAAACAGTTCATGAAATGTGACTATCAGTTTAAATCTGTATTAATACTCTTCGAGGCAGTTGATATTATTATTTAGTTAGTTGGACCACTTGAAAGCTTTAAGTGACTCTGAAATATACTAGAAAAATATTTTATGCATAATTAGATTTGACTAACTTTATTATCGCATAGCAACTGTATGAATATGATACTCAAATTAATTTTGTTGAAGTAGTTGTAATGTATATTGTATTGAATGCAATGAAATCAAGTTGAATTTATTTGCCATAAATGATATTTGCCTCAGCCAAAATGCGATTATTTATTTCTACTGTTTCTAAAAATCAATATGAAAATACAAATTAAAACTATTCAATTGCTCTAATATAATTAAATTTGCAATTCAACTTAGGCACAAAAATGCTAACTATATTTCATAGAAATATATATACAAATGAAATGAAATCAAATGTTTTATAATTTATTTCCAGACTCAATGCACAATTGTCTGCAAATAAAGAATATTCATAAATATATTTACAAAATTCAGTTCGCATCTATTTACATTCATAAATATATTAAAATAATAAAAATCTGGCAAATGCATTTTGCAATTCAAATAGATTTATTACGGGGCGCATATAAATATTTTTTACAATTAATCAATATGAAAAGCTGTGAAGAGCTCCACAGATAATACCAATAAAATTTTACAACCGCCTGTAATCAAGAGCCGAATAAAAACAGAGCGAAAACTTTATCCCACCAAAATGGATGCAAGTGAAATGCTAGCTGGGCGTGTATATGAGAGTGTGTAAGTGTCAGTGTGTCAGTGTGTGTGTGTGTGTGTATGAGTGTGTGTATGTGTGTCCACTTTTCCTGTCCGTGCGCGGCCATAAAGCAGCTCGTAAATTTCAGCACACTTGGCACAGGCGGAACAGTTGCCCAGTGTGGCCCAGCTGCTGGCTTGTCTTCGCCTTTTGGCATACTGCAAATCCAGTGCCAGAGTTGCCACCCGGTGCGTCTTTTTATACTCAGCCACGTAAATGAAACGAGTATATTGATTTTGTGCAATGTCCGTGTGTCAGTATGAATGCAAACCAATTGGCCGCTATTGAAGCTAGAGACTTGAAATTTGTAACATATATAAAATATTTACCATTTAAGGGCGTGGCAGCGTTTGGCTCGTAAATGAGTATACTGCAATCGGTAACGCCCGACTGCAAAATTCGTACTTGTTTTTTGTTTCTTGTTTTGTCTGTGCCCTTTACGTGCGCTGTCTGCTCTGTCCGGTTTTTGTTGCCATTGTAGTTTGTATTCTTTTCGTTCTTTCAGTTTTCATTTCTTTTTTCATTTTTTACTTGACGCCGAACAATGAAAATTCACGCTGTACGATTTTTCGCGTTTGCTTTAATGCGCTTACGGTGCGCACCGTGAATATCTGATACGACTTGTAACGTCTTTTAATTGCAGTGTTGCAAAAGAGTATTAGAGTTTCGTTTTGCTACGATTTGTGTGGATTTTTTTTCCATTTCTTGTTGCTGCGGTCCAATTCGCTGTATATTACGCAAATCCTTAGTTACGCCTTCGCTCGCCATATCCTGGCTGCATCCCAGTCACGGGTCACGGGTCACAGTTTCTCCCAGAGTGAGTGTGTGGAGAGTGTTGAACAATAGCTGTGAAATAATCACTTGCTTGTTTGCACTTTATTAAGTGGCAGCTCGAGCCGGCATGTTCGCTGTGTTGTGCAGCCTGTAACGCTTCAGGTGTTCAAGCTAGGATAGAAGAGAAATACGCGAAAGAGAAATACGTAGAAAATTGAGTGTGATACTTGAATGTTTTGCAACACTAAACGGTTTGAGTGCTTTTCATAAAGCTTAGTATACATGAGTATAAAACTTCGAGCAAGCTAAGATATTATGATTAAATATTATTAAGTTAGAAATATTTAAGTTATTATTTTTATTTTGTAAGAATTTACAAGATTATATTTACTGGACAGCCTTATTCATAATTGTCTAAAATTATATTTCATAATTATTTCATCGTGTGAAATGAAGTAATTTATTAAATTCTCATCTGATTTAAAATTGAATTGACAGATAAAATGAGGGAGAAATTATATATGTATATTATTATAATTATTTATTATATAAAAAATAATTATATATTAGATATATATAAATATAAATATATATTATATACAATTATTAACTATTATATATATTCATGGGTTAAGAATTATATATTATATATTCATGGGTTATATAAGGAGAAAAAAAAAGGAATACTTTAAATATCTTATATATTCTATTTATACTTACATGACATTAAATGTAGTTAATTTTTTTATATTGATTTAAAATTTTTCATTTTTACGATTATAATATTAAAACTTTTTTAGATATATGTAAATTTATATACAAATTTTTTTGTTAATCATAAAACTTTTCAGCAATATTCAATTGCCTGACGAATGTGACGACAGAAAATGCCAATTTAGCAACCTGCAAGAAAAAATGGAATAATTGAAATAATATACGCAAATTACTTAAATATCCCCACTCACAGCTATGTTTGACGACGTCGATATTACGAAAATTCCTCCGGCTGTAAATGAAATCGGTTTCTGCACATTGTGTAGGAAAAAACGTAATGTGGTCTTATATTGACGATCCGCAGTCAGCCAATTGGAGTGAAAGAGACAATAGGCCATTTCGTAGCAATCATAGGAGATCATATCGCAGATGTAGCAAAAGGGAAAGGTTTGCAGTATCAGATCGAACATGAATATGCCAGTGCCCAGGCCAGTCCAGAAATTGGAGAAGAAAATCACATTGATCGCAGAGAGGCCCATGACAATGCCAATGAGCACAAACTGAACAAAAATAGTGGCGGAGACAACGGGTCGCAGGGTATTGCAGTAGCTAAGTAGAGTATATTGTTTATAGTATAGTATAGTATAGTATATATATATATATAACTCGATATCGATAAACTTACTCTAATATCAAGCGATGATCCTCAATACATCTGATGAGCTGCTTGTGGTTTTCCTCCTCATTCATATTCCTATCAGTGCGCAGATTTCTCAATCTCTCTTTAAGCATTTTTATGTGTGCTCGAATGGCTAAAAAATATATAATCGGATAGACATCGGCCATTAGATCCTGCAGCACAGCGCCCGTCATCCAAAGATATTCCAAAATTCCTGCCAGCCAAAAGCTGAATAAATCTTTCTCGGCATCGACCAGCGGATTGTAGAGATTCCAGGCCAGTCGACCAAACAACATGCTCGCCAGAAATGTAGAGCTCGAGTAAAGCAAATACATTGCAGTGTATGCCATATATATTCGATTGCAAAGTGTTGCAGTCTCCTGCAGTTGGATGCGATGCTCGGTGCTTTCGCAACGTTCGTCCAAGCGATCCAGTATCTTTTTGGCCAGCTTGAAGCGCTTGACGCCGGCAAAGGTGTAGGTGGCCTTAATGCTGCAGCCAAAGCAATTGAAGGCCACCTGCAACGAGGTGAGAAATTGTCTAGCCGTAAAGCTGTTCAACTCACTGTAGCTAATCAGCAAAGAGACATCCAGCAGTATGATTATAAAGATAGTCGTAAATGCTGACCAGAAGCGATAGATCAAGCGTCCATAGCGATTTTTTGGTGGCATCCAACCGACCAAGCTCATGCCACGATCCACATAGACGAAAGAGTCGCGCGATTGCACGGAGGACGAGACGTCGGGCAGGCGCAATCGCGGAAACATTCTGAAGAACAGTTTGACTCTGCTGTATGTGTGTAGGATATGAATCCAACCGACCAAGCTCATGCCACGATCCACATAGACGAAAGAGTCGCGCGATTGCACGGAGGACGAGACGTCGGGCAGGCGCAATCGCGGAAACATTCTGAAGAACAGTTTGACTCTGCTGTATGTGTGTAGGATATGAAAATGACCATGACTGTGGCAGGGCGAACGTTTTTATAGGTGAAAGGCAGCATATACCCTGTCTTGATAGAAAATTGTGGGAGTTTGTGCGCAAAAGTGTTTAACAGACAGAAGAGAAAATTTAAAAATGCATTGAAAATCTATTTAATAAAAGTATTAATTGTTATTAACAATTGTACTCACAATAAAAGAGACAGATGTTAAAAGAAAAATAATTTATTTTAATATGAGCCGACCTAAAATGAAAAATTAATATTTAATTTATATTAATATAAATTATTTTTCTTTTTATATATTCTTTGTTTTTATTATTAATTTATATTAATATAAGCACAAAACTGTTCGAATATTTAAATAAAATAATATTTCATCAATGTTAATATAAAATTTTTTTTACTTATATAGTCTTAATTTACTTTTAATAAATATATTTTTTTTTACTATTTTATATTTTTATTTAATATTTATATTTATATTTTATATAATATGCTTGATTTAGATTGAAAGCTTCACAGCTAATTAATGTAAAATATTTTTTTAAATAATACTATGTCGCTTTTACTTTTATTAAAAAAAATTTAAATAAATTTTTGAATATCTCACCCATTTTATCTTTGAAAAATTAAAAAAATATACAGAATTCAATTTTAAATGTTTGATAGGGTATTTGTTAATCCATCAGTTCACCCTAGAGCATTTAAATTTTTGTTTGAATATATATTTCATTTACACATTTAGTTATTTCTCGCCTGAATTATGCATCAAAAGTTTGTGGTAATGGAATTTCATGGCCTGCATTATTTAGCTGGGAAAACTCGTAAGACTTGAGCCTAAAAGTTCTTTGTCGACCCTTAGAAAGGGAAATTTCTGTAAGTTTTTCAATTAGTTTTTCTAAAGTTTTGGTAACTTTTTTTAGTTTTCTTTTGTTTTTACTTTGATGAGCAATTAATTTATTATGAAAAATACAAAAATATGGAGCGTTTGCACTGGAAGATAAATGAAATTTCTCGAAATTAATTAAAGTGAAAAAATTTAGCTGAGAATAAATATATGCTCTATTTTAAAGAGTATGATAAAATATGGTTTGCTATGCTCACAGCTTTGTGGGCAAATTTCATTCATTTTCATCTCTTTTTTTCCTCCCTCTATCTCTGTCTCGCTCTCTATCGCTCTGACCACTGAGTAAATGAATTATCTTTTATTAACTAATATTGGTTTGCCATTGAATGCACTAAGCAAAGCGTAAAGCGAAAATATAGCATCGATTCCACAATGTCAGCATTGCAGTCTCATCAGACAGCTTTTGTTTGGTCTGAATGTCGGTCCATTTGGCTGAGTTATTTGTTTGGTATTTGAAAAACGCGGCACACGCGGCGTATGAACTATTTTCTTAAGCTGCCAGCCGCCGAGCAGCAGGAGCCAAAAAGGCTGCGACAGCTTGAACTTTCCAAGGATCCTGAATGTGTGCGATATGTGTGCCCTATTATGTAACACAGACTCTGTTCTTATGCGGCTGCCCTCTCTTATTGAAAGCAACTGTGAGTTATTTTTATAGAGCTACTTTATATATGTAAGACTATCTATACATGTGTGTGTATGTCAGCCTTTTTTTTGTGCTTTCCGCAGCTAAGTCCTTAGAATATAAATAGAAGAAGTGCGCTGTCAACTTGAGCGAAGGATTATTTATATGACCAGCCATTAAAAGCAATGCGCCTTGATTATCTTTTGTATACACCAACAAAGTGTGTCGTCATATAAGTGTATTTTTAGATAATTTTTTAAAATATATATTTAAAATATAGTCTTTGAAAATATCTTGCTGTAGTGCTCAACGAGAGCTTTGGCATGACTTCTCAATGCAATTATATCCGATCCTGGATTGTAAATGTATATGTATTGTATCAGACTTACAAGTAGTAGCTAAGAAAGTTACAAATTTTTATAGAGTATAGTATATATATTATATACTAAATTTATCATTGACTGTATGATCAAAGCTTTTATTTAAATAAGTATAATCTATTATACTAATATAATAAAAAAAAAAAACCTTTACAATCACATAACTTAATTTATATTCTAATAAGATTTCCATAAAACTAAAGATTCAAAGCCAAAATAACCTTGCAATTGATTTAAATTGAAGAGAAATCCGCTTCAAATGTAAGACGCATATAAACATGATAAGGTCAGAACAAATTTAGTCAGCTTTTTTAGGATGTGAAGAAGTTTCGTTTATATTATTCAATGCAATAAAGTTTTATGCTAATGTCTTTAGTTCTGTCAAAGCATTTACAAGTCTTTCATATAATTTCGCTTCCGTCAAGTGAAAGTTTAATTACTTTTTGCTTTGTTGTTTTGGTTTTTGTTTTTTTTTTTTTAGCTGTTTATCTAATTTATTGCTCGTTGGCAATCAAATAAGTCAAGTGCTGCAATCTAGAAAAATTACACGCTCATACTGCATGCAGCCATCAATTTTAGTTTTTGTTTTAATTAAAGAGCAGCAGCAACAGGGGAACTCTGAAAGGTCGAGCTGCTGCTGCTGCTGCTGCTGTTGTTGTTGCTGCTGCTGCTGCTGCTGCAGCATTTGCCAAATACACAGACATAAATCAAGCAAACGAGATGGCATTCGCAGACTGTTCGCAGTCATCGGACATGGCACATGGTACATGGAAGTGGACACGCTGCAGTTTTTGATGTGATCCAATAGCAGTTGCTGTTGGGAATTTCCAGCTGCATGGCCAAAAGTCCATGCGTATAGCATAAAAGGGTGGGGGAATTGCATGAAGTTTGGGACAAAAAACTAACGAGCATCAGTGTAAACTGTCGCGTCGCCTTCTCATTAAACTTGCAACTAAAACGAGCCAAAAAAGAGCAACTCAATGGCTGCCAGCTAACGTATTAGCTCTGTTGTACTTATTACAGATGGGGTGTGGGTGGCGCCTCTCTCTGCGCTTCTCAGCTGATTTGCCATGTTAACTTTTCGCACAGACTACAAATTAGTTGGGTGAGTTTAAGCACTGCCGTTGCATACTTTGAGGCGTCTGCGATTTCCAAATGCTCTGCGTGAAATATAAAACTAATTGGGGAACTACAAGTGTACTAGAGTTGCTAATTAAAGATGGTAGATTTCAAACTTGGATGTCAATAATATAAAAGTGCAAATTATTTCGGAAGTAAATTTTTGTTTATATATAGCTAAAATGTGTTGAGTAAATATAGATAATTTTGTTTCTTTAGAAAATATTAAATATATAAAACGAAATTTAAACAAACATCAAACTTAAACTTCTGTAAAATATTTACTTTTTAATCAAATTTATAATATATATAAATTTTTTTTTTTTAACATTTATATGTAGTACAATAAAATTTGTTTCAAAATGTAAAGCCTCGAAAATATATTTAAAAAAAAAATCAAATATAAAAATCGAGTATTATGTTTAATAAAAAATGTATATTTTATAAAAATTTTAATAAAATATATATATATATATATATATATATATATATATATATATATATATATATATATATATATATATATATATATATATATATATATATATATATATATATATATATATATATATATATAATATATATATATATAATTAAATAATTGTTTTTAACACTTATACAAAAAAAAAAAAAAAATTGTTTCCTATTATTACATCTTATTGTCTAAGACTCTTTGGCGTTTTTTCCTCAAAAAATTGAATTTCTTAGTCGACTTGTATAATAAATTATTTAAATAGCTTGGTTTTATTCCAATTTTGTAATAAATTTGATAGCTGTAAAAAAATTGAATATGAAATACTTTACAATAATATATATTTATATATTTTAGTGACTGTTTTTCTTGACTTAAAATTTGTTGTTATTTGTTATTTGTATTTTTGATACCAATTATTTATTTATATTTATAATATTTACTGTAAGATAAATGAAAGGAAAATTTGAACAAGTTTTTGGTTTAATTGTCATATAACATGGGATAATTATCTAATAATTATAATAATGCAATTTTGTTTGGTCAGAGATTTTATTTATAGCTTTGCATTTTTATTTTTATGTCTTTATAGTTAAATGATTTTAATATAATAAGCAAATCGAATTGAAGTCATGTCTAAGCAATTGCAGCCTGTTAAGCACCCCATGAACTTTCCGATCATACTTTTATGCAGCATAAAACAAACCGTGGAAAGTTCTCTAGAACTTTTATTGCAACGCATAGTTGGTAGCACCGTCATTGTCTAAGGCGTAGTCCGCAGTCCGCAGCGGCAAAAAGAATGCAACACAATGCATTTAGAAATCGCATTGGGCCTGCCTTGTACGCAGTCTTCTCCCCCTCCCGCCCATGCTCTCTCTTGTGCTGCTAGAGGAAACTTTTGCAACATTTATCTTCGTTATTATGACGCCCGAATGGGCTATCAGCGCCAAGTGGAGCGACTGTTAAATATTTGGAGAACGGCGACAGTTGCAAACAGAATGCGTTCTGGCCCTAATGCGGGTCTGGCTAAGCTCTACAGCTCTTCTGTCAAAAAATGCTACAACTTGTCTTACACAAAGTGCAGAAGACGGGAGAGTGAAAGAGAAAGAAAGAGATGTGAAGGGAGAAAATGGGAAATATCTGCCAGAACAGGACGTTGCATTCGGCGCCCAGTCAGTTGCTGTAGCTGAGGGAAGGAAATGGTAACTTTTTCCTGCACTTAATTAGTTTGGGCATAAGTGGAGCAGAAAAAGTTTTGCGCCATGTTCCACAAAAGCAGCAAAGGACGCTGCACGATGGGCAAAGAGGAAACGGGAGCAACAGAAGCAACAGTCAACGACGAGGCGAGGCGAGGCGAGGCAAGGCAAGGCAAACCAACTCGAGTCGAGTCGAGGCGATGTCTCCGTTGCCAACAGTTTGTCATCTGTATCTGTGTGTATCCCCTGTGTATATGTGTGTGTGTGTGTGTGTGTGAGTGTGTGTGCGCGTGTGTTGCCAAGGAAATTGCCTCATAAATGTTCATTACACAGTTGCCTGCAAAAATGTCAAATGAATGGGCCGCTAGGCCAATGGGCGTGGCCACTCAACAACTCAAGCCGCACAGCTAACAAACAAACATTACATTACAAACATTACAAACAAACATTATTGCAACAAATCATTTTTCTCAGATTTATGGAATGCAATTCAAATTTGAGAATAGAATCTAAATAATAACTTAATGGCAATTTATGTGACGTGGCCAATAGCTATAGAGAAATAATATAAGTTGATATAGTATATATATCAGTAAAAAATGTCACTGTATTAAAACTCAATTGTAATCCACTGTAGGGTGATCAAATAATAATTTAACTTTATGCTTGAAGTACTGCCGATGAAAGCGTATATGATTTGAAGATCATGTTCTATATTTATTAATTCCTTCACGTATGCTGACAGCATAAAAAACTAGATTAAGTTGCCACTAAAGGTAGCAAAGGTAGCATTTAATAATATGTAAAAATATAGTCATAGTCTTCAGAAAGAACATTCCCAGTGCGTTTCAAAATTAAATTCAATTAAAAATCAGTACCATTCTACCCAGCTCCCCTAATTATACTCATCCATCACAAAGCATCTTTATAAAGGAGCTTATGTTATATTCAAAATCCATCGAAAAACAATTGTCGTAACTCTTTGCCTGGAAATGCGAAAAACCAAATATGACGATTCATTACAAGCTTAACACGAGGTCTAATCAACTTTTTAAATCAACTTAATACACACAAATTATCTACCAATATTTGACAATTTTTTTTAACAATATTTACAAAGTTAAATGCTATAAAAAATTAATAAAATTGATAATCATAATTTTCTTTATTTAAAATATTATATTATATATATATTTTTATTTATTTATTTATTTATTATAAGCGCTTTATTCGACATATTCCTTAATTAGAAATTCATCTCTTTTCTAAACGTACGCTAAACGAACGCTATAAGCGGAGTCATTATAACAGAATTCTACTGTATATAGTATTTCCTTCATTACCACAATTCGACATATAGCCATTAAAATCGTTTTCAAATTGGAAACAAAAAGCAACTTTAAATGTAATATAATTCATATAAATATCGTCAAACATCAGCAACTCTTCAGTTGTCACGACATCTGACACACCTTTAAAATCTCCACATACTTCGTAAAAAAAAACCTTTTCTCAGTAAAAGCCTCTCACTGAATATTATCTTTTTTATAGCTTTGGGTTATTTAATATGCTGGATAATGATCCCCATTGCATTAATTATGCACCTGAACTTATCACAGCTACAGTGAATACTCATGCACAATGCCAGTTATTACCAGACATTACGGAGAGACAAAGAGAGAGTGAGAGAGAGAGAGAGATAGAGACAGCAGAGTTAGGTCATCATTTGTAGCAATAAGCATAACAATAAAACATTGGAGACAACTGATAAAGCATATCGCTGGCTGCCTTCCATTGCCAGCAATGTCTACCCTGGAGTCTCTTGGCATATTCCGTCCCAATTCGCGCCGTTTGCATTGTCAGCGAGCTACTTAGCTCGCTAATGCGATTATTAAGTGCCAAGTGCGCTGGCAGCGTGTAAAATTCATTATATTAGCCCCGCTGTGAGCTGTGAGCGGTGAGCTGTGAGCTGTGAGCGTAGTTCATTCACTCGCCGAGTCGTTCATGCATTGCGCGTCGCCAATATCCTGGCGCTGGAGCTGGCGCTGGGGCCACGCAATAAATTAAGCGCACAAATAAATCATCCATTTTAATGTGACAGTTCCGACAAAACGAGGCGCGTGGAGGCAAACGGCGCGCTCTGTCTGCGAAATCTTCAACCGCACTGAAAGTGAAGCCTGCGGCAACAGGACATTGTTTTGAATGCGCCTTTGTTAACACACGCCACCCGCAGCCTGCGACGCCTAAGCGGCCCATTTGGCCATCTTGTTTGGCCATATTTAGCGGGTTCATTGTTTGCACATTGTGCGGGCTGTCGCTTCCGTGGTGGAGCCAGCTTCAGCTCCAACTCCAACTCCCACTCTCACTCCCACTCCCCCTTCAGCTTCAGCGTCTCCTTTCCGCCTTTGTCGAAGCATTTTGTAAGCGGTAAGCACTTGGCCCAACAGGCGGCACTTAATATTTTCGATTGCGAGTTGCCGTGGCCAAGCTTTCGAGCTTTGCCAGCTTCCGCTTGCCGGAAATGCCGCCCATTACACTGTGCGAAAATGTGTTGTGCATTTGTAAGGAGGCTGGCACTTTTAAGTTGTGCGACAGGGCGTATGATTAATACGCTTCCCATTTTTATATCCTCGTTGCGGTTGATGGCACGTTTAAAGGTCATCGATTTTGGATCTGCTTCTGATGATTGGAAATGGATTTGTCTTTGGGGCATTTTAATTGCATTTTTGATAGTGGAATTGACTGGGAATTTAAGGCGACATATACTTGATATAGTTTTCACTAGGAAATGTAATGTATGTGTATATTTATTTAAATACATTTTATGTAAAAATAATTTAAATTGATAGATCAAATATAGAAATGAACTTGGAAGTCTCGACATATGATCATAAATTTATATATTTATATTATATTTACATAAAATGTATGTAAATAAATATACGCATATTATAAGTACTATATTACATTTACTAAAGCAAATTTATCAAAAATTGCCGTCCACTTGCGGTTCGATTATTTTAAGAGCTGAAAAATCTGTTTAAATTTGTATGCTGACAGTTAATATATATATAAACAAGTAAGAAAGCTCTAGTCGAGACTGCTCGACTACGAGTTCCCCTGAACCCTTAGATAATAATAGGTTTGTGTACATATTTTATGAAGGTACTTGCGATAATTTAAAAAAAAATATAATTTTTCAGGCAGTTAAAGTCTTCTAAGTTTTCTAAGTCTTTCAAGTTTTCTAAGTCTTCTCAATTTTCTAAGTCTTCCTTATTTTCAAAATCTTATAAGTATTCAAGTTTTCTAAGTCTTTCTAATTCTTTCTAAGTCTTTCTAAGTCTTTCAAGCTTTCTAATGCTGTCAATTTTTCTAAGTCTTACTAATTTGTTAAGTCTGTCAATTTTTCTAAGTTACATTTAACTTTAACATTTACATTTTCTAAGCATTTCCTCTAAGTCTTTACTGCTTAGCTCAACGATCATTAACATTATCTTATGTCTACAGATTTTCTTATATGTAATATTTAAACAATTCTTAACAATTATTTATAACTATTACAATTCTGCTTAAAGTACTTAATATTATTTTAAAAAAATAAAATATTTACCTGACCACACTTCACTTCACTTTACTTTCACTTTCACTTTACTGCACTGCACTACTGACCCCACCGGGCCTGGATGACTGAAGAAATGCTGCAGCTGCTGCTCTTTATATAGGGCCACTTTCACTCAAATTCAAATTCTAAGGCGAGCTCAAATGTTGAGCCTGCGTCGAGTTGCGGTCGCTGCAGTCGATCGGGAAGGGACTAATGAGAACACTCTCTGGTGCTCCAAGCATTCTAAATGGGTTTAACTTAAATGTAAATGTAAGCAAATATTGCTGCGTACATATAGACAACATAAATGATCTTCTGCTGCTCATCTTCGCTCCTTGCTTTGGTTAGGCAGACAGACAGAGAGACAGACTTAGACATAAAGAGAGAGAGAGAGACAGACAGACTTTATTTATTCTATTATTAGTTCTTATAATTTCTGATATCGACGCGATCACACTATATATACTTTATGGGGTCTGCCACGCCTCCTTCTGCCTGTTACATATATTTCACAAAAGCATTATACCCTGATTTCCCACTTTCAATAGGTTGAGGGTATAAAAAATTAAAACTAAAGTTAAAAATTATATATTTTTTAATTTAACAACAATTTTAACAATTCTTTTTGTTTGCGTCCAGTGCTTCAAATGCCTGGCATATTTATAAGCCAGTTTATAAAACACCTAAAAATATTCTTTACAAATTTGTTAAAATGAATGTATATTAATTGAAAATAAAAACATATATTAAATTATCGATTGCATTCTGATAACATATTCCAATATTACAAATAAAAAAAAATTATAAATAAAAAATCTGAAAATAGAAAAATTCTTCTTCGAAGCTTTAGCAAACTACTATTAAGGAATACCCTTATTCTTCATTTAGTTTTTTTTTTTTTTTTTAAATTAAAATCTTTACTAGATTAAGTTGTGACTAATAATAGCAGAAAACTTGTTGAGACTAAAAAAAAGAAGGGATCTCTTCACAAAATCGTTGTATATAAATTATATGTCCTACGTATTAGGGCATGTCACATAAAGAAGTATTAAGTGTACTTTTCTGTTTTTGGACCCCACTCTAGTATTATGCAGTCAGTTACACCCGATTTCAACTGTCCTACTTCATATATTTTCAAGTATTTATTCTGCAAAAATTCACTTTTATGTGTACATATATCTTTTTACTAATAAATGCCATAGTTAAAAATGTAATTAGAATTACAATCTGCAATTAAAAACCATTTTGTAATAAACCTTTTTATTATTATTACCTAAAATTGTTGTTGTTGCTGCTGCACGTGCCTCGTAAAAAATGAAGCAACTCTTGATACTTGCTTTGCCTTTTGCTAGTTTCTCAAGAGTTTCGCTTGGTCCTCCTATTTTTGTCCTGTTTCAAGTGCAGTGGAAATATGATGCTGTCACTGCAATGGCTGTCCCGTTGGCCGGGTCTCAGGTGCAAAATCTCGGGCACATCTTCATCGGCAGACACCTCATATCCTTTGAACATTTTCCAATTGAATTGGCCAGGTGCTCGACTTAACCCCCACTTAGTCTCATTCTTCCTCTCTCTCTGTATTTCTTTCTCTCTCTCTCTCTCTCTTTCCTTAGCTCTCTCTTTCTTTCCCTGTCTGTCTATCTTTCTAGATGTTGCCATTAGAAATATTGCGCGTCCTTCACTTCGATTTCTTTATTAGAGGAAAATCTTTGTGTTGCATTCGCTGTGCTGTCAAGTGGAAAGAGCGGCTTGAGGGGCAACAACCGAAAGCCAATGCCAATGGCAATCGCAATGGCAATGGCAGGTAAGGCTTTTGCTGATTGTGAAACACAGATAGACTCTGTAAATAGATGAAATGCTGCCCAAGCTTCAAGTACAATGCACACACACAAACAAAGCTTGGCATTCAATTGGCTTGAGCACTTTTCAAATTTGATCGAGTGAATAACGATACAAAGCAGCAAATGGCAATTGCAGTTTGTTTAAATCAAATACAAAGTATAAGCAATTCCAGAGACGTTTCTGTTTACATTTCAATAGGAGGTAAGCTTTAGAGTGCGTATTATTCTAGGGTAGAATGAGGGCATATTATGCGGAAAATAATGGAAGTAAGTGAAGACATCATAATCATTATCGTTATCATTTAAGTAGTAGATTGTCCATACTTAAAGGAACAAATGTAGGTTGGCATTTTTTGGCCTTGAAGTGTATAATCGATATATAATCGATTTGGATCGATTTTGATCAGTTTGTGCGTGCGCATGTTAGAGTCTTTGATAATCAATTAAAACATGCATAATATGTAAAAAAAGTGTTAATGTCCTTCTCTGTGATTATAATATATCGTTAATCGATAAATATATATATCATAACCCAAAGATAGCGTGCTAGGCCTATTCATGTCTTTCCCATAAATACCAATGAAAACTTCAGCAAGTGCTGGCACTATGTTACTATAATCCAAATAAGTTCAGCATTTAATCGTTAATCGATATACCGATTGCAGTGACTTATGTGTTAAATGAAAAATTATCAACATTTTTTAATTTTTAATATAATTTTTGTCTATCGATTATACAAATACTGCTTAAATGTATGTCATATATAAATGCACTCAAATATACAGTTCAATATATCGATCTTTTGCAGTCTGTATAAATTGTATCGATGCTGACCTATTTTACAAGCTGTAACCATATTTTTGGTGGTCAACTCATTGGAGAAATACTTTATGTTAATATGTGCTGATTAAAAGCTTCCTTTGAGTCGATAAATATCATAAATATAATCTATATATCGATATATCGTATGATGTGTACCTGCTATTCAAAGGTTTAAGTCACTTCAATTTTCAGTTAACTAAAGCAAATGCTGTTCCTCAATCAATATTCAAGCGATATATGCTGAGAAGAGAAAGTTGCTTGGCAACCCTGTTTAATAAATGTTAAGTGAACCCAATTTCGTTTTTGATGTGACCCAAAAGCAACTGAAAAATCAAATCAGACGTCTAATAAATCAAATGGTTGAAGCTACGTTAAGGGAACAGCAGGCTGCACAATTGTGGCATAAATTGCAAATTTTGCTCGTCGGGTGTGAGTTCAGAATGCAGAAAAGGCCAAAGCCCATACCCAAAAAAGCAACCAGAACGCTGCCCGTCGCTAATCAACATCAATTGCAACGTTTTGCCTCGCAGTTTGCATGGGCCGCGTGATATTTTGTAATTAGACAAAGCGAAAAAAATGTAAATGGAAAACAAGGAATTTTCATTTCTCGCCGCTGAAATTGGTTATGATGGCAGCACAGCCCCTTTGGCCCCATGCACCCTCCTAAACGTTGGCAACAGCAGCATCAGCCAAAAGCCATGGCAAACTATTTGACCAAAACGCAAACAGCAACGAATATGGTAAAACTCATTAGTGCCAAATGCAGACGCATTGCCAGGGTTACCACGTCGCACTCCTCCACTCTCTCCCTCTATCTCTCTCTCTCACTCACTCGACCACATGCTGTCTCTTAACTATGAAAAAGAAAATGCATGCCTATTCGTTTGATGGATTTTTGATACTCTTTCGTAGGTTATCAGACATTTGTAAAGCATTTTGGCTATGGAGATTTTATAGGGCAGACATATACAAATTGGAAATATTCATATTAATGAAGAGAATGTTCAATTACCAAGGTTAATGTATTCCCCACACATGACACCCTATGTTATTTATTTCGTTTTCAAAACTGAAGAGGCCTTTGCAAGAGCGACCCTATAAATATATATATACATATAGACATTCGCAAGTTTATAAGTTTATAAAATGTAAAATAAAATTTCTTGACTATAGAATAAAAAAGTTATGATTTTTTTTCACACAATATTTTATTATATATAATTAATAATATTTTTTAAGAAAACTTAAAATATAAATTCAAAGTAATTATAAAATGTATTACCAGAAAATTGATTCATATATTTATATTTATTTTTGCGTTTGATTATTATGTTTACAAATATTGTCTATAAATAATTTAAATAGTTTTTATATATATTAAATTTATTTAAAAATTTGTTAACATATGATTAATATTGTTTATGAAATCTACTATTTAATAGTTTTTATATTTTATTTTTAATTACAAATTTGTTATCATATGATTAAATTAAACTTAAAGAGCATTAAACATTCATCATAAAATAAAAGAAGTTAATTTAGCTGTTAAAATTTGAGCATGCGATGTTTCATTTCTGTGAATTTTAACGCATTTCAAAATGTTGAACAGAAATTACCAACCAAATTATTGATAATTCAGTTGCACTCTCTTTATATTATATTTGGCATCAGTTGAAATTTGTTGAGTCATTTGCATGCAACGCTGATTTCCATTTCAATTTCAATTAACTTGTCTGATTAGGAAAAGCAATGTACTAGAAGTTGGGTAAACTTCTTCAGCTTTAGCTGAGAGTAGAGTGCGAAAAATGAAATAGAAAATATTAGTTTTTTACTTGATTTGCAATTGTATGGCCTCCTTATTGCTGTAACTACAAATTACTTCTGTTTAACTAGGTGTTAAAATTTAACAAACAACTTCTCCAGCTCTCTTCTCTGTCTTCAATTTATTTACTTAGATTACACTCGTAAAACTTCTCTCATGGCGCCCACATTTTTAACTTTCTGTGAGTTTCATTTGTTTGTATAATTGCTTTAATTAATCAGACACACACACGCAAGCACACACGCACACACACACACACGCACACTCATAGACTGGGTAAACAAAAACTCATATGCCTCTGTTAAACTCCGCCTTTTGCACAGCTTTTATTCATTAATCAGCTTTCAGTTGAACGTCTTTGACACCAGGTTTACGGCTGCTGCTTTACGCTGCTTTCGACGGCTCTTCTAATTTTTAATTTTGAACACAGATGTCAACTTGACGCCTTGGTCCAGCCACGCCCATCCAAACTTTAGCAGCTAATTTGCTTTGGCGCGACTTGGGCTGGGCAAGGGAATAAGGGCATATAGCGCTAGGAGACGAGCACCAGGCCACTGACGTCATTAGCGTCTATGCAGCAGAGCAAAAAGCGAGTGAGAGTGAAGTGATGGGGTATGCTGGGCTAGCAGATACACTGTCAAGTAATATATTTAAGAGTGAGTGTTTTTTTTTTATCTAATATTTGCAGTTTCTTCTGATTTTATTTCTTCTTTTTGTGCTTATTCATCTTCTTATACACGAAGTCATTTTTTTATATAAGAAATCTAAATTTTATATCTCTAACTCTTGTTGTCTATTAATTTGTTATAAATATTTATAGCCGAGCTTTGATTTTTATCGATTCATTATGCATTAGGAGTTATCGATAACATCATTACTTCTGCTTATTTTACTTTATACTTCTTATCTTCATGAGATAACTTAGATAGCTGTTTTAGGATTACAATAAAGACCCACATAGACAGGGTACATGGTTGAAAGGATAGACAGAACAACATACAATATATCGATAATCAAATAAACTATAGGGTAGGGAAATCTGAATGAATTAGCTATTAATTTTAAACCTTAAAATACTTAATATCTCTGTAAAATTATCTCCGCCTCTTACATGTACCTCGCTCAAATAATATACACCCCATTTACCCACGTCCAATTGCTACAGGGTATGCACAAACAAAAATAAAAATAGAATAGAAAAGTTTCCAAATGGCGTTTTGTCACATGAAGAAGGAAGACAGGCGAAAAAATTTGTTAATTGAATATTTTTTGGGAACTTGCAATTTCTTAAGGACAAACACAAACAGAGGCGGAGTCAAAGGAGCTGCCGTTGCCGTTGCCGTTACTGCTGCTGCTGTTGCTGCTGCTGTTGCTGTTGCTCGAGGAAAATCAACGTCAAATTGGGTTAGCTGCTAAATTTGCTGGCGCTGAGCAAATCGAATCTGGAACGCATTATCCAAGCAGGGCACTTGGCCTCGACGTGGATAGAGGATGGAGACAGAGAGAGAGAGAGAGAGAGAGAGAAGGGAGAAGAGAAGGATCTGTGTGCAGGGCAGGAACTGCAGCGAAAGCAAAATCATTAAAATTAGATTACAAAATCCGTCGGTGGTGTCACATTTCCGCCGGAAATTGCACTTTGCATGCGGGCGAACGGACGGACGTCGATGCATTTGAAAAAGTCATCGTCGTCGTCGTCTTGGGCGCCAACATTTCCATCTTGCTAGCCAAAATGACAGATTAGTTAATAAAATCTTTTTACTGTTACAGAGAGAGGGGGAGAGATAGAGAGAGAGGGAGAGAGAGAGAGAGAGGGAGAGAAAACCCGTAGACGAAATTTGTCATCCAAACCGGAGCAATAAAATATGAAAATTTCCTATGACAGTTGCACAAGTTTTCCAACCCGTTTTTGTTTCCCATTTTCATTTCATTTTTGTTGTGTCTGACTTATTTGTAGTTTTTCTTTTCTTTTCTGTCTACTTTTGGGTGTCCAGCCACTTGCTGTCGCAAAGTTCCTCTGGCCAGCAGCTCCGAGTGTTGAGTTTTCTTTGTCAGTAACAAGTCGGCGAAACTTTAGACAAGCGACTACAACAGAAAGCATAGCTTAAGGGCTTGCAGCTCAAAAACTAGCTGCGCAGCCTTTTGGCGATTGCTGTTTATATATATAAATAGAGGAATTAGAAGGCGACAATTCTAAAGTGTAGCTGATTTGCTCGAGTTGTTACTATTCATTATTTTTTTGTATGTAAAAAAAGTATTTTGAATTTGATTTTTCTTTCTTCTTACTATTTATTATCTTTCTGTATGTAAAAAAAAAGTATTTTGAATTTGATTTTTTTAAATTTTATTTAACTATTCTTAGACATAAAATATGATAAAAATATAATAAGATTTGTTTCGTCATTTTAATAAAAATATATCAACAGAAGTAATAATAATCTTTGTATGTTTGATTACTCATAAATATATAAAAATAAACCTTAGCCAATTATCGCTAACGAAGTTCAAATGTTATTTATATGTGTATATATATTTTTTGTTTTGTATACAGATATTTATACAAAAACTACCAGAAAAAAGTCAAAACGTGCTGGTGTTGGCTGTGCCAAAAGAGCTTAATAAATAAATAAAAATATTCCTTGACAGGCAGACTTGTTGCATTATTTGCAGGTTTCTCTGTTGTTGTTGTAGTTTGTTTTTTTTTTCGCCAGGCATTGAAAAAAGTTGTGCGCCATTTTAGAGGTTTTTAGAGGAAACGCATAAGCATGTTATAAAATATGCACATTATAAAATGCGATGCGCGCTAGACAAAAGCCGAGAGGAATTCGCACAGTCATGCAACAGAAGCAGACAATATATATATATATATATATATATATATATATATATATGTATATGGCTTATATTTTGGTTTTGTATGTACGTTTTTTGTAGCTTCCATAATTTCCTTCCTGCATCGTTTGCTTTTTCTATTCTCGTTTTTTCACTCTCTCGCTCCTTGTCACCCTTCCTCTCTCTCTCTCTCTCTCTCTTTCTGTCTCTCTCTGTCTCTGTTGACAACTGGCTAGCGCAATGCATGCTGGCATTTATTTATTTGTGTTTTACGTTTTGACAGTTTTATTTCTTGTTGCTAGTCGTCTTGAAGCATATTTTTCTCTGCGACGTAAGCCAAACTAAAAGCAGAACAAAAATAGTTGTTCAAGTGCAGACAACGCTGCGTATGCGATATATATATATGTATATAAATAGATAGTTATTGCAGCTTATGCAATGAAAAACGTGCAACGAAATTCACACAAAATGCGCATCGAGCGAATTGATGGTTAGATTTTATAAAGTGACTGCTCAGGAGTAAAATCAAATAAAGTCTGATGCATAACAAGTTATTTACCATGTTATATACCCTGCTATGAGAAAAGCTTACCAAATGAATCTGAATTGTTAGTTGGTGAAAATTGACAGTGTATTTTCATAGAAATAGATTAAAATTGTCGACGATACAAAAATGCCCTTCCGTACTCAGCTATTCTAGTCTAGATAAGTATATATATGTATAACAGATACAGATATAACATATATGAGATAATTATATTAAATTAAATATATTCTTAAATAAATCTATTATATTGCTCATAATCATTAAAATAAACACAATTTGTGAATAAAATATGTTTCAAAAAATATTTGGGTATGATGATTAATTATAAAGAAGCATAACTGTCGATAACAATTATCGATCCATAATGTTATATCAAGTATTTTAGATTAAGAACTGTTTCAAGATTAGATATACAAAAATTATAATAAAAAAAAAATAAAAAAACAAAATAAATGAATAATAATATCAATAAAAGCTAAAGCATTAACTAGTCTAACTTGACATTAGAACCTCATGCAGGGTACTTGAATGTCTAGCAGCTGCTATGTAAACAAATTAGTTTAAAAATATATTTATTGCTTGGTTTCTACTTATATCAATAATATAATATTATATAATAATAAGAAAAAATAAATTTTAAAAAAATTTTAAAAAAATACATATTACTATAAACAAAAGTAAAACCATATATTTTATGCTAACATCACACTAGACCCACATACCAGGTTCTTCAATGTCTATCAGTCCCTCGTAAATCATTCAAATTAATTCTAATATATTTACTAGTCAGTTTCAATATCATTCGACACTCGAAATGAATCGAACAAACTGAGTGCAACAAATCAAAAAAGTAAAACAATTTACTCATGAATTAGTTGCGCTTTTGTTTCCGACACAAACCAAAACTCAAATAAATCGAAAACAAAATTTAAGAATCATGCACACACACACACACACACACAGACACACACACACACGCAATGCAATCAGGACAAACACGATGAAGCCAAAAATCGAAATATAACAATGGCAAATGTTTATAGAGCAAATAACTAGAAGTCAGCTGCATGGGGTAAATTGAAATCAAATTAAAGTGCAACACCATTTCGCAATGAAAAGCGGAAGAAAATCAGTCGAGTTGGAGTTGGAGCTGCAACTGAAGCTGCTGCTGAAGCTGCTACTGCTTGTTGCCGTTGTGTCCAAAATACGTTCAGCTAGAGGCGATGGGAAGTGCAGTGAACTGTGCACCGTGCTACAGCAGCTTTTTCGCCCTCCCCTCCTCTCTCTCTCTCCTTCTCTTTCTCTCTCTGTTGTTGGGATGAGCGCGACTGGCAGAGATCTACTTCGTGTCACAGTGCGTATGTGTAATATTCGTGTCTGTGTATAAAAGAACGTCACAGAAAATGCATCCGGCATCTGCTGCTTTGCCATTTCCTAAACATTTAGTTTATGTGCGAGTATATACCTATACATATATATATATATATATATGTGTGTGCATGTATGTATGTGTGTGTGTGTGTGTGTTCATTCATGTTTCCTGCAGTCTTGCCAACAAATCAGTTGAAGTCAGTCGACAAATCCAATGCCTGCCTGCTGGCAAGCATTTGTCAGTCGTTTTATTTATGAAAAATATTGATAAAAAAAAAATCAGTATAGAATGAAAAATATACAATAATAAAATACTCCATAGAAATTTGCTGTTATTAAGTAACAACTGCTTAAAGGCATTTTCCTTAAATAATATTAGCTTGCTTCAAGTAAGAAATTGTTTGGATGTTGTAAAGAAACTTTAGGAATTTTTGCAATACAAAGTCGTTTTATAATTATAATTAGATAAATAAATTGATTGACAAATTGATTAAGCAGTCTCAGTATTTATAGTTAGTACTCTAATATACTGTTAATAGCTAACAAAAAGAGTATATTGGTTTGACTGTGAAATGTCTATATTTTCTACAACTTACTTGGCTTATTCTGACAAACAAATTAACTCAATTCGTCTACCTTCTTTTATAAAGTTATGTTTAGTTCGACTAAGACTAAGATTCAGATTACAGGGTATTTACTAAGCGCGCATTGTTCAAGTAGCATTTCTTAAATTTGATCTCTCTTTAGTTGTTAAACCAACCAAAAAAGTTGTAGCTAATATGAAGTTCTTTTCATTTCAATAGAGTTTAGTCTCTGTTTACAGGGCACCTTCTAGCTTAATACTCTCGAGTATCAATCTCTCTCTCTCTCTCTCTCTCTCTCTCTTTTCTTTAATTTGACATTCATATTCGCATTTCAATCTCTTTTTCTCTACCCATATTTTGCTTCTTTGCGTAAATTCTTTCAGCTATCCTTTGAGGGTTAAACTACATAAATATTTAAGTTGGCCAAATATTTTGCCATTCACATTCCTTTATTTCTCACCTTTTGTTTCACATATTTTCGCCAGCCAATTGAATTTAAATTATTCATATTTCAAATTTTTTTGATATGTAAACTTCATGTAAAAAATAAATAAATTTACAATAAATGTGTGAACATAGCTGGGTGCTTCGTACCTAAAAGTGAACTGAACAGTATGTTAATTATGTAACATGCTTTAAAAATATCTCAGTTAGCCTTATATGATTTTTTTTAACAATTCATTATTATATACTAGACAATTCTTTAAGTTATAAGTATATAAGTTTATTTTATAGATGTCTAATAATAATAGACAAATTTAATAATTTAATGAATATATTATTATCATAAAAAATATAACATTGATTTTACTATTCAGCTGCATTTTAACAGCAGCAGCTCTGTTAATATATTTGCAATCGGTCAGCACTGTTAACTTCATAACATGGCTCGAACACGAGTTTTTGTTAAGCTTTTAACTTTATTTATTATAACAGCAACAATAATATTTTTAATGTCACCGGTAAATTACGTTTTCAAGTTTTTTATTCCGACTTTTTAAGTTTGCTAAAAAAAGAGTGAAATAAAATACGGAAATAAAATATTGTCATTGGATTGGACACGTTGACACATATTGACCGTACAAATAGATTTAGCAGAAAAAAATGTAATATAAAAGAAATACACAAATAAATATAAATTAAATATTGCATTTTATGTGCACAAAACTGTGCTAATAGGCGCTGCATAACAAAAGCTTAAATATATAAATGAATGTGCATGCATATATATGTATATTGTATATAAACGCCACGAATATGTGAAATATTTAAGGTTTTTATGTCCAGCAAATGTTTTGGAAAAAATTTGTTTTTTATATTTTTTATGATTTTTCTTTACTCGTTGAGTGAAATCCCAGGAGTATAATGATTGATTATTTATGAACTGACAAAAAGTAGAATGTGCAGTCTTTAACCCTGTAACGATAGCGACGTATAATACCCAAAAAATAAAAATAAAACAAATAGAAATGAAATGAAAATATGAAAGATCGAGTATCAAATGCTCTTCTATTAAGCGATCCAATATAAAAAGTTATATATGCTAAATTCTAAATAAAATAACAAATTTAGAATTAAATACATAAAATTTTATTCTGAGTTTACTTTTAAATACAATATATTCTATTATACAAATATATATATGCATATAAATATTTTTTTAACAATATACAGATTTGTTAAATATTTAATAGCGTAGAGCAAAAGTAAATTAAAGTTAAGATAAGGATCAACTAAAAATTTATTTTTTTAAACCAATAGCATTTATAATAATTATAAATATATTTACCAACTTAAAAAAAAAACTAAAACTAAAAATAAAAAATTTTATCAAAAAAAATAAATAAAATTACAAAAAAAAAAAAACGACTGCAGTATACACATTCACGGCCTAAACGCTGTCAAAAAAAATTTTTTTTAACAAAAAATATAAAATTAAAATAAAGCAACAAATTAAAATTAAAAAATAAATAAATAAAATAAAAATGACCGACTGCAGAATAGACATTCACGGCCTAAACGCTGTCAGATCCCAGATTCCCATTTGCTCTGTGGAAAATAAAGTTTTTTTTTAATTTTTGCACTTAAGAGAATTAGTATAAAAAATAGTAATTTCATTCTATTCACAATTCATTTTATAACATTGTAAGAATATTTCGCACATTACCAATATTTTTATATAAATGTAAATATAATAATATATAAATATAAGCAGCTGCACATGTAGCCAATATTTACTGTTCTGACCTGGAGTCAATAGCCGTACTTTTCTATCAGTTTCTCACTGCTTGACAAAATTGGAGCATCCTCTGCAAGAGTATAGAATGGAATACATTTTTCTGAGCACATTCTGTGGCTACTCTCGCACACTTTCACGTAGTCCACATAAAAAGTCAATATCTGTTTATTTTTTTCTCCGTTCGTTCTTTTGGGTCTGACACGATTTAATGGTGTCTGTGAGTCGCTGACAAATCGTGCCATGGACAGGAAGAGGCAAGGCAGCTGGACCCAGAACCATGTCCATGTCGTTCAAGTCGTGATAAACGTCAGTGTCACTGCCGCAGTCCGAATTGCTGGGGTTCGATTTTGACGAAATCTAATCAAAACGACGATGACAAAAATAAATTGCCAACAAATCAAAAGACAAGAAATTCTAAAAAAAAAAAGAGAAAAGAAATATAGAGAATGGGAAGAAAAAAAGAAATGGAGGCCAAGCAAAAGCCGTCAACACATTAGAGGATATTGCCAGCATTTCCGCTTGCTGCCTAATGATGATGACAATGATAATGATAATGATAATGATTATGTTTATGAATCTGCCGCTCGGGCTGTTGCTGATGATTATGAGGTTTGGAGGGCTAGCCAAGTCGGGCGACAGCTTCTTAATGGCATTTAAAGCATATTATAAATAAAATTTAATAAAAGTCAACTTTTGACTGGCGCTTAATTATAATTAAGTGCCATGGCACGCGCTCTCTAAAAGCGGACAGGTGTAATTGTAATTACTCTGGACTCACAACTGCCACGCCCACGCCCAGTGCCCACGCACATACTACGCACCGTACTCATAGCCAGAAATGTCCATTTAAATGGCTTGATTAATGCCAAGCGGGTGAACGGCAAAAAGAAAAACAACATGCCAAAGGCACAGTGGTACGAAATGTGGAATGAAGTGCGTGAAATAACGTTCAAAATTTCTAACTAAATAGAATATATGTAGAATATAAGTGTGCTGCTATATAAAGAAAATTATCGTCAAGTTTAAGATATGATGTTTTTATATATTTTGAACATTTGACGATGAATGATAAGTGGGGCACTGTATTTCTAATATATATTATGTGAAATCTATATTTTTCTGTCATCAATTTCCTTCTCTCTCTTCCGTTTTTGGTTCACCTTTCTGGTCCTCTTTTCCTGTCTTTCTCACTGTCAATAAATCTTTCCTATCAATTTCTCAGACTGTCTCTTCCTCACTCTCGCCCTCTGTCTTCCTTTATCTTTTTCTATATTTTCTCTTTCTCTATCTCTATCTCTATCTCTATCTCTATCTCTATCTCTATCTCTATCTCTATCTCTATCTCTATCTCTATCTCTATCTCTATCTCTATCTCTATCTCTATCTCTATCTCTATCTCTATCTCTATCTCTATCTCTATCTCTATCTCTATCTCTATCTCTATCTCTATCTCTACCTCTAACTCTATCTCTATCGCTATCTCTATCCCTATCTTTACCTTTATCTTTTATCTGTATCTCTATCTTTCTCTCTCTCTCGCTATATATATATATATATATATATATATATATATATATGTATACTTCTCTAAATTTTACTGCCTCTCTTCGTACACTTTTCACTTCCACATTGTGCCAGATATTCATCTGCTTTCATACCACTGTGCAGCGCTGCCCGCTGACCAATGCGACCCAACCAACTAACCGAGTCGTTTGCCGTTTTAAGTGTATTTATTTGCTCTTTATTTTTATGACTGGGCCCCCGTGTAATTGACGCTGTGCGCGCACAGGAGCGCATTTTGTTGCTCGTATAGAAGCACTTGACGCTGTGGAGCTGCTGCCAGCGGGTTCGAGGGTGGGCCACAAGGCAGGTGGGTCGATGCAGGTGGAGGGGTGGTGCAAAAAGCCATAAAGTGCAGCATGTTGTATTTTTTATGCCCATTTTTTTGTTTAAAAATTCTGCACTGCTTTGGCCTTATGTGTGTGTGAGTGTGTGTATGAGTGAGAGTGTGACTGTATGTGTGTGAGTGTGTTTGGGAGTGTGTGTATACGTGTGAGTGTGTGTTTGCTGCGGCTTCTTAGCTTTGCTCATTTTAATTTTTAATTAAATTGCAAGTGAGGTTTTGCATGAATATGCAAAAGTTTTGCCTGCATTCAGTTGGTTTTGTAAGTAAGACAACTGAACTGAGCATATTAATAAAATATATTTATTTATTAATCATATTTTAAGTTTAACTAGCTAGCTGAAGCAACTGTCATATGTTGAGAGTTCCATTATACTATTAATCAAATTAAACGAATTGCTAATTCAGCAATGAGTTGAAGTGATTGGCATTGTTTGAGACTTAAAAAAAAAAAAAAAATACTGAAAAAAAAAATATTTTTTATTGATAAATAAAAATTAAATTAGATATTAATTTGATAATTTTAATGAAGTTTTAAATGACATCCTATATGATATATACATGTTATTTATATATAAATCTTTTTTTTACTTGCTTCATATTTTATATATATATTTATATGTTTTATACGAGCTCCTCTATTTTGAAATTTTAAATTTGAGTTAATTTATTTGATATTTTTTGTATTATTTGATATATTTTTAGTTTACTTCAACTTCAAAAATTAGAAAAAAATATCTGCTTTAAAATAAATTAATAGTTTAAAATTGTAGAGAAATATTAGTAATTTGATAAAGAGACAAAAAATGCATTAGTCTGACCCACGCCGCCTTTAATATTGTATACATAATAAATCAATTTCATTTCCTACAAACTCTGAATATCAATACAAATATTTAATATATCAATACATACACAAATTATAAATCTGTATTCTCTCCCATGTAAACAACATCTTTTCTACTCCAGAGGCTTTGTTCTCCGGTAAAAGTCCCCCCACCCTCAACTCTACTCTTATTCATTAAAAACACCCGCTCAACATACATTTAGCATGCGCAACACCAACACATATCGTATTGGCTGAATGAATGTGAGTTTAATTAGACAGGCTCTGTATTCAATAGAAGTTCAGCTGGCTGTCACGTTTTGGGCTGAGTTTTGAAAAGCCTTCAGCACTGCAATCGCAGCTTGGCAATGACAATTGAAACGTCCACGCCCACGCCCACGTTGTAAATCACAACGGGAGCTAACCAAAACAACAACAGAGCAATGAGAACGGCAGCTGGAGAACATGAAATTCATTTGCATGCAACACGTTGCTGTCGACACAAACAAGAGTTCTCCTGCTCAGTGGGTTTCGTGGTCGATGGTCGATGGTCATTGGACGATGGTCATTGGACGATGGGCGATGGGCAATGGTCGGCTGCTGGGCCAGGCGGTGTATGAGCGACGTGTCCAACGTGTCGCAAGTCGCATATGTCCTATGTGTTGTATGTGTTGCATGTGCTGCAATTTACAGTAAAACAGTTGCTGCCGACAGTTGCCAGCAGAAAACAAGTAGAGCTTGAGCTGTAGAGTTTAGTTGACTTTGGAATGCTTCTGGTTGAGAAATATCCTACTGAAGTTTAGACTATGAAAAGGAAATGAGTTGCCTAATTATCTATCTTCACTATTAAAAGACTCTACTGTAATATTTTCAACTGTATTTATCTTCAATATAGCTGTAACTGGGTAACTATCCGGGTATAGATAATCCTAACAGCTAGATTCCTAACAAATCAGCTCAATTTAAATCTTTACCTTCACACTCAAGCGTACATTGGTGCATGCTAATCTACCCATTTTCAACAGCTTGAGCCTGTATAAATACGAAGCCAACTAAACAAGAAAAGAAATGCTGAAACTGTTCTACATACGTCAAACCAGGGCTGGCTACATAGGCTGGACATGAAAAAGAAGTTGTTGGGGTAAAATGAAAAATTGAAAACTAAATTAAATTAACAATTGCTGCATTTATTTTATATGATAAAGAATAAAAAAAATGTATAAAAAATATGATTTTATATATAATGTAAAATGTATCTAGTTTTCACTCAAATGTAATATACGTATATCAAATTATCACAGAAATCGTTCAAGTCATTCAAACGCTTAAGCAATAATATCAGTGATAGATTAAAAATATCATTTTCATTTTTACTTTATATAAACGATGACGAAATAAGAGTGATATTGCTTCTTATATTTGAACTATCAGTAAATATTAAATATACCATTTAATCGTGGATTAAGCTTCTATAAAATATAAAATATGTTTAGAAAAATAAACCAAGTTTTAAATTTTGCTTTCTAATTACATATTTAGAAGATAGTATGTAAAATATAAAAATATATATAAATATATAAAAAAAAATAAATTCCCTTAGCTGACTATTCAAAAACTATATTGAGTTGTTTAATACAGCATATTTCTCAATAGAGCTAAAAAAAATTTTAATATATATTTTAGCAACTAAAACTTATATACTTAATTATTAAAAAGATTTTAGAATTTTTTGAAAATTTTCTAAATTAAAAAAAAAATATCATTAATATTTTGCTAAAAATTCTCGTTAATAAATGCCTAAAAATATTAAATTTCTACAAAATTTGATAAACCTTCCCCGAAAAAAGTATTGTTCAGTGGGAATCATCCTCTAAATTAGCTCAGTTCTCGTGTCATACACCAATGCTCCAGCCCTGTGCTTTGCGTATTGTATAGAACGTAATCTCATTTTCGATATTGGCAGCCAAGAAAAAATTGAGTCCAACCTATGCGAATGCGTTGACAGTAAAAATGAAGAGCCTGGCCAAGTGAAACGGGAATTAATGAAGTGGCCAGAGTTGCAAGTGGGACAGTTGACCCATTTTCATTTTCAGGAAAAACTCGTTTCAGTTTGACTTAACCGCCATAAAGCAAAGCCAGCTGATTGAAATGAGATAGAAATGCCAGAGAGAAAGAAAGATAGAGAGAGAGAGAGAGAGCGTGAGAGAGAGAATCCTTCACAGGGCTGAGGCTAATTTGAGATTTAAGTTTAATGTGACTGCCGCACGAGTTGAACTCTTCAATTAATTCTTAGCTGAGACGGAGACGCGTGGCAACGGGAGCAGCAGCAGCTGAAGCAATTGTAATTGCAGCCATGTTGCACTCATGTGTGCAACAGCTTCCACTTCCACTTGCTGTGAATCATGAGCTGAATTTATTAGAACCAAAGGCAAGCAGCAAACAGCTCAGTGTGGCTTTAGTTAGTTAGCTAACCACACACAACATGCACAACACTTAAATCCACTCTGAATTGTTGACCCTGTGGCAAAGTCTCTCTCACTCTCTCTCTCTCTCTCTCTCTCTCTCTCGCTCTGCCTTTATCTACCTCACTCCCTTTCTTTCCCTTTGCACATTTATTTGTTTGCATCTAACACGCATTCACTTCAATCTGTTTGCTGTCAACAAGCGCAGCCAGTAAGCCATTCATTTGATTTACCTAAGGGCAACAACTCCAAATTTTGAATAAAAAACGAAGTTTTTTTTTTTTTTTTTTTTTTTTTGTATGCAAAGAAATAGTGCACTATAGGGGGATCAATAAATTCAATGTAAATGTGCGCTAATTACTATTATTTTTGTGAACAGCACTTTTTGTCATATATATTTAATTAAATTATTAAAAATATTATCATTTCCATATACATATAAGCAAGAACAGAAGCAAATTAAACTGAAATGGAAAACCAAGTAATGTTTGAAAAGCTTATAAATGTTTAAATTCAGCATTACAAAGTTAGGCCAAAGAAAATATAGCAAATGTAATAAAGATTATTTATTAAAATGTTTTATATAAAAAGCTTAGTGAAGCCTTAATGAGTAATATACTATAAAGCATTAACTTTCTGTAAGTTTTAAAGCTTTCGATAGCTTTCTGCAAATTATAAAGTGCTTTCGACAATCAGCTTTAAAAGCGACTTTAAATTGTACATGTGCTTCAGAAATGGTTTAAATATTTTAAAGTATTTTATCGTTATATTGAAAGCTTTTAAAATTTGATGATGTAAAAAAAAATTTAATTTATATTTAATGTTTATTTCATATTTTCTATAAACTTAGTACTGTGAATGAATCTAATTTTTTAGGCTATTATTTGTTAAGATTTAAAAATTCTTTAAAAGCTTTCAATAAAAACAAATACAAATACAATAAAAATATATTTTTAAATTAGTATATTATATTATACGCTGTTGTTATGACTTTAATCAATCTATTCTTAATGCTACACTGTTACTCTGTCTATCAAAGCAGACAGCTTTGACATCTGATTTGATAGCTTTTAAAAGCGGCATAGTATATTTTTAATATAAAGTTACTTGAAAAGCTTTAAGAAGGAAGAACATATTTAGAAGTTATTGTGACAGAAAATATTAAATACAAATATAAAAAAATTCTATTCCAATTGCTTAAGTCTTACATAGCCAACTTAGCTAACGAAACTTTAAAAAATTGCGCAATCTCTCAAATTTTCGTCTCTTTCCCTTACCTGCCAAAAGGTAACACTCTGATGTCCCACTCTAATTAAAACTGTAATCGCCTGTCATCTTTTTAGGAGGCACTTCTGAATTGCTATAAATTTCTATTTCCAGGGAATCCTCGCACGTTCGCACCAGCTGATTGTGAAGCAGTAATCCAAAATGCTAGAGTGAACGAGAAAAAAGCAAAAAATTGGAAAATGCGAAGCGCAAAAGTTGACAACCGGGGTTTGTGTTTGACAAGAAAACTGATTTGTCATTGCCGTAATGAGCTTGAGGCTTAGCTCACCTCTCTATGAGAAAGCAAAAGTAAAGCATAAAATGCAATAAGCAATGCCATTAAGTAAAAGTGTAAGAGAAAGCAAACACAGGCAAACACACATGATGAGGAAAAAGGGGAGATAAATCCGAACGGAGAACAAACCAAAACCAAAGCCGAGACCAAGACCCAGACTCTGACTCAGAGTCAGAGTCAGCTCTGAAGCGATGCAGTTTTCTCATTAGGAGGCAAAGCCACACGTGAAGTTCTGACGGTGAGTTGGCAACTAAGTTTTATATGTATCTCTACGTGTTATGTATTTTGCTGTAATCTGAAATGTAACTGGGGAGAATGCGAGAGATATGAGAGCACATTGTGATAACTGCTGCTGGGATGCTCAACCAAATGGTATCAAAATGCTTTTTAAGTGCCAACTCCAGCTCTCTTTTTCTCTCACTCACTCTTGACTCTGAGTGAGTCTGTCTTTAATGTGGATATATAAAATATTATTGTCAGTACATCATTGGGTAATAAAGTTGCTGTAAGCTGCTTGAGGAAAAGAAAAAACACTTTAAAATTGAATTCTTATATCAGTGCATAGGACAAGTGCTTAGATAGATGCATAGACAAGAGCTTTCAGCTATCAAAGAGAATTTTCTAGTACAGTTAAGTTAAAGCTGCCAGCGAAGATTATAGCGCAGTCGTGAGGGGCTAAAATACAGTTTTTATTCAAATGGCAAATATAATTAAAATCTCATAAAAAAATTCTATATAAACCTGAAAGGTTTTAGCTTAACAATAAGCTTTTTGAAAAAATATGTATATATGTAAACTTAAAGCTTTTATACCTTTTCTGATACATATATAAACATATACAAACATATATACTGCTAAGCAGCTTTCTTACGCTTGAATTATTCAAGCAAAATAAAAGAAAAAAGCAAAGAGCTTTAATGTGCTTGTAAAGCTGTAGTTAAAACAGGCATCACACTAAATCTAATCAATAAAGCTCATGATTATAGCGATTATGCTCTATCAAATAATAATTATAATAATAATAAAGATTTGTTGTAAGCTGCAGTCCAGGCGAAAGGAAAAGTTCCCTTTTTATAGATGTAGCTGTGCTTGAGAACGTTGCTTCCTCATTATTATCTAGGCAAACAGTAATCTATTGACAGTTAAGTAATGTTGTAGAAGCAAATAATTTAACTTGGAATCAGCTTCGCATTTCAATCTAATTGAATGGACGAAAATTTCATTTCATTTCATTGTTGTTGTGGTGTTTTTCTTAGCACTCTCTCTCTGGTGCTTCGGAACGTGGCTTTTATGCGCATTCAAATGATTTTAATGACAGCAATTTGTGTTTCGAAATCGCGCAACATTAGCTTTCGGCTTGCCCAGAAACAGACAGACAGTTGGGCTGGGTAGAGTCAAGGGATAAGGTGTCTATTGGGTGGGTGTTAAATGAACGTGTTTATAACGCTTAACTTTCAAATTAAGGCCCAGGTCCCAGGTTCCAGGCAGCAAGCGGAAGTTTCGATTTGTCAGTGGGTCACCCGGCGGGCCTTTTGTAAATTGCGCGGCGTCTCGCGCAAAGGATAAGCCGCAGAGCAGCAACCTCTTATTCCTCTCTCTCTCTCTCTCTCTCTCTCTTTCTCACTCTATGCCAGTCATGGCCAGACAGTCAGGTCGTTACGTCATTATCAGCGCTATGTGCGGCTCATCGTCATCATGGGCAACGTCATCGTTTTTAGCCAGCAAACAAATTCATTTAGACACAACAAAGTTGGCCAAAAGCAAAACCAAAAGCAAAAGCAAAAGCATGACAGAAATGGCACCCTATACATCCATCTACTCCAACTCACTCCCTCTCTCTCTCTCTCTCTGTCTCTCTCTCTCTCGCTCACTCGTCAGCATCAGCCAAGTGTAAACTGAAATGTGGGTTAGTGTGGCATGCGGCATGCGGCATGTGGCATGTGGCATGGCTCGCAGTTTAGTTGAAAGAAATGTTTGTGATTTCTCGTGGCAGGGCTACAATATTATCACACCAAGATTTTGATTGATGAGACTTTTGGCTGCCGTTGCTGCTGCTGCTGCCAGCTTCATTTCATCTTCCGCCCAACCATCGCCCACCCACATTTTCTTTTTTATGTGGGCGTGACCGAAAAAACCGCCCCCTAAATCGCGTCCAGCCGCGGGCTTTGATTAGATTTTTTTTTTCTGCCTTTCGGTTAACATTTCGTTTACGATTCAGTTCTTTTGTATTGGCCTAAATGCTTCGCGTTTGCTGTATATTATCTGTGTTGATTACGTGCTCAAAATTCTTATACTATAACAATGTCTATATTAACTGTCGTTTGAGCTTTTACTTTAATTTAAGTAAAAATAATAAATGTAATAAAATATGTAAAAACTAGTGGAAAAAGTAATATAAAAATTACTTCTACTAGCCTCTAAATTTTTTTTAATTTTCATGCCACAAAGCCTAACAAAATTTAGTCACTAAAATTAGCAAAAAATCTTAAAAAATTTGCAAAAATATAAAAATAAATATATATACATTTTTAAATAAAATACAATTATTTGCTTATGCATTTTTCTTCACCATATTCTTAATATCTAATTGAAAATTGCCTTAAAAACTGTTTAAAATTTAATTTTAATTTAAATCACTTAAGTTATGAAAACCAAAATGAAAAGTTAAAATCAAAACTTCTCACTCTGCAGTCTCTAAATTCATTTATCTAATGTCTGTAAGCTTGACAATAATTTTTTTTTTATTAATTTCAGATAATTCTGTAAAATCGTTAAACTGTAAGATAATCAAGGTAAAATACATGCAAATTGCATAGATACCTTTCAAAGTATTTCGAAATCCATAAATTAGCCGAAATTGCGACATAAATAAATGAAGATTTTCGAGACGCCCCAGAGACACCAAAGTCTGTGCTGCTTCTTCTACCTTCTACTTATTGTTGGCATTGCAACAACAATAACAACTTATCACGCAGCTGGCAGTCATAAAAGAGCCGTAAAAAAAATTATCCACATGGCTTGCAACATCAGCGCAATTTGCAGCCAGCCACAAAGAAATAACCTGCAACATATCAAAAAAAAAAAAAAAAAAAGACAAAATGAAAAAAAAATATACAAATTGAAAAGAAAAGCAAAGCAAATACACAAGACAAACACAAGATTTTGGTCTGCAAAAACTACTCTTAAAAACATTTTTCGCTGTGTTTGTTTGCCTTTAGAAGAAGTGCGACACAAACCCAACAGCAACAGCCACAGCCACCAATAGAGCAACAATAGAGCCTAAATGTCTGTGTATCGTCTGTTTTTTATGATTTAATATGGGAAAATTGTTGGGTGGCGCTGACCAAAAAAAAAATCAAATAGAAACTATGAAGGCCGGATATTATTGACTAGAAAATACCCAGGCCTAAGTGTTGTTTTTGATAATTTTTGCTTTTGTTTTAAAGTGCACTTTGATATTGTGCTGAATTTAGAAAGAACATAAAAAATAAATATTTATTGAGATGAATTTATCAAACAAAATACAATTTTTTGCTTGGCTCATTAGTTTCTCAGACCACCCTCCTTTATCTATACATATTTTCTAATATGTGGTTAAAAATAAAATATAAATAAAATATCCGATATCTAAGATCTATAATCGGTTATTAATTTATTTATAGTAAATATAAATATAGTGTTCGAGTTTTATTATTATTATCGTTATAAAATATAACAAAATATAACAAAAAATTATTTATATACAATTTAAGTTTTTTTCATGTGAACATATAAACACAATTGAATGCCTCTAGCTCTTATAGTTCTTGATTAAGCTAAAATTTGAGCTAAATAACTAAGAATGTAATTCGATTTTAACCGATAAATAAGAGTTATATATTACTTAATCTTAGTTTACTTTATAGGAATCTACATACATACATACATTCATTAATCGATGTCTCTGGCTTTTGTAGTTGTATAAGTCTAAGTTTTAGTTAATAATAATAATAAAGAAAATATAAATCTAAAAAAAAATTCATATTAAGTCTGTGCTTCGATTTATAAGAACATACATATACCACTCGATATATCTAGCTTTTATAGCTCTTGACTTAGGCTTCAAAAGGTTTACTTTTGGAATCGATTTTGAGTTAAATTTCAAAATTTCTCGATAAATTGCTGATATGCCTGCTTTGCTTATGCTATTTTTAATTTTAATTTTCTTTTTAATTTCTCCCAATGCTCTTCCTCAACCAACATCCTCATCCACTTTCAATGACCACAGAGTATAACAAACCTAAAAACACATTGAAAAGTGGGCAGACACTTGAGCAGGAGGAACTGCTCGGGTGGGCGGGGCAGAGCGACTCACGTGAACAACATAATCGCACATTTAAGCGGCTGGCAACATTTTTGCCAACCTGCTCCGCATCCCCATTTAGAGTCTAGTCTATTGAGTCGGGTGTCGTTGGCCCCAGCGAATATACGATATATGCACACACACATATACATATATACACACATATATATATATATAGATATGTACATATTGAGAGTCCCGCTCGGTTTGGGGCAATGGGGCAACAAGTGTGGCCACTCGCTGCTGTTGTCATGATGAGAGACGTAATAGCCAGGTCTGTGACTGACGCCCAAAACAAAACCAAAACAAAACTAAACAAAACAGAAACAGAAAAAAAAAATATGAAGCTGTTTACCTAAATATGAAAAACAAGAAGGGAGAAAATAAACTGTCCGGAATGTTATGTAGCTCTCTCTTATGTAACCTAGTAATATATTCAGAAATAGCGAGAAAATATGTGAATAGCTGGCAGTACAATACAGTTTTGTTGAGGAGTGTGTAATGAATGCATGAACTCGAAAGGCTAGATTTAAGAAAACTTTAATGTGAGAAGAAGTTGAATAAGAAATGATCAAAATAATTTATCGACTAGCGAAATAATGGGCTGCTTATAGGTCTATGATCCAGCTATGAATATTTATAATTATTATCTTAAGAGTCTGTGACTTTCATGTAAAAATAAATGAGGCAGAATATTTGTTTTGAATTATTTATACATATTAAACTTACGAATTATATATTAAAAAATTTTAATTGCATTTTCTTAAAAATCGAAAAGCTTTAAGGGAAATTTAGTATGAATACGTAAAATATTTAATGTTTTTTGTGATAATTATACTATATAAAAGCTCTAGGTGAGTACTTAAGATAATTGAGAGAGCAGACTCCAATCTTGACTTTGAAAGTTAACAAAGCGTGATGGAAGCTTTAATATGAAAAAATAATATGCTTAAATTGTTATGTGTTAATTATAAATTATAAAAGCTTAAAATAGAAGTCTTGTGGGCCTGTTTAAGTTATTGTATTGTATTAAGTATAATTAAAGCCCATATACCTATATACCATACAAATAATAGAAGAGAACTCTCTCTTGTAATATACTTGAAGTGGTGCAATCTACGACTTTATCATACAATTTTTGTATAATTAAAAACAAAAATATTATGTTTTTCAGTCTGGTATTAAAACAACTCTTTCACGTTACAATTAAAAAAAAAAATAAATAAAGCTTTTATTATATATTTGGCTAACTGATTTTGTTACGAATTTTAAACTACACTTTGCCGCATTTTTTTCTTAAATTTGCTGTGGATATTCGTTTATGGATATTTTTTTGACCAGTATATATACTTTTGCTGTGACAAATAAATAATTTTTGGATTTAGCTTTGCTTGATTTTATCAATCCATTTAATTAGTTTATCTATTTGAATAGTTTTCATTTAAATAAGTGTTATTTAGTTTTGTAGATTTATCAAAACATTTCAACAACATTTATGTTGCATAATAAAAATCCAACTAAATTGCCAAGCTCACTTGCCGGCTATTATGACATACATATGCATATTTATGTATGTTCCGGCATTTGCACTTGACATTTCAAATTTCACATGCATGTAATATTTTTTTATTTATTTGTTCGCTTTGTGTGCTAACTTTAATGCCATTAAAGTTCCACGGAAAGTTTTTTTTTTTTTTTTTTTTTGGCAAAGCCAAAGGTCTGGGCAATTAGTGAGCGACATTTAAAGTTGTTTGGGAACTTTAGAGAGCATTTGATGTGACAAATCACAAACTTCACAAAGCTGGCAAAATTCTGGAATATCATAAAAAATAAATATGGAAAAAAAAAAAATGAAAAAAGAAAAAACTAGCAGCCAAAATATGCTAAGTGGGCCAAGACGTTGGCTGACTGTCGACTGCCTACGTCGACTTAATGAACGCACCTTGCGCCAAAGCTTTTTAGTATGCAAAGATTTTTCAAGGCTGTTGCATTAATTAAGAGGAGCAGCTCAAACAGAGAGACAGAGATAAATAGAGGGAGAGACGTCTGTTAAGCAATTGTATAATTAGTGTTCTCTCTCTCTATCTATCTCTCTCTCTGTCTCTCTTTCTCTCTACATCTTCATCTTCATCTTCAGCTGAGTACTTTGCCACACCCAACGCCCACTTTGTCAAGCATCTCTGTTGAATTTGTCAATTTGAGTTGGCGCACAAACACGAAGGTGTTCAATTACACAAAGTACAATAACAACAACGGCAACAACAAAAACAACAAAAATATTGAAAAAATAGGTGCAGAAAATGTCAAAGAAATATTTTCCACAATAAATGCTCAAGAGCTCGGGGCGTGAACCAAAATACAGCAAATTTATTTCATTGATGAGGCAAAGCTCATGGCTCGCGGCACTGTTCGAGCTTTAAATGGAAATGGAATTGGAAATGGGCTTGAATTACTATAAACGTTTGAGTGGGCAAACAATGCTGTCCTTGAAGTCGTATAAATTTTTAAGTAAATAATTTTTCTTTGTGCAGAAATGTTTTGTTATATTTACAGTGGAGTAGATTAAAGAGTAGTTATAAAGATCTCAGCTTGATTTTTGATTGTTTTTCTTGTTGAGTTCTAAAATCCTTTTTTTCTAATTGGTGAGCATATTCTTATTCATTTCTATCTGTCTATTTCTTTCGAGTGATATACATTTCTTTGGCATTACAGCTTTTGAACATCTGTTCATTACAGCCATAAACATATTTCTTTGTGAACACAGCCACAACACCTTTTCGTATAAAAATTACAACGCAAAGTTAAATGACAAACTGCTTATGCCTAATGGTGACACCGCAATAATGAGTGTCATCACAAAACGCAGACCTCTACTTATACTTATTCTTCTTTCTCACTTAACCTTTCACTTATGCTCATAATCAAATGCAAATGTTGTCTTCATACATATATTTGTATATTTATACTTGCACTAAACTCATATTCTAATTTGCATACTCTTTCTTATAGTCACACTTATACTCATACTTATGCTAATGCTAACTTTATACTTATACTCTTACTTGTCTTACTAACACCAATCACACTTATACGTATACACATATTCCTGCGAAAACTCTTACTTATACTTATATTTATACTTATACTCTAATTATGTTTATACTTCTACTTCATGCATGCTTATATTGATACCTATAGTCATACTTATATTCTTACTTCTAATTAGACATTTGTTCATCTTATATTCATAGCTATTCTTATACTCATACTCATTCTTCTACTTATGCTCACAATTATTCTCTTACATATACTCATATTTATATTCATGTCTATAGTCATATTTATATGAATACATATACATATATTCATACTTATATTTTTACTTTTACTACAGCTAATCTCCAAACATTAATTTAGCTATACTATAATAATAATTAAATTTAAACTCATATATGTATTCATACCTATACTTATACTTATACTTCTACTCATGCATCATTATTATATTCATACTTATACTTATAGACATAATTCTATTTTTACATTCATACTTATTCATACTTATACTGATATTTCTACTTATACTCATGCTTAACTTCATTTAACATACTTGTGATATTTAAAGTCATACATCTACTTATACATTCGTACTTATTCATACTTATACTGATACTTCTACTCAAGCTTATATTCTGATTCTTATATTATAATTCTACTTATAATAAGAGTCATACTTCCACTTCTTCTTATACATATGTATACGCATTTATTCTCATATTTATGCTCATTTCCATCCACTCTTATACTTCTACTTATACTAACGCTCATACATAGTCTAAGTATAACTTAGACTCAAACTTATACCTCTATATATTAATACTCTATATATACCTCCACTCTATAATAATTCATTCATCTTATATCTATATAAACTTCAACTATATATATACCTCCACTCTATACTAAGACTCTTATACTTACATTCACACTTATACCTATATATACTTCTACTCTATATATACCTCCACTTCTTTAGCACATTCGTGCTCGTGGTCGGGCTTGCCCTGATGACCTTTTGCGTGGGCGTCTTTGCTAAACGCGCGTGCTTAAGTAATGAGGCCGCCTAAAGAAAACGTTGAGAAAGATAAAGAGCCAGCAGTCAACGGCAATTAGAAGAAGCCAAAAAGGATGTCGACGCCATGTCCCAATGAGTGGGGCAAGATTGGAAAGGCGGGTTGGAGGAAAGAGGGGCGTGACTGGTCAGAAGATGCAGCCAAAAGGTTAAACATTCAATTAACTCTAGTGCAGAGCCGGTTGCAAGGAAAAACTTTATTGCAGCCAAATGCTAGATAAAAGAAAAGTGAAAACTGTATAAAAACTGACCAAAGTAATAAAACGAAACGAATAGAAATGAAATGAAACGGAAATGAAACCTAACGGCTGCCAACTAAATAGACAAACAACATTGGCAACAAGCCGAGCTGCCAGGCAACGGAGCAACTTTTCCACATGCTCTTGCACTTGGCAGGGTTTATGTAGATGTGTGTGCGTGTGTGTGTGTGTGTGTGTGTGTGTGTGTATGTGTGTATGTGTGTGTTTGTGTTGACTCTAGTTAAAGTTTATCAAAGCTACAATAAGAAAGGCAACAACAGCCAGAGCCACACAGAAGCAACAGGGAAGCAGCAGTAGCAAAGTTTGCCTCGTCCTTACTGAGCTGCAGCTTCTGCTCCTTCGTCCTCCTTCTGCTTGACTCCTCCGCGGCTTGCTCCTCACTGTGCTTAAGTCGTAAGTCCTCTTTCGGAGTTTTTGACTTCTCAAGTTCAGTTGCGCGCGCTCAGTCGCTCGCCTAATGCCAAGTTATATATATATATATATTAAATAAAGAAAGCACGCACATATGTACGTAAAAAAAAACTCCACACATGCTTGCCCTCTCTCACTCTCTCTTTCTCTCTCTCTCTCTTTATTTATTTATTTATTATTATTATTTTTTTTTTGGCTATCGTTAGTTTACTTAAGTTATTTGACTCCTTGCTAGACACACATATTTTTTACTTAATTCCCCGGCTGCGTTTAGCTGCTTCTTCTCTCCCATAAACTTGCGAATGAATTGAAAGGTGTTTTTTGGCTCACTAAAATCCACATATGTTCCAACCTATTAACTGTTAAATATAATCTAAGTATCAGGAACTTGCTGTTACACATAATAAACTTTGCTTAAAAACAGAGTTGCTTAACTAAAGTTTACAAAGTTTCGGTCGGTCAAAGAAATTGCTAAAAGTTTCTCTACAAAATTGCTTGACATATTTAATAAAATAACTTTTGCTTAGTTTTTCTATTTAAAAAATTTAAAGTTGAAAAAAAATGTGATAAAATTTAAAAAATATTTTATATTTTTATAAAATTTTCATTTCATTTGCATGGAAATAAAATACATAGTATTGGAAGTTATAAATCTGGGCATTCCTCGCTTTATAGAAAAGACAAAGAAAATTCATGGAAAACTTTTTTTGGAAAATTTCTCTAAAACTGTAGAAAATACAGTATTATTCCATTTGCCAAGCCCTCAATGGGCGTACATATATTATACGACATTTCTTATTGATTTTGGGCTATCCACCTGAGAATATATTAAAAATTTCAACTCTCTAGCTCTTCAACTGCCATGGATTCTGAGATATTGAAAAATGCATTTTCCGACTAGCCACGCCCTTTGTGGGTGGATCAAGAAAATATTGTAACTTTATAATTCGAGGGTAGACACGCTATATCTTCAATTCAATTTTCAAGTTTCTCGCAATAGCAGCTAAATTGCTTGCATTCATATGGAGAAGGACAGACGGATTTTACCCAAAATCAATATACTCATTTCACGTTCGTGAATGAGTATAAAAACAACTTAATTTATTATCATAAATAACTCACTAGACCTTGTGGCAGATAGGAATAACAGTCTTGAAAGCTCTTTGCATATAATAAATACTGAATAAATGTTGAGTAAAATATATGTATGTGTTTTACAACATTAAATAATTATTATGTTGTTTTTTTTTTTTTTTTTAATTAAGGCAAATGTAGCATCTCAAAAACACAACTTTGATAAGGCATAAAAGAGCAAGCCCAAACATGTAAAGCGAATTGTACTAGAATTTAAAATACCAATGTCAGCAAAATGTTGCAATATTTTTAAGTTTTACTCAAACATGCTTTATTAAATATTTTTATTACAAAGCTTTAGTTAGCTGCAAGCTATTTAGTTCAATTTACACTCTCTGGAATATTTATTTATTTATAATTAAATTGTAAAAGGAAAACTTATTGAATTTGCACGGCTCAATATGAAGATTTGTGTGATATTTATGCATGCCTTGACACTCTGACATTTGCTGTATATGAATTGTAGAAAATATGCTGACCAATAATAAGTTAAGCAAGAGAGAGAGAGAGAGAGACTCGAATGCATTTTAATTTATTATGCAAATCAAAATCGAAAATCAAACGAAGCAAATCTAAGCCCAACTGAGTCTGGCCAACAAATTAAAAGCAAATAAAGTGCAGCAAAAATGGCAACAAATCAAAAATGTCGCCAGCCTCGGTTGACTAAAATGTCCAAGCCGATTTGCTCGACGAACCCTAAACAATGAACCTCGTCTCGTCCCTCCACACATGTCCCCCTGTTCCTCACTCAAAAAAACAAGAGGGGCAAAGCTTCTGTTTCCGCATTTGGTTAGAACAATTTCCCAACAACAAAAGCCAAACAGCTCGCAGGCTACGTAACGATGAAAATATTTGCCAAATTTAGCAAAATTTAGAGCCCCATGGCAAAGAGCAAATGTCTGCTGAGGGCTTGATTGAGCGGGGTTTGCGATATGCGGAGTCCTGGAGCCCTGGGGAGGAAGGGGACAGTTTGGGGTGAGCTGGGCAGCTGCAAGGGATAGTTAGCAATCGGTGCTACATGCAGTAAAATGTAAATTTTTGTATTGTTGTTGCATCAAATTGAAATTTACTATGCAATTTGGCTTAAATAAAAGAAGTGTGTAAACAGTGAACAACGGACATGCTAAGGTATACCCTGTAAAAAAGAAATTCTGCTCTAAGACCAGAACTAAAAAAGAAACGAATATTGTAAATTTATTTGAAATTTTTTAATTGACAAAAAAATTTGTTACCCAACTAGTGCATATCCTGTGAAACGGATTCAAATATATTAATGACTTAATTTATTAAAACTAATTTTTCATATAGTTATAAATTTGGCTCTGTCTTGTTAAGGCACTTTCAAATAATGATCGACTATCACATACCCTACATTTAAATGACTAACAGTGCTTAAAATCCAAGGAATAGATATATCAAAAAAAAAAAATATATATATATATACTCCATTTAAAAGTTGACCTACTATAAATACTCTGTAGCTACAATTAAAAATAGAAGAAATTAATAGAAAAAAATTATTTTATAATAATATTATTAATATGTTTAATTAAAGTCTCATCAACTTCACCATGAATATTACACAATATATTTTTATAAACATATATGGAAATACTTAAAAACCAAACACTTTCTACAGTTTACATTTCCTAAATGTGTTGCTTACCCTGCGTCTTTGCCATATAGGTTTCTAGGGTATATTTGCCTTCAATTTGAATGCATCTGCTGCAGTCGCTTTCATGGCTGGCAAGCAAGGACACGTTGTTTTGAAGTCCTGCCACTTTTTGGTTATATTTCTGTATTAAAAACTGCTTTGTTGTGTGCGGACCGTTAAACTGTTAAAGTGGGCGTGGCTGGCAGCGTGTGTGTGCGTGTGTATGTGAGTGTGTGTGTGTAAGGGAGTTTATAACACACTTTAAGGCGCCATAAGCTTATATTGCACTTAATAGCACATAAAAAATGCTACGTGATAATGCAACAGACCACTAAAGTGGCCATTCGATGTGGCAAACCCAAATGCCCAGCCAGGAAAAGCGGCGAGGAAAAGCGCCGCGAAGAACATACTAAACTTGTTAAAGTGGCCACAGTTAAGGGCTGAGCATTATAAGTGTTTGCAGAGGGGAGCGGCCGGAAGTATGGAGGGAAATGAGTAATTACAGAGCTTAAAGTTTAAGTAAAGCTTTAAAGTTTTAATATTTGCCAGAAATTTCTTTTAGATGAAAGCTGCATTTGCAGGAATTCAAAAGTGATGGCAAGTAAGGCTAAGACAATATGACATCTTTGAGCTTAGGTCGATATATATTTGTCTAATTGACCAAAGGTCAATTAAAATGTATGTATGTGCCAACGCACAAGTCTCTAGTATTGAAAATACGAGTTTTGCAAGATTGTAGGCAAAGGGGTGTTTAGGGGAGTGGTTGGTAAATATGATAAAAATTCTCAAATATACATATAAATCTACATTTTAAATTTGGCGACCCTAGTTTTAAAAATGTAGAAAATATAATTTTATCACTGGTTTTCGAAAGGGTTTTTAATCAATAACAAAATAACGGAGTATGGTTCAGGGTATAAAAATATCAACCTTGAAATATATATATGGGAAATATTTATGTATATAAAATATATAATGAGAATTTACTATGTTTATTTGCCGATCTATATACTAACCATATGTAGTATGTCTGTCTCTCTGTTAACTCTCAGTCTGTATCTCCGTCTGTCAGTCTGTCTGCCTAATCAAAGCAAGGAGCGAAGATGAGCAGCAGAAGATCATTTATGTTGTCTATATGTACGCAGCAATATTTGTTTACATTTACATTTAAGTTAAGCTCATTTAGAATGCTTGGAGCAGCAGAGAGTGTTCTCATTGGTCCCTTCCCGATCGACTGCAGCGACCGCAACTCGACGCAGCCTCAACATTTGAGCTCGCCTTAGAATTTGAGTGACAGTCGCCCTATATAAAGAGCAGCAGCTGCAGCATTTCTTCAGTCGTCCAGGCCCGGTGGGGGTCAATTGTGCAGTGTAGTAAAGTGAAAGTGAAAGTAAAGTGAAGTGAAGTGTGGTCAGGTAAATATTTTATTTTTTTAATAATATTAAGTACTTTAAGCAGAATTGTAATAGTTATAAATAATTCTTAAGAATTGTTTAAATATTAATTATAAGGGCACCTTTAGACAAAATGTTAGTGATCGTTTAAAGACTTAGATACCTTGAAAGACTTAGAAAATTTGAAAGACTTAGAAAACTTGAAAGACTTAGAAAACTTGAAAGACTTAGAAAATTTGAAAGACTTAGAAAATTAGGATAGCTTAGAAAACTTGAAAGTCTTAGTAAACTTAGAAAATTAGGATTACTCAGGGACTTAGAAAACTTGGCAGATTTAAAGGAAACGGTTAGAAAACATGGTAGACTTAGAAAACTTGGAGCTTATGCATAGCATCGTTAGTTAAACTGACATTAGGATAATAGCTGATAAGGTAATTATTTTTAATTCTTAAAAATACATATGAATCTGCATTTTAAATTTGGAGACTCTGGCTCTAAAGATGTAGGAGCTAAAATTTTTTTTTACTGATTTTTGATAAGGTTTCTTTTATTGATAAAAAAGCAACGAGAGTAGTTATCGATTTTTGGAAACAAACTCGATATGCGCGTGCAATATACGGACCTAAGAAAAATAGTTTGAAGATAAATTTGCTAAGATGGACAAACATTTCAAAAACCTGAAGATATAAATTGATATCTCTAGTTATAATATTTGAATTATGAACAAAGAAACATGCACAAAATTTCTCAAATTTCAAATTGTAGAATATTCATAGCAATATAATAATTAAAAAAAAAAATTTCAATTTTTGCATGAAAATCACACTTTTGTAGTATTCAAAAGTCTGCATTAGGCTTATAGGCGATGATGATTACAACCATTCTGCTCAGCATTCTGTTCAAGAATATATATGACTTATATATGTATACAAAAGTGTCCTTACTAATCACTTAAACATAATTCTACTAATCCAGCCACTTCTTTAACATTCAACAGCAACAACATCAAACTTTAATTTTTTTTGTTTTTTTATCAATTGTTGATTACATATGATGCAAATGCAGTATCTTTACACACAAATTTAAGAAAATAGTATATATATAGATTAAATAACAATGTTTTAAAAAAATGTTGCATACTTTTTGAGGTCATTCCAGAGCACAGCTGCACCAAAGTTGTTCCTTTAAAAAAGAAATAAAAAACAAAACTAAACGAAAACAAAATCGAAAAATTTCCAATTACTCAAATGCTTGCAAAACTTTTCCTCAACACGCCAACTGATAATAAAAATTGTAGCCAAAACATTTCATTACACAAAATGTCCTTCCAATTGTCCAACTATCTATCATCGAGTGGAAAATCTTGAACTTTGCTGCTCCATGCACATCATTTATTAAGTAAAGCTTTTGCTCTAATTGACAACAGTTTTCTGAGGGGAGTTTTTCGCTACGATTTTGCTATGCGAGAAACTTGGAAAGCATGTCAAATGTCCAAGTGTCAGTCAGTTACTAAGTTCTGGTTGTTTGTTTAGTTGTTATTGTTATTGCGTTGGCTGTTTTTATTGGAAGTCAAACAAACAAGTGGGCGTGGCAATGGGACGAGGGCAAGGGCAAAATAAAAGCCTGGACAACGCGTCGATCTGTAAACAAAGCTTACAAAACGTGGCCAATTAGAGCTTATCAACAGTCTATATTTATATATGTATATCACATCAATCAAATAACGGTCAAGTGTGTACAAAACATGAAACACACCCACACACATACACACATTTGTACACTTCTGTGTATGCTTATGTTATTGTAGTGTTGGCAAATGGCAAGTGGAATTTTTTTTGTTTTTTTTTCTTCACTTAACTATTGAGCTGCAAATCGGCAGCAAATCAATTGACAACTTGAAAAGCATTTAAGCATTTGTTGTCACTCACGCACACACAAGCACATACACACATACGCACACGCACACACTCAACACCAACACCTAGGCAAAGCCAATCATTTAGTCGAGCATTCAAGCTAACTTCACTTGGGCACTCACTCATTCAGCTGGTCAACACAAACTGCAGGGGCGCTGGGCGGGCTTTATATGTGTGCCACGCCCCCCGCTGGCCACAGATGCGCCCCTCAAACATTTTACGAGCCTTTGTACATGGTTGTCGCCTGTGCTTGTTGTTATTGTTTGTCAACCCGTTTTCGTTGCTCTTCTGCTACTCCTCCTACTCCTGCTGCTCCTCCTACTCCTGCTGCTGCTCCTCTTGTTGTCTCTCGTGTCCTTTCGTTTGCTATAAAAACTTGCACTTTACTTTCCTGACTTACGGCCACAAAGTGTGTGTGTGCCACACTTTTTTATAGAGTTTATCTTGCTTGGACATGGAATATATTCACATCCAGAGCTTCGTTTTTTTTAAGATAGTATGCGAATGTGCTTGTTTTGCTAGACTACTATCAAAAGATGAACCGTTTATTATATGAAACTCACCTGACAATGTGTGTCGATAGACTGTTATATTATTTGAGAATAAAGAGAGAAAGCATTTAAGAAAAATTATTATAGCACATAAAATTTGAGAAGAATTAATAAATATATTTTTGCTTGCGTAAAAAAATATATAATGGGTACTAGAAAAGTGATTAAAGTAAAATTTTATATTGAAAACTTATTAATTTTTTAATGCTTAAAAAAAACATCCCATTTGTTTCTGATTAAAGAGTAAATTACTAGCGCTTCTAGGCTCTATAAGTAAAATTTGTAAGTTTCTATTATTTAAAAGCAGAATCAAAGTAATGAAGAAAAGAGAAAAGAAACATTTTATAAATCATAAAAATCGTTAAATTTTTAACAAAGTTAATTGAGCTTAAAGTTAGTTTTAGCTAACAAGCCAGCTGCAATTTTAATGTGCCTTCAAGAGCTTTTAATAATGAAGTATGAAGTTGATTGCTGCTATATTGATTTCATTCATCTAATTTATTTTTTTTACTTATTTTTTAAGTGCTAAAGAAAAACTATTTCAATTTAACTATGCTTAAAAATATTTGCAAAAATTAAGGTAATAGATTAGGCTAGATATTTTCTTACATCTATTCTAAAGAGTTGCTTTTTATGGTATAGCACTGGCTGTCGATCTATCAAGTTTCAATTTTCTACTCTCTATCTTCATATTCTTCTTTCAGACTATTTTTTTTAGTTTACACCTTGTTGTCGTTTATCTGTGCTAAGTCCTGTGCCCAACAGCCCTAAGCCACAATTCCCTAATGCAGGCATTAGCACATAGTCTTACATACACACACACACACACACTCACACACACACACACACTCACACACTCCTTCTGTGTAATGTGACGCTCAAGTTTAGGAAATCCTCTAATTGGCTTTACATTGCATTTTGCTGCTGCTTTTTCTTACCATCTTTCCACACAGATGAGTATCTATGAAGAAAAAAAAACTGTATCGCATAGCGATTGACACTGAGTACATGAGACTTGCAATTATTGAAGCTGTCAAACTTTGCCCCAATCCCTCAGCTTAGGTTTTAAGAGAGGGGGAGGAAGAAAGAAAACTGTGTCTATGTGCATTAGGTTTGATTTTCTTTTATTTTGCATAATCGATTTTCCGGGGCCAAAGCAAAATTTCCTGCGGCTTTTCATGACCGACTGAAAATGCAATGACTCGACGCAAAATGTTATGCAAATGAACGCATGTAACACATGTATATATTTAGTATATATATATATATATTGTATAAACATATGCATATATTGTATGTCTTCCATTGTCTGCCAGACAATTATAGATATTTATGATGATGAGTTACAATTTTATAGCTAAAGACAACTAATTCGAGCACAAAAGCCAGCCGAAATCTGTAGCTAACCCGCATTGACATGCACATATACATGTACATGTACATACATGCACATATACAAATATATATGTATATACATATTGTAGCATCTGTTCATATTCATATACATGTATATACATATGTATATCTGCTTGCACACATCAACTGTTCTGCCGAACAATGGACCCAAAATATTCTTGGTTTTCTTTTCTTTTCTTGTTTTTTTGATTTTTTTGCAATTTTGTTGCCTTTTTTGTTGTTTCAAAAAGTGGTTCACAGCAGGAGCTTTGACAAAGGCATCCTTGGGGTCACGCAAACACGCACACACACGCATATACATATCTTGGGTTAGGCGACTACACATACATATGTTGATAATACTCTGTAATGTTTGCCTAACGCAATATTAATCAATTTGTTTTTCATTACATGTAAAAATATATATATATATATTTTTTTTTTTACTTTCTTTAAAGTTGCTTTAATAAAATTTTTATATTTCTTAAACTAAAAAAAAAATTCAGTTGTATTTTTATTTTTTGATTTCGAGAATATAAGATAATTAAAAAGCTAAAATGATGAAATGTCGCAGTATTATTTATTGCATCCATAAAAAAATGATCTCTTTACTTATCTCAAACATGACATATATAAGGTTTATTTAATTCATCACGATAATTTAATTATTCTAAATATATATATAAGTAAATATTATTTTAAAGGAAAAAAAAAAACGGGTGCTGAAAAAATATAATAAAAAGTTAAGAATATTTTTTAAAACATTTCTAAAATTTTTTTAAATGGTAAAAAAATATTGGATATTTAAGAAATATTATAAGTATTTTAGGAAATTAACAAAAATAAATTTTATTAGAAAAAATTTAAAAAGTTTATTTTTATAATAATTATTTTGTTTTGATATGAAAGACAAAAAGTCTTAAATTCCCTTTAAGATACATAAAAAAAATTGTTTTCCTTTCAATTCGCCTTGAAGAAAATATTTAAAATAATGTTATTATATAATAATATTTTTACAATATATAAAAATATAAATAAAATATATAAGGAAAGAAAAAATATATAGTCAGCAACAAAAATTGTTTTAATCATATATATATATATATATATATATATATATATATATATATATATATATATATATATATATATTTATTTATTTATTTATTTTTATTTTTATTTTTATATATTTTTTTTAATACCCTATTTTTAAATTTACTAATATTTAGTATGCAGCTGTCTTCGTGAAATTGAATGAAAAATATTGAGAAAGAAAATAAGAATATATTTAGAAGCTTATATTTGATTGTTTTGCGTAGAAAGCCTAGAGGGTATTCATATGTTAAGCTCTTCGGCTTCCGTGCTGCTTTGCGTTTCTTTCATTTGTGACTACATTGATAAGCTGGCAACATATTTGGCCATTGTTTTCGGACCCTGCCAGCAGGCCATAGATCTTCGGACCAGCACTTGGGGCATTGTTCTAAGTCGTTGCCATAAATGCAGACACTTTGCCACCTCCATTTCCATTTCCACTTTTGCATTCCAGTACGAGTCCCATTTACATGACTCCTGGGCTGAGCAGTATCCATATTCGACTTTTAAGGTGGAGCACTTTAATTGCAGTCGCCTTTGGTTATTTATTGGCATTGTGCTGAAAGCGGAAAATAAAAGGCAAAGGGGATGAATCGAAATATTTGACCTAAATTCTGTGAGAAACAGTTAGAGCTCTTTAAGAGAGTTGTCGAACAATCATGGAACGAAGCTAAGCTAAATACAAAATATTAAGTTTCATGTAATGCAAGCTGATTCTATAATTTATTCAATCCATCAACATATTTGAACTGTGCGCTTTAAGACGTATTCAATAAATAAGGGAACACTCTATGAATGAACATTCAATGAATTTCTTTAAATAATATGAAATATAATATAATAATTAAAATGAAATTCAACTATAGTCTTTAGTAACTCAAACCTGAAATAACAAATAATTTTGTTATATAAATAGGTCCTCAGACCTATCTACTTTGGTATTAGAGCTTTAAGAGAGATATTTACAAAATTACAGTTTAAAATATTGATATTAAAGCAAAATGTTATATCCAGATATCAGAAAGTAAATTAAGTCATACGCTTTAAGCTTAGCTGATATTATTTTAACCTAACTGCAGGTAAAAATCAACGGGTTATTTTAAAAGGTTTTAAAGACAAATGTGCTATTCTTATTTTTTTATCTTCTATATACTAATCGAATCGTATCTCCTCTTATCTGATCTTGTTTTCTCTTCTCGTTTCTCCTTTAATTAATTAATTAATTTTGTATCTTTTGTCTCTTATATCTTATGCTTATATCTTATATCTTATATCTTATATCTTATATCTTATATCTTATATCTTATATCTTATATCTTATATCTTATATCTTATATCTTATATCTTATATCTTATATCTTATATCTTATATCTTATATCTTATATCTTATATCTTATATCTTATATCTTATATCTTATATCTTATATCTTATATCTTATATCTTATATCTTATATCTTATATCTTATATCTTATATCTTATATCTTATATCTTATATCTTATATCTTATATCTTATATCTTATATCTTATATCTTATATCTTATATCTTATATCTTATATCTTATATCTTATATCTTATATCTTATATCTTATATCTTATATCTTATATCTTATATCTTATATCTTATATCTTATATCTTATATCTTATATCTTATATCTTATATCTTATATCTTATATCTTATATCTTATATCTTATATCTTATATCTTATATCTTATATCTTATATCTTATATCTTATATCTTATATCTTATATCTTATATCTTATATATTATATCTTATATATTATATCTTATATCTTATATATTATATCTTATATCTTATATCTTATATCTTATATCTGATATCTGATATCTGATATCTGATATCTGATATCGTATATCGTATATCGTATATCGTATATCTTATATCTTATATTTTATCTGTTTATCTATATTTGTCTCAATCTTTTTACCCATATTTGCATACTTCTCTCCTGTTTTCTGATTTTCCTTCTCTTTTCGTTTCTTGACCGTTCCCTTTCTCTTGATTCTCCAATTTAAGCAACTGTTCTTACTATTTTGCTTGTACCTTAAGAAAATATAATTTATATCGTCATCTACTAATTCCTGCTTTAATGAGCATCTATCAACTTCTCCGCTCAATAACATATTTCGAACAGCATCCGCCTAGGCATTCGCTTTAATTATCGTCGCCCTTTTTACACTCAGCCCTATTTGCACGTCCTTTTACACTTTGCAAGTCTCTCATTTCAACTTGCTTACCCAATTTTTTTCCTCTTTTTTTCACTTCTTAATTTCATGGCTGTGCGTAGAGGTCTATCGGAGCTTGCCATATCCATGACTTTATAATGTCAATTTCTGCACTTTCTGCTTTGCTGAGTTTCTCAATTTCAACCCTTTTTTTTTTTTTGCTCTCTGTTTTTTTCTTGACTGCAAAGAATTTTTGCCTGCTTTAATTACGATTGTAGCATGTGTCTGTGTATCTATATTTATCCATTTTCCTGCTTGAAGCCACGCCCACGTTTTAATGTCAACTCATTAGGCAATGCTAACCATAATCGGCTATCAGATCCTTGGGGAACCGCAAAAAGAGCAGAAAAAAAAAGTAGAAACTGTTTCGCCAGGAGTCCAAGTTTTTGGGGCAACGAACACGTAGCAACGCATAATTACAACTTAATCGCTTGACAAACAAAGCAGACACAGCCATAAACATTAACAGGCAGCCCAAGAAATTCACGGAAATATCTACTTGAGTTGAGAGTCCTGACTGTGGTCCTGGCTGCCAGGAGAAAGTACCACACAAACACACACACACGCACACTCTTATATCTCGGCTCAGAGGGCAGCGTGAAGCGTGCCTTAAACAGTTTAAACTGTTTAAAGAGCTGCTATTTCTATTGCAGTTGCTACTCTCAACATGTTTATGGACTATTGTCCCTTGGTTAATAGTTAATGGCCGGTTACCTAAAGTAATAAAATGATACTAGCGAGGGCAGTCACAAATGTTGTGGTGGCATGAGAATGCAATGAAAATTGTTAGGAAAAAATTAAGGAATACAAAAATTAACGATAAATGTATAATAATAAATATTTATTTAGAGATAACAGCAGTTTCAGTTATAATTTTTCTAATTGACAATTTGTTGAATTTGATCATAAGAATTTTGTTGACAGTTACTTTAACACTTAGTTTTGTCAGCAATATCTTTATAATAATAAATAATAACAGCATAAGACAGCTTTTATTGGCATTTTTACTGGATATTAAGCACTAGCAATTAGTGTCTAAACTCTTCTGCAGTTCTGATAACATTTTGACTAGTATTTGACTGATTTTTTTTGTGTTATTGTCACTTTTTTAATAACATAAAAAGAAAAAGTATTAACACTTAATTTTTAAAAATTTTTTTTACTTGAGATAAAATTCAACATAAAATTGGGAAAAATTTTTTATGTTTATTTTAACAAGAAGTTTTGTAGATTTGCTTAAAAATATTTTTTTTTTTACAATTCATATTTGTACATCTATCCATAACCTGACAAGAGAGCTAGGCATTTGGTTTTTTATCAAATCAATATCAAGCATAATATCATGATGATCAATTTCTATAGAAAGTCAAAAGTCATTCCTTTTGTCAGGTTATTTGCAATTAGTTTTAAAATAAATATCATAATGATACATTTAAATAGAAAGCCAAAAATAGCAGAAACCTATTTTGAAAGTTAATCAACTTGCCAGCTCTCTGCTCTCTTGTTATCACTTTCTCAGCCCCTTTTCAATGAACTCATTTACTCTCAGTACTTTTCAAACCACCCACGTCGCCTGGCTTTGGGGTGCATATGTTGATATGCTCTGTTTTTTTTTTTTTTTTTTTTTTTTTTTTGAGAGGGAGCATGCAAAAACTATTTTCATGTAGCGCACATCGCATCACTGAATATTTCATGGCAATTAAAATGTTAACTCTGTCAAGCGTCATGGCACGCACATGGACCAAGGCATTAAGCTACCTACTGAAATGTCAAGGCTTCCCATTCCCATTCGCACTCCCAGCTCTCTTCATTTTCCACTCTTTACTCTGCACACTCTCTGCTTAACCGCTCCCTGGCTATGGTTGCGCATGCAACATTCAGACGAATAATGTTGCGGTCAATTTCGTTAGCTATGCGTGAGTGTGTGTGTGGGTGTGGGTGTGTGTGGGTGTGTGATTGTATGTGTGTGGTGACAGGAGACTTTGATGGAGGCGTGTGGGCGTGCGGGGGGCTTGGGGCATGGTCGGCAATAGCTCCCATGTCGCGCAACCAGCCGGCACATAGCTATGGCTTATTGGCATTACCAAAGGATTGGCAAGGCTTTTGGCTTAGTGGAGTCCTGCCACGCCCCACACCCTCCGCCCACGCCTATAGCTGGCCCCGCAGTTTAGCTGATTTGACAGCCGCCTGCGGGCAGCAGCAGAATTTGCATTGTTGTAGGTCATGAAAGCGGCTTAAGCCAAACGTTAAATGATTCAGCAGCCAGGCCTCAACTTCAGATTTTGGGCCTTTTGTGCTGGCCAGTAAGTAAGGGAGAGGGAGAGTGCAAGAGTGGGGGAGTGGCAGCAAGAATTGGATTCCTATGCACATACATCAACATCACTTCATTAAACGTATCAACGTCAATGCAAACGCAACTGCAACTGCTGCAGCAGCAACAGCAATAGCAACAGCAGCAGCAGCAACAGCAACAGCAGCAGCAGCAACAGCAACCAACAGCAGCTGCTCATGCATCAATATCGCTAGCTGCTGGCCCCTGGCCTTCATAACGTGATGCCAGTGGCATTAACATGCATCATTTGTCAATTTGTGCTTGGCTGGGATAGCGTCTAATTGCCACAGCAGCAGCGCTGCGTGGATAATGCCACATTTTGTGCTACTCGGTGAACAGTGAACGCGCTCAGCGTTGAGCCACAGCATAACATCATATTAGGTTTACGCGCATATTAAGCATACGCAGCGTGCACAAGCAAATTCCAAATATATTCAGCCGCCATTGCAAAGACAGCCAGAGAGGTGGAGCACTATTTGAGCGGTTATAAGCTGAGCTAAAAATATATATATATTATTTATATTGATTTATAATAGAGTAAATTGATGAACTCAATTTAGATTTTATAGAGGAAAATTAATTTTTAGAAATTTATTAAAAATATTAATAACAACTATGATGATCCTCAGCTAGAATTCATCTCATGATAAAAAGTTGCAGTTGGAGTATAATAAATTAGAAGTCCTCAACTGGAGAGAAAATGATGTTTAAGGATTGATAAACAAATTCTCGGTTGGGCTGTGTTTCATGATGATGAGTTTCGGGTTGAGTTTAACAAATTAAGAGACTTCAACTGCAATTTCGAAGAGGAATATGAATTTGAAAAAATTTTTATTAAAAATAATATAATACTAATGATGATTGGCGGAGATGCTATGACTCACGATGAAGAGTTTCGGGTGGAGTGTAACAAATTAAAATACTTCAACTGGGGAGAAAAATGAGCTTTTAGAAATTTATTAAAAATAAAATAATAATAAGTATGATGATTCTCGGTTGAGCATTGACTCATGATGAAAAGTATCGAATGGGCCTGTAAATAACTGTTTTATTCCAAACTCTGTGTTCCCGAAACCAACCCAAAAAGTCAATCTCTCTCGCTCTGAGCAAGAGCCTTCGGTTCATTTCGTTTCGGCTTTCGGCTTTCGGCTAAGCGCTTTGAGTTGGTTTATTTGACGTTCTTTTCTCGAACATCATTCAGGGAGAGGTACGATTGGCGTTGCTTCATTTAACTCAAGAGCGGAAAAAAAACAAAATTAAAGGTTTCTGCTCTTGAGTTTTTGCACAGGTTATGAGTAAAATAAACTTATTTGCAAACATCGAGAAATGTTCAACAGGTTTTACGGTCTTTATGGTCTTTAGAAATTGTTGCAACTAAAAAAACAAATAATAATAATGATGATGGTGTCTATATAATAATGATAATGTGTGAATTAAGGGAAATGTGAATTAACTGAGTGCTGGTTGTATCAGCTTCAGCCATAGTCTACCGTGGGCTTCTTGAAAGGCCTTGAGCTATTGAGAGAAAGAATAAAAATAGCTTTAAAAGGCAATGATCATGATTATGAGCCAAAGCCCAGCCAAGGATCAGTTAATGGGGATCGATCCTGCGTTGCTTACCTAAAGGCTATTTCCACACGATATCACTACTGTTTTAAGAGCTCCTAGAATTCTACATCTGTCAGCTCATGTCTAATCGATTTCAAAGTTCTATTGGTAATAGAATCTTTTAGAAGAAATAGTTACCCATCTTTCATTGACTAACATTCGTTTCTCTCTTTTATTAATATGCTAATCAATTTTTTGCAATATTTGCAAAATTTAATTAGTCCCGTTTTAAATGGTTTAACTTCATAGTTTGTATAGACAATGTTTTCCCCCTTTTATTGGCTAAATAAATAAACAAAAAATAAATAAATAAATAAACCAAAGTAAACAAATATCTAGCATAGCCTTATGGTCTTTTCCATATTTGCCTAATTAAAATATATTTTTTACATTTAACATTCACTTTGGCAATGTATATTTAGAGCACCGTAAAGCGTGCACAAATTATTTGAATTAAGTGGACAAATATTGATTCGATTGCATTGTAAATATTATTGAAAAATATGCCTAATGCATGTTTACTTTTGTTTTCTATTCAATTTAAACGTATTTGCTGTCAATGCTAACGTTATTTCTGCTCAGCTAACTAAATTGATGTAGCTGTTGGCATTAAGCCGTTGTCTTTGCGCTGTCAATTAAAATGAAAGTGAAAATTCCGCTAACTGCATTTATTTGCATACCCTGTTCAGTGGTTGAGGTGGGGCATGCATTGTTTATGTGTAAATGTGTTGTGCAGCAACTGAAATGCGGCCGAATGCTACAAGCCTAAAGAATCCATACAAAATTTGCAAATTGGAAAAAGCCTAAAGCCTAAAGAATCGATACCTAACTTTTCTATACTCATAAAAAAAATGTTTTATATATTCTTAAAATAAAATTAAAAAAAAAAAAAACTACTTTAAATCTTTACTGTTCCACAAAATTTTATATTTTACAATATTATCAAAATATTCATAAATAAATATAACTCAATATTTTACTTCTTCAATTAAAAAAGAAATTGAAGAAATTAAAAAAAAAAAAAATTGTTTATTACTTTTTAATTAATTTTTAATTATCAACCAAGTAGCAGCATTTGCCTGTGCCCCAAATTTGGAAAAAAACGCATTTGAAATACTAGAGACTTGTGCTTTGGCGAATACACAGATTTGAGTCTTATTATCTGGTTTAATGAAGATAGTCCCACTGAAAGAGAATTTATTCAACAAATAAGTTCGCCCATCAATTGGATATCTCCTCATCGAGCAGACTCCACTAGAGAGCTCACTCACTTATTTCTCTGGCAAGTTTATTATGAAATTATGCATTAATAATGAGGCGTGGCGCACCCATATGTCATTTGCCACGCGTATTTAAAAATTTAATGGGCATGCAGTGCTCCTCATGGCGTATACATAATTCAGCGAACAGCATTTATATTTATTTATTTATTGTTGCGCTGCTGTTTTTTTCTTTTTCATCTGTTTTTCTATAAATTAAAATGAATTGAAGTGAAATACAGCTATAAACAAATTAGAAATGAATTATACAAAAGTTGCCGTCAAGTGGACATTTAATTTTTGAAATTTCCATTTTCTGTTTCATTTTCATTTTGCAATTGCATTTTATAAAGTGGCCTATCAAATAAATCGTTAATTAATTTGCAATCATTTTTTTTCCCTCGCATCTCTTTGACATTTGTTGCAGATAAATTCAAGTTGATAAGTGAACTTATGCATTTAAATCGCAGGCCACAAAGCATAAAAATTAAAATAATATAAAAAATGCACTTAATACTTATTAGATTTTATATATGTAAATTAAATGAAAAGCTGCACAATTTTATTTTAAATCATTTTATGTGTGCATTTATGATAAGCATAGTATAGAAAATACTATAATAGGCCTCAAGTACTTAAAACATTTTGGTATTGACTATAAAATATTTTAGAGTTTGGTTTGTTTTTATATAGGAGCGTAAAAAAACAGGAAAAAATACACCAAATACTTTTTATATAATACACAAATAGAATAAAGAGAATTATAAATATTGTGCTATAAAATTTAATTAGTGAACAAAATTATTTCACTATTTTTTATATATATATATATAAATATTTTTTTTATATATATATTTTTATATATATATATACTTTTAACATTTATATATATTTTTTACATGCACAGATTTAAAAGTCATTTAAGTTTAAAATGCAATGTCAAATATGTATTTTGTAATTAAATAAAAAACTGGACATAAAATTTAAAACTGCAAATAAAAATTTTGAAGTCAGAAACTACGTTAAAGCTTTAAAATGTGCTGAAAGCATATTCAAATCATAGAAATGAAAGCACATTTAATATGAAAATTAGGCAGAGCTTTGATATTAAGTTAAAGCTTGAAATGTACATTAAAAGCTTAGCATACAGTTTAGAGTTTTCATTTCTGTAGCTTTAAAGTTTGAAAAGTACATTAAAGCTGCGATTCAGTAAAGAACTAAAATACATAATTAATTAAATACTTAAATATATAAAAACATATATATTTTGTTTATATACATATCTGAAACTTCTAAATAATGATTATGTGTCTTCGCGTGCATTAAATTGTAAAACCTGTTAATGCAATTTACACAAATTTTAGCAATTAGCAATTGAGATTTAGCAATTATGAGATATTTCGATGCAAAAACATTGTAAATAATTGCATAGGCATTTATTAAAATAAACGCTTTCCGGTAATTAGCGGCGAAACAAATTTATAAACAAATTAATTGGCGACAATTTATGCAGCACAGATACGAGGTAAAAACGAGGGTTCGAACATCAGCTAGCAAGAGGAAGAAGCAGAAGTAGAAGCGAGGGCAACATATTTATAGAAAGCTGCTCAAAATGGGCTCATTAGAAACTTTGAGCGCAAGCAATTTATTAAAAAAAAGTAAATAGGTGTGCACCTAATGGGGAAGTAATGAACGAAGAAATACCCTGTATATAAAGAGAAATTAGCTATAAGGTAAAGAAAGTAATCTAATTTATACTAGGCTTTGGTATAAAAATGAGAGTCTGAAGTTCAATTTAAATAGTTTAGCTCTAGAAACCCATTGCATATATTTAGATAAAAAAGTCTTATGTAATGGGCTTGTTATCGACATATTACTATAAAAAATTTGTGAAAATAGAGTCATTATATAGAATATATATATACAAATTAATAAAATCCATTTAAACATTTCTATCAATTCTCATAGATTTCATGAGGAAAAAGAATAAATTTTTATTAACATCAATTTAGTCAAATTGATGAGCTTTTGAGGATGAGCTTGAAAAATGTTGAGAAAAATGTTTTTTGTGAGAAATTGAAGTGGGAATTTCCGATATTTATTAATCGATTATTATGTATCTTGGAAACTAGTGTCGATTACAAAACAAATATATGTAGATCCTGTATTTACTTTCAAGTTTCAAACTTTTATATTTTACAGTTTGGTACGCTCTTACTTATGGAGAAAACGACAGATAGACAGAGAGACAAGCCAACTGAATCATTGAAAGAAAATGTTATCGATAACATAACAAATTTTATCTGTTGTTCTATATATGTACATTTAAGCTCTAGCTTTAATTAATAACGGCCGATAGGCAGACAGAACAATTTATCGATAACATAACAAATTTAGTCTGATCTTTATACATTAAAGCTTTTTTAGTTCCACACTTCGATACGATATACAGATTTGGAAATGAATAGATCAAGCTAAACTGTTCCTTCTGTTTATTCACAATAGAAAATCTCTATAATGCTAGACCAAAAAAGTGTCATGACATTTCGCCTAACTTCTGAAGGAATTTGATAATCCTTGCTGTTCCCACGACATGATACAGAAAACCTTCTTCAGCTGCTTACACAAATTCGCCTAAGACCAGACGAACCTGCTTAGCCCACACACTAACTACAGAGCATTAATATGCGTATCTAATAGCTTAATTTGTAAACGAGAAAGAAAAAAATTTAGCTAAAGATACCAAATGTGAGATGTGAGAGGTTCGCAGTCAAGAATCGCAGCTTTACATGCGTTGCCATCCAACCAAATTTAATGCGTTAATTTTCCGACAATATTTTTTTTTTTTTTTTTGCGTAATCTAGCGAGGCGTGCGGCGCTCGTCCTTCCGGCGTAGGCGATGGGCGGTGGGCGTGGCAATGAAGATGATGAAAACTGTCGTTGACGTCAGATATACATACATACATATATGTATATATATTTTTTGGCTAGGTCTTTATCGTCGCAGCTTCCTTGATGCCGTCTGCCACCTGGCAGGATATCCTTTTGTTGTTAACGTCTGCGACTTCTACATCTCGGTGCTTTTTCTGTTTCTTATCGATGCTAATATGGCATCCAAGTAGGAGTCACAATTCTCCAAAAAGAAGACCCTCCCCACCCTCCCCAAAAAAAAAAAAGGAGAACTCAACAATTCACTTTTAAGTGTTCACAAATTTCCATCAGCTGAGCATTGAATGTTGGCTTTACATATAGATATGTGTATGGGTGTGTGTGTGTGTGTGTGTGTGTTTGGCATATTTGAAAACTTTTGCCGCAGGCTAACCACAACCCACACGCCCTCCGCCCTCCGCCCTCCTCCCTCCTCCCTCCGCCCCCTTCTTACCCTTTTCTGAGTCTCAGGCATATGAAAAATTGTGCGCATAACTCGGAACTTCAGTCTGAAAATCTTAGTAAGAAACCAAATTTTTTACCAGTCATCACAAAGTATTTCAGCTATTTAGGAGCAGGTGCACAAGTCTACCTGTTTTGTTGTTGTTTGTCTTTGGGGCTAAAATATATGTGCTAGCTAATTATGTTGAGAGTTGAGCTGCTTAGCATTTGTTGCAGCTGTTAATATGCCCAAAACTATGCGGTTTACAGCTCATGTTAAAAGTTGGCCGCATGTTAGGCGCACTTTAACAGCTAAGTGGTAACAGCTCGCTGGCTGGCAGCAAACACCTCATATAAGCAGGTGGCTTGAAAGTTTTGTGAGCTGAATTTGTTGGTGTGCAATTGGGGTAATTTAAGTCAATTAAAAAGTTGTGAAGTTTACTGGGAGCAGGTGAAATAAGTAGTTAAAAGATTTATGTTAGGATTATGGATATTATATATTTATGTATATCACTATTTTAAAGTTAGCAACTATAAGAATAATCAAGCATAGATTGTCTTGAAAAAAGAGATGATGGTGACCAAGCAAGAGTGTTACTATTTCCCATGAATATATTTCAGTAGCTGTTTAGTTTATCGATAACATATAGAGCTTAAAATATTCAAGAATGTTTGCCATTTAATTATGTATATATTAAATATATTTGAATTTTAAGGAAATTTCGACCTAATACAGATTATAGGTAAAATCGTTTCATCCATACTTGAAGAGCTGCTATCGAAGTTGAGGCGACTATTTTACTAAGCCGCTTTTCTGTACATAATGGCTTGAATATAGCTTCCAAAATAAATAAAAAACAGCTTTATATATTCTACCGTTTTTGCTAAAATTTAATTTTTTTTAAATATTGCTCTTAGTGTGTCAGTTCACATTAGTATTATTAAAATAATATATGTATATAAAACAAACAAAAAAAAGTTTTAAATATTATTAAAAATATTTGAAAAATGAATATATTATATTAGCATTTTCTTCAATTTTTATTTATTTTTACAAAATAATAGATTTTATTTAATTAAATTTTTAATATTATTATTTTTTTATTTATTTTTAATTTTCATTTATATTTTTAATTTTCATAATTTTGTCATTCATATATATATATATATAAATTTTAATTTTTTATTTTATTTTTTTTAAAGCTATTTAAAACTTATATTTTATAGTCAATTCTTAAAAGTTTAACATAATAATTTTACCAATAATATTTTTAAATCGACTTTAAATACTCAACAATAATAATTAAAAATATATTTAGTGTGAATGCATTAATTTGTAATGCAATATTAAATATTATATATTATCATTATTACAAAATATTTGACTACCAATTACGCAAAACTTTGTTTACTTTTACCAAAAGCTTAAATCGCTCACCTTCATTTTACCTTCATTTCCTATTATTTATAATTTTTGCATAATTTGCCGCAAATTAAAAAAAAAAGTTGTATGTGAAACACTTTTTTTTGGCTTAAATGCTTCTTTGCATTTCCTTGAGTTAATTGCAGCCATACTAAATGCTTTTAATTATGGTTGCATGTTAATTAGCATCAATATTTTGAGCAAACCACCAAAAAAAAAAAAAAAAAAAAAAAATTAACTGTCTGATATGGTGTTTAAATCCAAAAATAAATGCATAAAAATATTTGTTTCGCAATTTGAATACGCCGCTATGTTAATTAACAGCAGCGTGGCGCTTAACAGCGGCTTGACGGTCTGTTGTCTGAGCTGCGCAGCCAGCGTTGCGTCGCGTCGCTGCTTTAACTTCGTATGCCGACCATAACAGTCCAACTTCGGCTCTGCTGCTGCTACTGTTAAGGCTGTTGCAGCATGTTTGGGCTGCCTGCTGATGGTGGTCGCTGCTGCTGCTGCTGCTGTTGCTGGTCCGTTGGCAGCGCAGCTCGTATTTCCGTTTTATTATTTCAGTTCTTGGCTTGTGGCCTGCTGGCGCTTGTCTCAGTCACCTGCCAAGTGTTGAGCGCGTCGCAACGCAGCGGCTACTACTTCGCTACGGTTTCTAACGGTGTGTTAACCTTTCGTGTCATTTATCAGTGTCTACGTCTAAGCGTGTTTGTGTGTGTGTTTTGTGTGTGTTAAGCACGTCATCTTTGTGCGTGTGTTTTGTTTTTATTTACATTTGTTTATATACATGCCATCAAATTCAACACAAATCCTGTTCAAACGCTAAAAACCTGTTTTGTGTCTCTGTTCTTTGACATTCCATTTTTGTTTCGAACCGTTTTGATTTGAACTCGATACCAATAGTCGATACCCGAACCAAACCGCTTTGATAATTGGCTGGCATGCAAGAATTTTAAGCGCGCGCCGCGTGACGTCGCCCGGTTACGGCACTTCGCCCCACACACTTCAGCCCATGCAGCTGCAGCCGCTGCTTTGGCTATCGATAGATGCTTTTCGTTTTTGTTTACCGTTAGCGGTTTGCTAGCTTCCATCGTTCTCCCTACTTCAGTCTTGCTCTCTCGCCTAGGTGCTAGTTCTTCTTGTTTCTTGTTATTCTCGAGTGCTGGCCAGCTACTGCGCTGCGGCTGCCTCTGCCGCCTTTGCTGGTGCTCGTTCTTTGTCTTCCTCCTTCTGCTGCTCATCCGCTGCCCGCTGGCCAACGAAGCGTGCGGCGACGGCGGCGGCGGCGGCTCTAGCTGTTTAGAAAGCCGCTCCAGACGCTAAGTTGCTGTTGTTGCTGTTGCTTCAGCTGCTTCTCCTTCTTCATTATGATTATCATTATTATCAAACGGGTGTCTTCGGCGCTCGCTCTCTTGCTCTTGCTCTCAAGTCTGGTCTCTTAATTAAATTTAAAGCTAAACTTGGGCCTCTGCAGACATAAATTGACCGACTTCTTGTACCGAAACCGAACAACCGTTAATTAATTCGATTGTTGATTGTGAACGGCATTTGTTGTTGCCTTCAACAAGCTATGGGGGGAAATATTTATAACAAGCATACAAATTTAAACAAATATGTATAAACAAAGAGTTGAATTGATCAAAAAAATTACTTGATTAGAATTTGATTAATGCAAATTTTATTGTTGTTGTTGTGACTCCACGTGCCAAGCACACGGAAACAAAGCAACTTTTAGTCCCAATTATTCTTGCATCATAAATTTATTGAAAATATTTTAAATATTAGTAAAACATATAGAAAATTTAATTGACTTACAAATTATAAAAAGAATATATATGCTATTGTTTAATTGCAAAATTAATAACAAATATTTCAATTAATATTTTAAATATATAATAAATAAATTATTGCAAATAATTGTATTTATTATTTTGTTTTCATTCAAAAATGTATTTTAATATATAAAAAAATTTTTTTTTCACAAAATTAAAAAAAAAAAACTTTTTATTAAAAAATTCAATTGAATATTTTATATATAAAAATATATTTACATAAATTTTAAAAAATTAAAATTTCATTAAAAAATTCATTTGAATTTTTTATATATGTTTTCATTAAATTTTTTTAATAATTCTAAAATCTTGTTTTCTATTCTAACAGAAAACAATTGCATCTTAAATATAGATATTTTTGCTCAATTTATTTTTGAAGAATGAAAAACTCGTTAAAACTAGATTTATTACAATATATAAATATATACTTATAAACAATAATTTTAAAAATAATAATTAAAATAATTATCTTAAAAATTTGTTAATAAATTATATTAATATATTCTTGCGTTATCATAAATTTGCATCATCGAAAAAAGTTTAAAATAAAAACAACCTTTTTTTATGCATATTTATTCATAATTAATTGATTGTCAATTATCAGAAAAAAAAGTAATGAAAAATAAATTGTTTGGCTCTTAACTAAATTATAATTCTCAAATAGCTAAAAATCATTATTTAAGCCATAATTGAGTTAACTCATTAGCCAATAATTTCGCATGTTGGATCACGCAATTGTTGCTGTTTCCTTTAATCATACATTTAATAAATATTTTTAATTGTTTGGCCAAACAGGTTGCCATAAGCAACAACAACAAGAAAACACCTGCAGGGTTAACGAGGAAAATCAACAGCGACAAACGCGGCGACGGAAAACGTGAAAATTACAAAGCCAAAAAACCAAACGACGCGAAAAAATTAAATAAGAAAAAAAAAGATTAAAAAGCCAAAACACGAGAAATGCTGGTAGAAAAAAATAAAAAATAAAACGTAAAACATAAAAAAGCAAAATACAAAAAGTAAAAAAGAATTTGAAGCGCGGGCGTTTTGTCAACCAGAAAAGGGCCAAGCGGCAATAAAAGCGCACAAGTGGCTGCTACAACAACAACAACAACAACGAAAGCCATCCTGTGAAAAAAAAATATATATAAAAAAAGTGTATATATATATATACCCGATAAACATATATATATGTATGTTCACGAAGAGAACTGAAGGCCCGAAAAAATCGAGAAAAAAAAACCCTTTTGAACCCGAAGGCAGGAAAACGCTTGTTTCCACTAGGCAGTGACAAAAACAACAACGAACAACAGCAACAACAACAACAACAATACAGGTGAGCAGTGCATGAATGAAGTGAATAAATGAATGAATGAATCAAAAGGAGTGAGGCAACGCCAGCATTGACTGATTGAAAAACTGATAAAAGAATAATAAAAACGGCGACGCTGAAGAATACGCATAGAGCTCACAGCAGTTCAGCAACAAAGAAGTGGGAGAGAGAGCAAAAGAGAGAGAGAGGGAGTAGGAGAGAGGGGGAATGTAGAAACAGGATGAACAATGTAAATGAAATAGGTGAAACTAATATACCCTTAAACCGATCATTCTAGTAGTATTAAAGATCGGAATAGTAAATGTATTCGGAGTTAAATGGGATATGCTTGTAAGACAACAAGATTAGGTTGGAAAAGTGTTAATATGATAGGTTCTTACATCAGAGACTGATATTGATTGATATTTGGGAAAACATTGAAAAACATGATAAATATATCTTTCACATATCATTTTTCTATATCATTAAATAGTTTTATTTCTATAAAATAGAAAACTTTGCTTGAAAAACTGACTAACTATGCCAATGTATATATATATCTGTATTATTCTTTCATATACGAATTTTCTGTCAGTAGTGCTCGGACTCGCAAATTTGTTGAAAAATTTCAATTTTACAGATGTATTCATTTAGTGTTATATAATTTGATCTACATATATGTGATTTAGGCAATGATCTCAAAAGTAAGCACATAGATAGAACATCTATAAAATTGTATTTTTAAAGCAATATTTTGTCTGAAGTCATATAATATGATATATATAAACTGAAGTTGCAGAGCTCAAAGCTAGAAAATAAAAAAATAAATATATAAATACAATATAAATAAAATTATGAATACTACTTGTTCTTAGAACAATATTTTAAAATAATTTTTACGTTATGATAGTATCTAAAATCCAATTTTAACTTAAAAGAGATAAACAAACAAATTTTCTGAAACTGAAAGATTAAATAGACAGTTTTATTTGGCCCTAGTTGCTCCTCTAATAAACACCAATATATACATCCCTTTTGGGGGCAGCTCCAACTGCTTCTCTATCTCAAGAGTCCCTCGGCACTACGTGACAAAGTAATGCAACTCTCTGTCGAGTGTATCAACAAAAGCGCCCACGGGTGCTTGCTTTCTTTTCAGCGAAAAGCCCCAGCCGAACCATTCAATACCCTCTACACCCCTACCCGCCCCCGACTACCCCTTTTTGGAACCTCCCCTCGGGCCTGCTCAATAAGCAATTAATATGCACAAGTGTCTGCGAGGGCTGCCAACTGAATTTCGTGCGTTTCGATAAGCGCGCCGAGTTTTTCATTTGTTGCGCTAGGCAGGGAGGGGATGAGCCAAGAGGGATGAGAGATGAGGGGCTGGCAGGAGGTGATTTTTGAGCGGGCGGCCTGCAACCAAAATCGCAGCCATAGCCCCAAAAATCCTAAGTGGTTTTTTCCTTCCTTTTGTATTGCTCTCTGCATGTGTGTGTGTGTGTGTGTGTGAGGAAAACGTGGCACATTGTTTTGGTTTTTTGTGCCGCACAACAAAGCGACAAAAAAAATGTATTCAGCGTTTTTTATTTTGGCCCCACATTTTTGGAGGGTAGTTTCAATGGGAGACCCCTATCTTAATTTTATTTTTGGTTTTATTTTAATTTTGGAATTTTATTTTAAATGCTGAGATTAGAGACAGATTTTTGATGAGCTTTAAATGCGAAAACCCAGCTTATATTTAATTTACATATTTTTGCTTAGATGTAGAATTCTATAAAATTGTATGTACAAGATATATAGTAGATAGAAATGCATAGATTTAAGGCAAGTATTTGGACTTCGCTTTAGAGTAAAAAATAGCAAAAAAAAAAAAAAAAAAAAAAATAATAATAATAATAATAATAATAATAATAATAATAATAATAATAATAATAATAATAATAATAATAATAATAATAATAATAATAATAATAATAATAATAATAATAATAATAATAATAATAATAATAATAATAATAATAATAATAATAATAATAATAATAATAATAATAATAATAATAATAATAATAATAATAATAATAATAATAATAATAATAATAATAATAATAATAATAATAATAATAATAATAATAATAATAAATAAATTAATTTAAAAAAAATAAATAAATCGAATAAAAGCGTTTAAACATACAATGAATTTAAAAAATATTTTGTATTCGTATATTAAAATTATGACAAATTTATAGATAAAATATATTTTTATATATTTAATTTTTATATTATATTTGTGTATTTTAAAAGCGGATATTTAAATATATACTATTCTTATATTAAATATTAATAAATAAATAATAATAAAAAAATAATAATAGAACACAATATAAAAAATAACTTACCTTAAAAAATTATATAAGTATATAATGTAAATATTGTTATTTTTATTTTATTGCCTGAAAGAAAGACATTTTTAATTGATTTATATATATACATTTTTTTATTGATAGCTCACACTAATTTCCCAGTAGCTAACAATGATTATAAATAAATAATATTATGTAAATATTAATAATACAAAATGTCCTGAGATTAAATTCTTTGTTTTCATTTGTTCAACTTGGATTATATTGCTTAGAACTTGCAGCTTATTAATATATACATACAAATCTATTTTGTTTTTACTAATTATCATCTTTAGTAATATAAATGTGATTTACGTAAATATTCTACAAATAATTAGCTAGTTTACATAATTTCAATCCCATTTCAACTTTTGCCCACTAAAACCAATTTCTATGCATCTTTGTTTGTAAATAAACAAATAAATATTTATGCATGCACATATTTGGTATGTAGAAAACATATTCTATTACTATAATCAGAAGAGTCTGGCAAAAGTTGCCCAAGACAAGAAAAAGAAAATGAAAATTGGGAAAATAAAGATAAAATGGCAGCTCGTATGTTGGCAATGCGTAAAAAGTAAAAAGCAAAAAAAAAAAAAAAAAAAAAAAAAACAAAGAGCACAAAGGGTCACAAAGACAGCAGTTGAGAATTCGAGTTGTAGTTGCTGTTATTGTTGTTGTTGTTGTTGTAGTCGAAAATATTGCACATGGCACATATAAAGCAAAAGTTGTTATCGTTCGTAAAAATAGAAATTGAAGAAAAGTTCAAATAAACAGCAGCAGCTGAAGCAGAAGCAGAAGTAAACAGAGAGTCGAAGGCAAAGGCAAACACAGAGAGGCAGAGAGCAAAATGTAAAGCACAATAAAAGTGTCTAACTGTATAAAGAAATGAAAGTCAAAATGTGTTTGGCCAGTAACTGACTTTACTACTCTACTACTACTCAGACCCTAAGCTCGACCCTTTGATGATGACTGTGGCTCAGTTAGCGCAGCATCTCTAGCATCATTAGCAGCAATTGGTTTTTTATTCCCATTTTTGGCCAACTTGTTTGCTTCGACACCAATTTCTGTCTCTCTCTCTCTCTCTCTCTCTCTCCTTCTGTCTGATCTTTCGCGTGAACTCGAAAAATATGTGAAAAATGTGCCAAGGTGCCGCCGTTGTAGAATTATGTTTTGAAAGACGAAAGTCTCGTGGCCCAAGTCGAGAAGAAAGCGTGCAAATCTTGTCTGCAACAAGCTTCACAGTATCTGTGTGTGTGCGTATGTGTGTGATGCTTATAAACCGCAAGCAGTATGCACAGTGGTTCATTTTAATGTTATTTAAAATATAATTACTTTATATTTAGGTAAAATATGGTAATTAGTGAAAAGTATTATTTTTTTAATATGAGAAATATAAGGTTATCCTGAAATAAAAAAAAATATGGATAATGCCCAGCATTTTATATTATTAAAAATTGTATATTTATATACTTTCATCATATGATTCTAAAAAAAAAAATAATAATAATAAAAAAATATTAAAATTAAAAAAAAATAAATTTAAAAAAATTCTTAAAATTAAATTATACAATTATACAATTAATATACAAAATTGATCCGTATATTATTTTATTTGAAACTATCTCAAAATTGAGAAATAAAAACTAAAAAAGTAAATATATTTACTGTTATTTAAGAAAAAAAAATTTTTTCAATGCTTTAATTAGAATTTATTCAATAAGAATTTATATTCAAAGACTTTGATTTATTCCTTAATCTGAATACAAACATTTTACGAACTTTGTATGTAATTTATCTAATATATTTATATCCAAGTTGATCAATATAAATGAATAAAAGCAAAATATTTATAACAATAAAGAGTCAATAAATTTATTGAAATAAAATAAAAGGTCATTCATTTGAAAAACCTTTTGTTGCCCAGAAAAAAATATTTAAATCTATATAAGGGTCTTTGACTCAAGATAAATGTATTCAAATCTATATATTTTATATTAAAAAAAATATATAAATTAAACTGCAATTATAAAGCTTCAAAAGCCATACAAATTATGTAGTTGAATAATAAATTTTAATAAATATATTTATGCTATAAAAATAAATATTGAAAGAAACAAAAATGTTTTTCTTTACTTTGCAGTTCTACTCAATATGCTTATAATGCTATAATATTAAATAATAAATATATTTATCTAATTAATTGACTTTACAGCTGCAACTCGAAGTTAAATTTCAATTCAGATTTTCCTATACAATTTAATTTTACGGCGATTTCAAGTACAGGAAGGTTTTCATCATTTATAACTGAACAAATGCTGCTCCTAAGAAAAAATTCAAAAATTATGCCAAAGCACTTGTTTTCTAATTTTCTAACTACGTTTTATTTTTTCGTCTTCCACATTTTCCCACACTTAAAATTACCATTTTTCCATTTCGCTTTAGCTAAATAGTTCAACTTGCAGCTCTAAGTCTAAGAGCTCTGAATGGGCATTTCCTGCTTCAGGCATTAACCCAACTAATTTGTAGGTGCCGCCAGATAACTCTTGACTTCCCCAAATAAATGAAACAAAGGAACTAGAAACAAGTAAAAGAAGAAGAAGAAGAAGAGAAGTAGATGAGAAGTAGAAGTACAAAAGCAGAGAACGAAAATTGTTCCCACTGTGGATCGCATAATTGAATTATGATCGCCGACTGTGTCAGACGAACTAACGAACACGCCAAGCCAAGCCACGCCAGAAGGGTAGTCAACTGAAGACAATGATGAGGCTGAAGCTAATCATGATGATGATGATGGTGATGATGTTGGTGTTGCCAGTTGCAGATGCAAAGCGAATGAAATGCTACCAACCACAAAGTGAGAAAAGAATGAAGAAAACAGTGCAAGTGACTGACCAGAACAGAAACCGAACTCGACTCGACGCGACTCTGGGCTGCGGCAATGAACTCAAAAGAAATGCCAGACAAACAACAAAAAGAAGCAGAACTAGAAGTCATAGTCGAAGCAGAAGAAGAAGATGAGATGAGGCAAACATAGGCAGCAAATAGAAGCAGAAGAAGATGCAGCTCACATGATGCAGCCCCAGCCAAGTGAGAGAGGCAAATCGTGAAGCCTATGAAGCCGACGATGAACGCACTATTAAATATTTACTCGAGCATTACTCGGAGCTCTGCAGCTGCAACTAATTTGTTGGTCAAACAGAAAGAGAGAGTATGGCAAAGAGAGCGAGAGAAAGAGAGACAAAGAGAGACAGATAGAGAGAGAGAGATAAAGGCTAAAGGTCATTCATCCAGCAGAACGTTTATCACGTTTATCACGCTGGCTTAGCTCTCGGCTTGGGCGCTTTATTAACATATTTTAATACCCTCGAAAAATGTTGGCTAGAAACGTGCTTAACAAGCGGAACGTGCCGTGAATTACTTTAGTTTGCTTTCTTTCTAATTTAGTTATATTTATTTAAATGATATGTGAGTTAAATAGTTAAACGAGAAAAGGTAAATTGAAGAGGAAAGGTAAATTAATTGGAGTTTATGGAAAATCTATATAAATCTATATGTTTGAATATTATATATAAATATCCACTATAAATATATAAAATTATACCATAACAAATTATATTTAGTTGATCTGAAAAACACTGAACTTTTGATTTCTATACTTTATTAAGAAAAGGAAAATTGAGAGCAAAATTGAAAAGTGCAGAGAACTGCAAGAAAATGTATCTATTTACTAAGTGAAAACAATATTATGTAAAAATTGTATTTTTCTAGAGTAGTTTTCGAGAGTTCAAAAACATTGTTTGGGTTGTTTATCTACAGTTTTGTTTGTATGTAGATAAGATAGAAAAATTTGATTTTTCTAGGGTTTATACCCTTTATAGGAATTGTTCTTCTAACAAGAGGAAAAAACGTTGCCTGGGTGATATATTTGCAGTTTTGGAGTTTGTCTAAGGAAAACATTCTATTTTTATCTGAGCTACATATATATAAATATAACTATCTTATAACTTGGTAGAAAGTGTCGCCTAGGAAATATATTAAAAATAAGCTTTTTCAAACAATAGTTTTTCAAAAAAAGCGATTTTTTTTCTAATTTCCAAAATAGAATTTTATATAAAGATAAAAAGTCAACAGGCTGACAATGGCAGAGGTCTTTGCCTGATAAATATACAATTTTTAATTTAGTTTTTATTATTTATTTAACTTAATGAAATTTGCATTTCTGTGGGTCTCTATTTTGTTTGACAATTGCAGCTCATTATATAATTTTTATATTATTTATATTATTTTATATTATTATATATTATCTTTTCGACGATGATAAGCTAATTTTGTATGATATCTACTGCAGTTAAAAAAACAGTTTTAAATTGAGAATAATGTAAATCAAAAATAAATACCTTAGACAGAGTATATATAATATATATTATCGCTTACATGAGCAAACAGAATCCTGCTAGACTAAATATATCAGAAAATCCTTCAGCTGCGCAGATGCTTTAGCGATCGTATATCATCTATGTCTAAGAAACTGCTAGCGCCTAAAAAATAGAAAAAGTTTACTAGTCTCAAATCTAAATCTAAGTCAAATATATTTGACTTTGGCTTTTCATCAAATTGACTGTCATTAAACTTTTTTTTTTTAATAAATGCTGAATGCTTTAGTTATCTAAATAGTTAATGCAGCTCAGGCTTAGTTGCGCAACTGAAGAATGAGAATTAGCGCTTGTAATCGGGGCAGTCTGGCATAATGAAATCCGGCAAGACTAGTTTAAAGCCAAAGATCAAAGTGTCCCATGCTATTTATGTGCGTTGGCAGACAGTTTCGCGCTATAAATTATAACAATTTATAGCAATTTTATAATATATAAATATAAAAATTTATAGTCAATAGAGTAACTGTCAGTTCATCATTTTGTTTATATCTCTGACTCTCTAACTCAACTGTTGTGGCTATTTTTTCGTTAGTCCTCATTTCCGTGGCACGTTTTACAAGGAAAGCGACACAGCCATAGGCCATAGTAATGCACGCAGTTATATAAGTATATGCACTATATATATAGTATATATTTATATATATTTACATACTTCCACTCTGTCTGCCCATTGCCCAGGCCCCGCCCCCTTTGCTGCTGCTGCTGCTGCTGCTGCTGCTGCTGACACACAAGTTGTTGCCCTTTATGCATTTTAGAATGCTTCGTGTTGCCTGTTTTTCTGAGGTTTCGGCTAACAGGAAATGGCCAACATTAGACAGTTGGCACGTGTTTTGTGCAGCTGCACTGACACACACATACACAGATATGTATGTGTATGTATATGTATGTGTTATATGCTATATGTTATATGTTATATGCAGCCAGCGGAAATGCGACATTCCATGGAATTTGTATACACAGAGACCGCTGCTTGACAACTGTTTGCATTTCGGGGCTGTTAAAGCTAAGCATATTCTATTATTTATAAAAGCTTTTATAACTTTTTTAAATTTTAAATATTTATATTTTGGTATATAATATATAAGCTTCTACTTGAATATAATTATATTGTGTAAAAGCTGGTTTTGTTTTATTATTTATATTATTTGTATAAGCTTTTACACAATTATTTATATTTTGATATATATTTTTTTAAATATAATATAATATATATTTTTCTTTAAATATAATATAATATAATATATTTTTTTTTTCATATTGCGTTAAAGCAGTTTTTTGTTCTCTTATTATGCCTAATAGATTATATTATTATTATATATAATATTACATTTCTATTATTATTATTACATTGCTTAACAGCAGAATCTGAGACAGTTTTATGTGCTGCTAGTGCAGCTCGTTTATCTTTCATCTTTGGCTTTAACTAAGTAAGTTGCCAACAGCTCGATTCACAGTTGATTTATAAGGCAAAAGGGGAGTTTTCGCTTTTATTGCAGTGTATATCTGCAGCACATTCATCTCATTACAGTTGCCCCTCTCTAGCTCTCTCTCTAGCTCGCTCTCTCTCTCTCTCTTTGTTGTCACTTTCCTCATTGTTGGCAATTCTTTAGCACTCGAAAGTCAAGCTGCCCTTAACAGCAGCTGCTTGAACCCAACGTCGAGCTAGCCGCCCCTGGCTTTGGTTCTGGCCAACCTCCGTCCGTCCATTGATGCAAATGGGGCAACGTGAAGTTGAGAGAGGAAGAGAATTTTATGCTTTTGTTACTCATTCAGAGTTTTCCTTCTGCGGAGCTCTTGCAGTTTATTTTGTGGCTCATTTGCATTATTTTAATTCATTTCGCTGCGGTAATCGGCCAAGAGAGTTTCTTTAAGCCATAAATAAAATGGAATGAATGATAAAGTGAAAATGCTGCAATTCATTAATTTGTTTGCCCAACTGCAAGTGAAAGGGAAAAACCCGAAAATAATTTAAGAAATTTATAATGCAAGCATATGAAAAACTTTTGCAATTGATATTTTTTCAAATTAACAACTTTTTTTTTTTGCTGTTTTCATAATAGAAAATAGTTAGACAGGGAGAGATATATAGAGACAGAGATGGCAGCAAAACTTGGTCCTGTAAAAAGTCAAGTGGGACACTTGAGACAAATTGCAATTTGTGCCATATGAAGAGAGGGGGGTGGCAAAGAGAGTGAGAGCGAGAGAGAAAACGAGCTTTTTGGCTTCTTTTACTATAAATGAAGTGCTGCAATTAATAATTAAAATGTGTGTTAATTGAAGGAACGTCAAGTGAGCAACATTTGCCGCCCTTGGCTAATTGCAATTTCAATTAGGCATATTAGAAATGCGAGAGCAAGTTTCTCTCTCTCTTTCTTCTTTTTCTCTGTCCCCCTCTCTCTTTCTCTCTATTTATCACGCTCTTGCTGTAATTCACTTTCTAATAAATAATATTGCGTAAATATAATCAACGTGTGCTGAAAGCTAATGAGAAGGCGCCAAACGAATTTATGAGGCTGGGTCACATTTATAATCCAAATATATAAATCTAGTTTTCCTTCTCTCTAGCATTTTTTCTGCCTCTGTCTCACTCACTCTGTTTTCCTGTTTTTCTAGTAATTGTCTTAATTTGTACTCAACTTGCCTCTTGCATTATAAATCGTTCTGAATAAATCTCTTTTCTCTTCGTTCTCTCTCTCTCTCTCTCTCTCTCTCTCTCTCTCTCTCTCTGTCTCTGTCTTTCTTACAACATTCTTTTGCTGTTATGTTTTGTGTTTACTTTCGTAAACATTTCTTAGCTAAGTTTTAGGTAAGATAAACAATATCCTAATCCTTAAACTTTGTCAAATTCTCTTTTGCACTTCGTTTCGTAAACGTTGACACTGACTGCTTTGATTTACTCCAATTTACACCTATTTACACTAATTCATTTCACACATTAACCTCTTCTCTTAACAACATTCATCTTCATATATCAACCTTTTCACTTACCAACGTTCGTTTCCATTTTGCTCTGGGCATGCTTTCTTAAACGTTCCATCTGGTTTTTTCATTTATTACACTCTCAGTGACCTGCATTCCCTTTCATTCCGCTTTCAGCTTGTTTCCGTAAACGTTCTCTATGGCACTTTCACGGTCATAAACATTGAATATTAAATATTTATGCGACCATTGCGCACTAAACAGATTTATTTCTTGGAAGAAGTTAATGAGCATATTAAATATTTGATATAATCACAGAGTGAAATGTGCTGGCTAGCAATTAGGATATTAAAATATGGCCTCAGTTGCTAGTATGGAAGCGTATGGAATGCATGCATTTATTCGCTTTCATGCTTATCGCATATTCATTTTTGCTGCTTTTCTATTTGCGGACCATTTCATTTGTCGCCCATGGGCCAAAAATATATATTTCGCTGACAATTCGAGCGAAAGATGCCAGAGCCATGGCCAGGCCAAAGGCTTTTGTGTCCAACTCATATTTCATTTCTCATTTCCATTGTGGAGCCACACACGAGCAGCGAGAGGAATGCAACGACTGTTCGACAGTTCGACTGCTCGACTGCTCGACTGGACGACTCTTGTCCTGCCCATGCTGAATATTTCAGTAGTGAATCTTTTATTACATAACACGGATTAGATTTCTGCTCTGTGGTCGTGCTGTGCTCCCACTCCTTGCCCCGCCTAAATGCCGTCTCCATCGACTCGTGTGGCATGCCCCTCACGTTCATCCTCTCGCTTCGCCCATTTGTAATTGAGTTATGCTGCAAGCCCACTATCATCTGTGTCTCTCTCTCTCTGTCACTGTCCCTCCTTATATACATACATATTGATATATGTACATATTCTGTATGTGCATTGATTATTAACATCAATCAGCGTATTGGCCTGATACACTCATTTTTATTATTTTTATGCCTCACTGTGGAACAGCACGCAATTAGCCACACACACACACACACACACACACACACACACACACACACACACACACACAAAGAAAAACGCAAATTGGCTATTCGATATATTTATTTATTTATTTTTATCTCTTTTCTGCCAATTAGTTAATTAAAGTTGGTGAAAATATTTCATAGGCTTCGCCACGTAAGAGTTGGCTGAAAAAAAAAATGTATAAAAAGACTGAAATAAATACGAAATTGTATTTTGTAAATCAGTAAACGTTATAATTGAATTAAGTACAAAACGTAATCATAATTGATCAGCTTATATTTATTGCAGCATGTGCTTTCAAATTTTAATATCAATTTGAAAAATTTATAGCATTCAAAAATAATATATATAGACCATTTAATAAAGAGGTTTTTCTTATTTAAAAATTGTTTCAAATAATGTGTTATTATTATATATAAATAAATTTAATTACATACAAAAACCTAAGCTAAATAATATATTGCTAAGATATTTAATACATAAAGAAAATATTCTTTTAAATTCGTAAGATTTCTACGTGTCATAAAATTATAAAAGATTATTATTACATACAAGAACATTTGAGTTATTAATATAAATAAATAGACAGTAACAAGGGGTATAAAAACATACATATACTTAAAAAAAAAAAAGTGAAAATATAAAAGAAGAGTTTTAAAGAAATTCTACAAAAAATGTATAAAATTTCGCTTACAAGTCTTCAGGCAGGTGCTTAAGAAATAACACAGTATTTTGCTCGATATTTATCATACAATTCTTGAAACCAAAAATGCTTTGTATTATATTTTGTATTAATTTTTTTTTTACCAATATTTTGAGTTAAGAAATATTTGCAGTAAGCAGCTGGCAACATAATTAAAGCACATAAATAATAAAAATGTTTATATATTTATATATTTTTAATTTAAGCATTTAACCTGCAGCTCAAGCAATTCTCACTAGAATCGCGGCGTCTGTGCTTTGACTTGCACATGTCAATAGCTAAATGCAGTTCCATAAATCAAATGATTTGCCAATTAAAAGCCGTATAATTCGAAACTGACAAAGCGCATAAATGCATTAACAGCTCCCAGTTACAATCTACAATTTTTTGTATTTATTTCTTGTGCAACGCTGCGTATGCGTAATCTGTCCAATGAACGCCAGTTTTGTAATTTATTTCCTGCCACCGGCTCACCTTGTGGGCACACAAAAATTCTAATTTTCATTTCAAATGAAGCACAAATACCGAAAAAATAGAGAAAAAACAGAATGAGAAATTATATAAACAACTTGATTTAAACTATTTTAAAATAAGCAAAAATAATAAGAACGAAATGTGAAACTGATTAAAACCAATTTAAATGAGTTGAAAATATTGAGTCTGTGTAAAAATAAATAACTTTTAACTGCAAAGTTAAGATTGTTGAGTAGGAATGAAGTAGGACTTAGGTAAAAGTGATGTGCTTGCAGATACCCTGGGAGTATGCAGAGAGAAATTGAAACTGTGAATGTGAATGATATAGATATGAAGATCATATATAGGAAATATTAGAATAGTAACACATTGAACTCATTGAATACCCTATATAAATTATATATATATATATATATATATATAGTAAAAACTATATATATATATATATATATATATATATATATATATATATATGTGATAAACTATAGTAGAAATGATGAACATGCAGATACCCTGTGAGGGAGAGCTGAAACAGTTGAAAAGCGAAACTTTAGCTATGAATGCTATGAATGAACAAGAAGAGCATATTTATAAAAAACTTTCATAAGCCTATTATAATTACATAACATTCAGCAATATGATGTGATATAGGATATCATATCATCATATATATCATATATATATATGAGGCTATACTCGAATAATCTAGGATCTTTTCTAGCAAACCAAAGCTTTGCTTTCTTGCATTTTTGCTGCAGTTCAACCCATACAGGGTATTTAAAGCAGGACCAACTGGTTGACTGATGTGCCTTAATGATGGCATGACGAACTGACTAACTGATGGATTGGACTGCCAGACTGACAGAAAGTCAAGCCAGCAGCAGCAGCAGCAGCAGCAAAAGTGCCTGACCCAAATACCAAGCGTCAAAGCAAAGCTAAAATAAAAAACAAAAATAAAAAATGTTTCTAATGAGGCAAATTAAGCAAGAGCCAAAACAATTAAAACAAAAGCAACAAATGAGCGCATAATTATTTTATAATTAAATTCCATTTAACAGCGTCCACACACACACACACACACTCACACGTACTTGTTGTTGTTGTTGTTGTTCAAGTTGGTAAATTTTGTATAAACTTTTGTGCATTTTTCATGGCTCGAGTTTGCGTCAGAGCCAAAAAGCGCAACAGGTGTAAATAACAGCGCAGCGCAGCGCGAAAGGCGCTTAGACAGGTGCCACAGCGAGGGGAGACAGAGTTAGAGAGAGAGAGAATGGGAGAGAGAGAAAGAAATATAATGTGTGGCTAGAGCGACATACATATAGAGTAATGGTGAATTGGGGCAAGTGTTGCAGCCATAATCGCCGTAATCAACTCAATGAGCAGAAATTCTCTTGCAACCGAAAATTAGCTAAGCGAAAATATTAAGCAAGATAAATGGCTAGCTTTTATTGACACATGCAACGTACTTGAGATACCCATTAGATTTACAATTTGTGGCAGCAGTTGCCAAAAGCAGCTATCAAAATAAATGCATTCGCTTAAAAAGGAAACTTTTCTAGAATATATAAAAATTTTTGTTGTAGATTTTTGCTATAAAATACAATACTGACATGCTCCCAATATATTATGAACTCGCTTAGGGCTGAAAATGTAGTTTTGTAAAAAAAAAAATAAAATATATAAAAAATAAAACTAAAAGAGATGTATATAATAAACATAACAAATTCTATGTTTGTTCCCTAAACAGCTCTGTAATATTTATCTAAACTCTAACTCTAAAAACTCTACTCTAAAATATTAAAAAAAAAAAATAAATAAAAAATTAAATAAATACATAAAAAATATTTTAAAAAAACTAAAAGAGATGTATATAACAAATATAACAAATTTTATGTTTTTCCCTGTAAAAAGTTCTAAAATATTTTTTTAAACTCTAGCTCTATAAACAATTTTTTTCACAAAAAAAAAAAAAAAAAAAAAAATATATATATATATATATATATATATGTATATATATACAAGTAAATATATATATATAAGTAAATATATACAAATTTTGGAGCCTATGAGTACTAACATAAACACTTTCTAGAGAAAAAGAGCTTTCTTATAAATATTTATGCATAAGACTTTGTTTTTAGACAAATATATAAGGAAAGCTCTTTATTTACAATTAAAAGCTTTGTCATTTTATTTGGCTCTTAAGTTTCGAGAAGAAGAAAAAGTCACAGGGAATGCGATATCTGTGGCATCATTAGTGTGTTGCTTTTGGTCAAAATACAGTGCAGGTGCTTGGTTCCATTTCTTTTGGAATAGACAGAAATCGAAGGCGAGCTACAAGACGTTCAAACAAAAGAGTCATCCAAGTATGCAAAATAGGTTGATTTTCGATTTTTGTATGGCATTTTGTGTGTATATATGTTTCTCACTTATCTATGAGTACTAACTTAACATTCGTGATACTCTCTGAACACATTCGTATATGTTTGTATATATAACAAATATATATCAGCATATTATTGCTAAAACAAATTATACGCCCATTGTATATTATATTATCTATCATTCCAGAATATACATATGAGCACAACAAACTTAAACAAAGAAAAAATAAATGCTAGTACAGTAAAGTCTCAATTACAGTAAACCCAAACATAAACACTTTATAAGAAAGCTATCTCCGAGCTATCTTTATGCTCAATCAAGAGAAAACATTTCGAAACACGTGTTGAAAATTCTGTTGCAAAAATACCTCTAAAATAATAAATGTGATCATAATAATGTATTATTATTACTATTACTATTTGCTGATATTGCTATTGTTGCAATCGAAGCGTCCACAAATTGGAGAAAGTTCGCAAAAGTATTTGAGGCAGCGGCTTTTTGTAGGCTGCCAGGCAGCCAGGTTGGCAGAGGCTCAGCTCAGGTGCGTGCAACAATTTGTGGCAAGTTGTGTTTCAGTGTATGTGTGTATGTGTGTGGGTGGCAACAACTTCATTGAGCTGCTCTTAGAGCTTGAACTAGTTTCCATTTGAATAGCCGACAGCAAAGAGAGCATGAAATGTGCAACGAATTGTAGCAAGCAACAAAGATTTATTGAAGCCGGAGCCTATTAACAAAATTACTTAACAAGGCGGCCGCGACTGCAATGGACATGCGTCAACTGCAGCACAGTGTTTTTTTTTTTTTTTTGGTCAAACAACAACAACAACAACAAGAACAATCAAGCCAAACAACTCCGCTGAATTATTGCCAGCCGACTGAGTCTTGAGTTTTTCGGCAGAATAAGCAAGTTCTGGCTCATCCAGCGATCTAACTCGGGCTGTGCCTTCGGCTTCGGCTCTGGCTCTGGCTGTGGCTCTGGCTCTGGCTATGGAATTAGATTTGCTTTTTGGCTCTGGCCGGCGATATATTCTCTTTAATTGCGTTCGCCTGTCCGTGGCCAGCACAAAGCCTTTGCAGTGCAAGGACACAGACTAAGCCTGCTTCCCTCCCCCCCTCCTACTGAACACACCTCAGCCCCTGCCAGGCCAGGGCATAGACGGCGCATAGTACAAAAGAAGGGATTTGGGCACAATTTTAATCTCGAGCCCTACAACGGACAGCGAAAGAAGCTTAAAATGTGTAATGGCTTTAAGTCTGTGTAATGCGTTAATTTATGACCTGAGAAATGAAACTATTTTCTAAATTTCATTATACATTTTTGCTGTTCAAGTTGAGAGGGAAATTTGAAAGAATGCGAAGAATGAGAATAAAAATGAATAATGAATAAGAATGAGAATAAAAATGAGTAACCTAAAATGTTAAAGCCTTTAAAAAAAAATTAAATAAAATAAAATAGTAATAATAATAATAATAAAATAAATATTAAAATAAATACATTTTAAAATTGTATTCTAAATGTAGATATTTTATATATTTAACTTACATTATATACAGTTCGGGGAGTATTCTACTGCAGAATATTTGGGTTTCTACAAGTTAATAGTTTTAAATTTACATAAATTAGCTTACAATATTATATGGAATGTTTTTCATGACATCAAGCGGGTTTTTGGCTTGGTTTTCTAAGTTGCAAAACTATCTATTGTCGGGGTTTGAGATTCGTTTCAAAACTCTTCCGTATGTTGAGGTATTCATGTATGAATTGTATGAACTTCTCATGTTTAGCTTCGTGTAGTCTTATAATCTATTCTACTGTAGTCTTCAAATCCTCTTCGATGTTTTTACTGCAACCTTTGTCTTGTGGTTGTGTTTGACGTATTTCCCCAAAAATATCTACTGTTGATCCAAATTGGTTTCAGATGTGTTTGGTATAGCAACAATTTGATTTCGTGGATCAACATAATTCGTTGATTTAGTTTTGTCTCTAACACGAATTTCATATCAATTCATGCCATCATTTTTGATGTTCAGCATTTGAGTAACATAATTTAAAACTTAAATTTTCTAAAATTTTTCTATAAAAAATCTAGCACAATTTTATTTTATTTTTACTACTTTTAAAGCTTTAATTTTCTAAAAATTTTCTATAAAAAATCTAGCACAATTTTATTTTATTTTTACTATTTCTTGTTTTAACATATAAAAAAAGAAATAGTAAAAATAAAATAAAATTGCCATTTTTTTATAGTCAAATTCCAATTTCCATTAAATTCAAAATATTTAAAGCTACCACAATTTCTTAAGCCTTAGATTCGCTGTATCTGAGTTTATTTTTTCAAGTTCTATGATAAGCAGAAAAAAATGGTCTATTAACTGCTACAAGCAACACTTTTCGTTGCAAGTTCTAATTGACAGCTTTTCCAATTTCCTTTCGACATTATAATTTCGATCTTAACAATGCAAAAAACGAAAAGAATTCAGCAAGTTTTTGTTCTGTAGCTGCAACGCTTAAAGCGTGTTTTGCAAAAAGCGCAAAGTCACTGCGATGTGAGCTGCAGCTCGTGCTGCACACGCCCCCTTTGCCAATTTGCGCTAACGACGCCTCTGGCGCAATGGGGCTTCCGGAAGGGCGGGAGAAGGCAGCAGATGTTGGTCCAGTCACAGTTTTATAGACAGCAACAGCAGCAGCAGCAGCAGCAGCAACAGCAGTAGCAATGGCAACAGCAATAGCAACAGCAAAAGCATTGTAGCTGCAATCGCGGTTGCCGCTTGCCAATCGGCAAAAGTTGCAAGCGGCAAAGTTGACGACCGCAGTGACTAAAAAACAACAACAACAGCAACACACAACAGCAACAACAACACACAACAACACACAACAACATCAACACACAACAGCAGCAACATCGAAGCAATTTGTTATTTTGAATTTTCGCAATTTTCGAGTTCAAACTATTTTTGTGCGCGCGCTTTGGCAAAAAGCAATCACAGAACACACGAGAGGCCTCTGGTTAAGGGAGTCATGTGTGCATAGGGTTAGGGGCGTGCGGTGTGGGCGTGGTTAGTCCACAGCACAGCATCGACAAGAAATATTTAATTAAATGTTGCTTTGACTGCAGCGCCAACAGTTGGAATACAATCGCAGCGTCGACTTATAGAGATCCAGTTCAGTTTATTTTTATTTTGTATTTTGTGTGCTACCCATCATTAAGTTGTGGCATTGATAATGATTGGCTCCAATGATACCTTTTGACCGGGCTAAATATAAATCTTGAGCTATTTTCATTGCCACAGACAATTGGCATGCTCATCACGTTGGCCAGCTCAACGCCCAGACGCCATTCCATTGTCAGCTGATTCGATTTATGCAGCTTGCTCTATCTCTCTCTCTCTCTCTCTCTCTCTCTCTCTCTTACTTTTCTTTTTGCCTTTTTGCCACTCACCTCTGACTGCTTTTAATCCTGCACTTTAGCAACAAGGACATTCAATTCAAATTCCAAGTCGAGGGCTAAATAAACTTTGTCGCGAGCTCCGGCAGAGAAAAGAGCAGAGAAAAAATGGAAGAAAATGAATAAGAGAAAAGCTTTGCGCCACTTTTTGGCAGCCAATTCTTTCGATTCACTACCTGGTATACCCTATAATTGGTAATGTGAAAGGGATGTGATCAAATAAATGTATATATATTGTAGAGATCAGACTAGACTATGCACTAAAGAACAAACTCAATTTAACGTCTCTGAAATCAAATCTTAACTGTCCTTACAGTTCGATAAGAATAATACCCATTTATTAGTGTCAACAAAAAAATATTCTTTATTAATCTATGAATAACTACTGAGTCAGATATATATCTACATATATTGTAGACTATTAAAGTACGCCATCTCTTGAATATCAACTCTAGGTAGTCTGCTTGTCAATTATGTATCACTATTGCCTCAATATTGAATTGAATGTGTAAAACTGCATATTTATGTATGAAAAATACCCTGTATTTAGAGCTGAGAGAGTAATTAGATCAGCTCGTTCAACTATTCTATTTTTAGATCAAATTGTTAAGCTCTGGTGTGATCTAAATACTTTGAATGCCAAATATCCCATTATTAGAGATGAGATAGTATTCAGCTTAAACATTTTTATCAAAGACAGTTTTTAGATCAAATTGATATAAATATCATATCATATATGATCTAAATACTCTGTTGTTGAACTATAATATGATATGTCTGTTAAATACCTAGTATTTAAAGCTGAGGAAGGTTTTGGGTAAGATTTTTAGAGCGGGTAGCGTTTTTATATACAATTGTTCAATTGTGATCTGATCTAAATACGCTCTGTCTGGATATAAATACACCCTTAGAGCAGGGAAGGTATTTAGATCATGTACATAGAGCTGAGACAGTTTTTAGATCACATCATTAAACTATAACTTAATCTTAATACTCTCTCAGCTCTCCAGTCATATATCTTATGCCTTTACTCAACTCTAAATACTGGGCATCTGCTAGTCGTGCACTTTTAGCTGCTTTTATTTTCCATTTACCTTCATCCATCTCGCTCGCGCTACGAACATATTTTATGTGTCTATCAATGGCGACCTGTAACCCAACTGCAACCGCGCATCCATTCTTGAGCTATATGTAGATAAGGATATATATATATATATACACATTCATATACATATATATATATACATATATATAAAGCTATAGCTACAGAGGCGTCTGCCTGTCTGTCAGTCTAGCTATCTCCGCTTACTGTTTCACGCCATGCAAAATTTATTGAATTTAATATGCATATTGCAATAAAATTTCTGCATTTTCCTGCTTTTTTTTTTGTGTTTCCTTTCATTTTTGTTGTATCCTGTCTCCTGCATCCTTTTGTCATTACATTTGCAGCGTTAAGGCGTAAATTTGCCTTCTTTGCTGAGAAATTTTGATACTTGCTGGCAGCTGAGTAAAATATTTTCATGAAAAAATATATATTAAGAAGTCTTTAGTTAAATTTTTGAGCTTTTTTACAAGTTTAAATTGAACAATGTAAAATTGATAATAATTCTAATAAAATAGTTATATTTTTATTAGTTCAACTAAAAATATAACGTTCGTGCTTGTATACAAATACATTTTTCTGAATATTCATTAAAGATTTGTAATCTTAGCTCCAAAGCTCAATTTAAAATACAATAGTTATGTTTAATGTGCTTTAAATAGGAACGCTTTAAGCTTTAAATGAGCTTAGCATCATTTATTTTTTGTTCGCACATTTCTTAATGATCAAGCTTAAAGTTTTTATTAGATTTTTCTAAAAATTTTAAACTTTTCAGCAGCTATTTTAGTATTATTTACTTCATTATTATAATCTATAAATAAAATTTAAAAAAATACAAATAACTCATAATTCTCTTCAATCTTTTGTATCTTTTCAGGTTTGTGAGCTACTTTTATCATCAAGTTGAAAGTTCAGCAAGGTAAACCCAAAAGAAGTTTCCCATGTTCTCTGACCCAGTCTCCCAATTTTTCGTCAAAGCTCTGCTAATTATATTTGTAGCAACTGTTAGTCCGTTGTGCGCAAGTGTGTGTGTGTGTGTGTGTGTGTGTGTGTGTGTAAGCTTGTATGTTGATCACTTTTCACAAAGTGCTCTCGAATGACCCATTAAAATGAGCCATTAATTTTTAGCCAATGACCCTCTTAACTGCCAGCTGAGAGCAACGAAAAAAGTTGGAAGACATCAAAAGCAAAAGCAATAGCTAAAGCTAAAGCTAAAGCAGAAGCTAAATTAAAATAGAAATAATGGGAAAAAGTGGGAACAAAAATGAAATACGAAATACATAAAACAAAATAAATAAGCAATTAACGGCAATAGCCGATGGGGCGGCCACGCCTTGCCCAGGGATATGGGCGTGGCCAAGCGCTCTGAGCACCATAAATTTGTGCGAAATGTAGTGCGAATTCCATTAATTAGTCATAATGAGCTGAGCCAATGGCTAAATGAGAGTGGGGCGGGGCAGGACGTGGGGGATCGATTGGCATATGTACACGTATGCCACATGTGGCGCGTGTCAGATGTGCCAAATGTCGCATACAACATTTAACTGCAAACTACAAAGTACGGGTCACAACATGAAACGCACATAATCGCGGCTAATTGCCAACCAAAATGGTAGCCCAGAGGTTCAGCTTACAGGCTGTCAAATGGCCACAGAAACAGCTACGGACATTTGCAGGTGACATTCGCATTTACAGTTATATTGAGTTACATATACACAGGTGTCCATGTAGATGCAGTTACGGTTGTAGATACGAATATATATAATGACATTATTGAGTTAAACACATATGGATACAGATAAAGATACAATTGCAGACATTAATATGGATACAGATACAGATACAGATACAGATACAGATACAGATACAGATACAGATACAGATACAGATACAGATACAGATACAGATACAGATACAGATACAGATACAGATACAGATACAGATACAGATACAGATACAGATACAGATACAGATACAGATACAGATACAGATACAGATACAGATACAGATACAGATACAGATACAGATACAGATACAGATACAGATACAGATACAGATACAGATACAGATACAGATACAGATACAGATACAGATACAGATACAGATACAGATACAGATACAGATACAGATACAGATACAGATACAGATACAGATACAGATACAGATACAGATACAGATACAGATACAGATACAGATACAGATACAGATACAGATACAGATACAGATACAGATACAGATACAGATACAGATACAGATACAGATACAGATACAGATACAGATACAGATACAGATACAGATACAGATACAGATACAGATACAGATACAGATACAGATACAGATACAGATACAGATACAGATACAGATACAGATACAGATACAGATACAGATACAGATACAGATACAGATACAGATACAGATACAGATACAGATACAGATACAGATACAGATACAGATACAGATACAGATACAGATACAGATACAGATACAGATACAGATACAGATACAGATACAGATACAGATACAGATACAGATACAGATACAGATACAGATACAGATACGGATACAGATACAGATACATTTTTACTGTTAGCTAAACAAACATAGATAATATGTATCCACAGCAGAAAATACAGATACATGCGTATATTTAGATTCAGATACATTCACAGTTATAGCCACAGCCATAGATACTCTCGCTGTTACATCGGCAGATACGAAGCGCATAACTAAAGCTTAGTTGACACACATGCAGGCCCTCATAAACTGTGTCGACGCATAGCTTAAGAGCGGAGTCTGGCAGAGGAGAGGGGAGTGGAGAGCCCTGCGAGCTTTTGGGCCCAGATTAACCGTTAATAGCTTCAAATTGTTGCCACGCTTTTTGATTTTCGGGCATTTCATTTCGTTTCGTTTCATTTCGTTGTTGTTGCTACGCATTTTTCCACGCTTTTCTGCTGGGCCGTTTTGGTATGCGACGCAACTCGATTGACTTGTTCAGCATCACCATCATCATCATCCTCATCATTAGCATGATGATGGTGATGGTAGTGATGATGATGATGATGCTGTCGATGCGGTAACCGAATCGCATTTTACTCGCCACTCGCTCCATTGGCCAACGCACAGTCAATTGGCAATGTTTATCTGGTCATTTGAAGTTGTTTTTCGAGTTGGCTTCCAATTTCCAATTGAGTTGTACAGTTGCACAGTTGTAGAGTTGCACAGTTCCACAGTCGAAAAATACCAATCGTATACACTGTTCAGCATAGTTGCGGCATCTGATCGCATGTTACGATGCCTAAACGAATGTCGGACAAATTCCTTTTATCTTGTGTGTGTGTCTATCTTTCTTTCCTTTTTTTTCGAAAAGGCGATTGATATCGTTGTTTGATATTTTAAAATATTTTAATTGGGATAATGTGCGTAGATCGATTTTTACAAAAGTCGAGCAGTTATGTACACTTAAAGAAAATGGGGTAAATTAAAATTTTCGTTTTCAGATATATAAGTAAATTTTATATATTTTATAGATAATAATAAAATTGAGAATGTTGGCTTATTAAAAGTTTTTATTGTTAATTAATATAAATTGAGTAATTAATACACTTTAAAAAAATATAGAGCATTTAAAGTGTAAGTTAGGAAAATACAAAGCAATGTGTTGTCTCTATTCATATCAAATGATTTTGTTTCTCTTAAAAAAATTAATTTATCGAAATAAATACTTTAGTTTGCGGTGCGCGACATAAGTAAATGGGACAGTCTTCTTCTTCTCTTTTTCCATATACTTATTTCGCACATTTTATTTAAACTTTGTATGTATATATACAGTAATTTTAATAAAATTATGTATATATATTGTATTATATATTTATATGGTTATATTCAAACCTTTCTGTTTCTCTTATTGAATACCGTTTATCATTTCATTATAACATTTTGCTTCCGTATTATTAGGCTATCTACTTTAACCTCAGCCCATGCTATTATTTACATGTTCTGCTGAACATACTAAGTGCAGCCCACACATACACACACACACATATACACACACACACACACACACGCAGACTTGAACTTAAGATTTCGCTGACAACTTTGGCTACTTCTTGTTGTTCTGTGTATCTTGTATACATTACATAGGCTGATCCCCACGCAAATCTCTGAGCCAACTCGTTAGGAAAATAACACCAAATAGAAAAGAAGGCAGCAAAAAAAAAACGGGTCTACGAATACGTTGACGAGTCAAAAAAACAGTTACAACATAAATAAACAACAACAGAGCCAAGTTGAAGTCATGCGTATTAAATACCAAAAAAAATGGAGAAAAATGGAGAAAAAATAGAGAAAAAATGGGAAAAGACTGAAATCGTTGCGCACGACCAAATTGTAGGCAATCATTTGGAAATAAACACACAGAGAAAGAGGGAGAGAGGGTGAGAGGGGGGAGAGTGAGGCGATGATATTGTGCGTAAATATTGATAGTTAGCTATGCTTGAAAATCTCGTCTCATATGTCTCACATAACTGTCTTTAACAGTGCTCCACTTGCTCATAATTTATTCGCCATGCAGCGAAAGGGGGGAGAAAGGGGCGTGTCTCGGATAGGGGTTAGCTGAGCTGATTTACAACAATCAGTGCAACTAACAGTGCAACCTGTTTGCAGCGATGACAGTGCTGGCGAGCACTTGAAACAAGTTTTGTGTTTTGCTTCTCTTTTTTTGTTGTTGTTGTTGTTTTTGTATTTCAAATGCAGCCAGCAAATTGGCCAGGCCCCTGTGTAAACAGCAAATGCCGCAAGTGCAGCGTCCACGAGCGACAAACGGGACACTTTAACGATTTGGCCATTGACAACGATTAAAAACAAGTTTGCCTCAGGCCGCGTGCCGAGCCGGCCACCCCGCCCACCAGGCCAACCGCCCCGGCTCTGTGGCCCAAATACGCGACTGGCTGGCTCTTGTTGCAACTGAATGTGGCAGCAACAGCAACAGCAGCAGCAGCAACTGCAGAAGAAGCCAGCCAGCCAGCCAGGCAGCCAGGCGAGTGGCCAGGCGCGACAGCATTGCTGACCCAAATACAAAGACATTCAATCGACGTGAACTGTATTTTGTATCATATTTTATGGCCTTGCAACAGAGAGAGAGGGGAACAGAAACAGAGAAACAAAAAGAGAGAGACAGAGAGAGAGAGACCGCTTTAGCTGCTAAAGTTAAAAGTCTTTAAGTTTGCTCTTCATGCAGTCCTGAAATAAGGAAATGTTATACTTATATCCCTCCTAACTGTGCCTCGTTCAGCTTTATAGCCGAACTTTAAGGCTCTGTAAAGTTAAGCGCAATAAACTTAAGGCTATTTCCTTATTATAGCCAACAGCCAAAAAAAAAAAAGAAGAACATACCAAATACAAAATAAAACGAATTTCTTAAATATATTTGATGTAATGAAATGTTTCATTTGCAAAGCATATCATTTGTCACGCTAGCTTACTAAATTATAGTATGCAATTTAATGTAAAGGAAGATACTGCTTGAAGCTTAGTAAATCCTGTTTAAATTTGTATCAAATAAAATGAGCATAATCTCCAATTATGTATATGTATATAATTGAGAAATTATCTTATTGTTAATTATGTATATACGAGTATACTATATAGATACATATATAGTACATATATACTGAACTAAATTACTATATTATACTTAATATTCATTAGCAATTGAGCATTGCAAAAAAATAAATAAATAAATAAATAAAAATAATTAAATAAATAAATACAAAATTAAAAAAAAAAATTCTACTGAAATAAATTTATTTGAATGACATGAGTGTAAGTTTTTTGAAATTTAGTTTTAGAAAGACTATATATAAATATAAAAGGATATCCACAGATTTGCTAAAATAAATTTTAAAAGTAGTAATATATATATTAATAATATATAAATATAAAAATCATAAAAAGCCAAATAAAATAATATTTCAGAAATTTACAAAATAAATTTTAAAAAATTATTTTTTAACTCAGCTTTTAACTAAATAAATTTTATTTTAATTGTTAAAATTATTAAAATATATAATGCAAAAAATAAATTAAAAAGGATATTAACAACATATATAAAATACATGATAGTCGAAATAGATATTAGAGTATTAAATAGAGTATTTTGGCTGTCGCTTTAATTTATTTTTCACACTTTTTGCAGACAAATTAAAATGTTTATAAATTGTAAAAGAGCATAAAAATTTCGTTGGTCAAACTGCGGGCGCTTAATGCTGCTGACGGCTGTAAATAAACACTGGGAAAACTGAATGAACCCAAACGTTGTTCGAAGCGAGTAAGGTGCAGGGCAGAGGAGGCGTGGCAGTCAAGGTGTGGGCGAAAAGGCTAGGGAGGGGAACAAGGTAGAGTTGTAAGCGCGAGTTTTTTGTCGTCATCAAAATCGCAGGTGTGTGTGTGCGTGTGTATAAGCTGTGTGTGGATCTGATGATTTACCGTTGTGGCCTCACACACACCAACACACAAACACACACACACTTGCAGTCGTATCCTAGTCAGGCAACAGTCGAGTTGTGGCTGCCGAGCGGGTTCTTGTTGTTATGGTTGTTGTTGTTATTTTAGTTGTTCTAGTTGTTGTTCCTATTTGAACGTTGGCTGCACGTAGCTGGCTTGTTAGCAAATGTACGGTACTTTTGCCAGCGCACACTAACACACACACACACACGCAATACTCAGGTGCCAAGGAAGTCAAAAAAATAAAAATAAAAAATATATATATACACACAGACACTCAAGCATGAACATCTAGAGTAAAAGTTTAAGTGTTGATGCTTAATCTAAATTTAAAATGTAATCGATTCATTTTATGGCTCATCTGGAATGGCAAATGGTTTTAAAATTAAGCTAAGACGTTTATAGACAGTATATAATGTTAAGGAGAGTTTGGCGCAATTTATAAAATATCTATAATTCTATATAGACGACTAGCTGGACATGTGCATTAAAAACTCGAAATGCTTTAATAAAAACCGGGAAATTGTTAAATATTGCAATATATATGCTTGAGATATACATAGATCTATGCCTTTTATCTTTTATAATCAAAATTTGTGTTAGATCTTTTATAATCAAAATTTATTTATAATTTACATCACAGTCAAAGTAATCACACCAGTCTCTGAAACTCCACACTTAACTCAAAATAAATCTGTTAAATAATAAATTAAAAATAAAAAAAATTATAATTTTTTTAGACATCTTATTCCGTATCTTGGTAATTAAAATTCATAGAAATTTAATTTAATTTCATTTCATTTGTTGCATATCATTTCACATTTGCCACTTCAAGCTCAACAAGCTTAAAGAAAAATTCTTTTTAACAGAGCTAAAAGTATTAAGTGGAATTAAGGGAATCAAGCTAATATGATCTAGTAATCGACTCTTTTAGCAGTGAAGAAAAGATGAGGGCTTCCAATTCATTGTGTAGTTTTCTGGGAATTTCCCAATTTCGAAAATATCAGTTTTAGCATACCACCCACCTTCACCTTCTTTCACATTCGCAAAAATTATGTGACGTATTTCAAATGCTAGAAACTTTTTCTTTAATTAATTCATACATCTGGATGTCATTCTGATGCCCTAAAAATAAATCTATGGCATGTGCAACCAAAAGTAAAGTTATTCAGCAATTAAGTTCTTTTAGTAAAGTCCTCAGGCGCAGTCCAAGCGCAGTCGCGCAGTCATCAGAGCGCATTTATATGTGTGTGTGTGTGTGTGTATGTGTCTAACAGTGTGTGTCTGTGTATATATGTGTGGGTGAATGTTTGCTTGTATTCCTAGCCATATATGGTATAAGAGAAGCATAGGAAGGTTGGAATAAAAATTCTGCGTATTGTTCCGGGTATCTCCTAGTCGAACACTGTCGACCACAGCACTCTTGCTTGTTGTATATAATAAAATTATTCAACATTTACTAGAACTCGTACTGTGATATTCAAATATATATTTTGTTAAAATTATAATGAACATTTGCCTAGCAAAGTTTCTACAGGTGCAAAACATTGTTACAAATTGTTTGAATGCCTGGACTGGACTCACTCAGTCTCCCTTGCTCCCTCACTCTCCCTCCAGCTCCCTCCCTCTCTCTCTCTCCCTCCCTCTCTCTCTCTCTCCCTCACTCTCACTCTCTCACTCTCTCTCTCTCACTGAACTAAACTTTGTTACCATTTTTCTTAAAGAGCAAATGAGCTAATGAAATGGGCACAGAACAGGTGCTTGCCACGCCCACAAAATGCAAAAAAAAACATGAGCGACATGGTAAAAAAAAGTAAAGGAAAATAATATAAAGAGCATAAAAATGAGAAGCAACAACAAAGGCCACATCAAAATTTTGCAAAGGCCGCTAGTCATTTGCAGTTGCAACAGGAGCAAGGTGCATGGGCAGGTGGCGGGGGGGCAGCGTAGCCAAAGTAGAAACGGGGGCGCGTACATTTTGCCTGAGGGGGCGTGGCACAGAACTAGTTGTAACACTCGAGTATTAGCTTCATTTTGCGCAGCGTTTAGCCCAAGCCAAGGGGCGAGCCTCAACATGAAAGAATGCTCTTCAAGCAAGAGAATAGAATGAGCTCCCCTCTCTCTATCTCTCTCTCTCTTTCTTTCTCTCTCTTTCTGACACCCCTACAAACCCTCGCCTTGAGTTGCGCCTCGTCTTTGTAACTTTGTTTGCTTTTTTGTTGGCAGGCCTCAAATGAATTGAATGTGAAAAATTTAAATGCAAACAACCGCAGTCAACGCAGTATGCAAGCTGCTCTCAAATGTTGCTGCTGTTGATGCTGCTGCTGCTACTGCTGCTGCCACTGATGGTTGCATTGCATTACATAGGCCGAGCTCCAAGCTCGCGCCCTTACACTGCCTGCTGCTGCAGGGGCCTGGCCCCAATGCCTGTGCAAAGTTCATTGTACCACGCTTAGGCTAAGAGCCGCAGCCCAAAAGAAAAACGCCGCCGCTTTTGATTGCCAACGGGGGTTGTGGCGGGGGCGTGGCTGAGTGGGGGGCGTCTGAATATGTGGTGCTATAGGTGGCCAGGTCATAGACTTCACTGGGCTCGTTACTTAGGCCCAGTTAGGCTCGACACACGCACAACAACAACAGGCAGCAGCAGCAGCAGCAGCAGTATTTTTCTCATATTTGTTTTTCGCTTCGTATATTTTTTTCATGAGAAACTTTTATTGTTGTTGTGCGTATGAGTGTGTGTGTGTGTGAGTGTGTGTGATTTCTATTTTTTTTGAGTGCGTGTTTTAGATTTACTGTTACTGCTGCTCGTTTGCATTGCTTGAATGAATTTTGAATGGGCGGCCAAAGGTTGCCCCCAGTGAACTCCATAGAGCTTTAAGCCGCCCTTGCTGCCAACTCTGGCTGACAATTATTGAATGTAAGCTGGTTTGATGGCTGATAGACTTATAGATACGCTGGAGGCTAATGGAGCTGAATTTGAGCTGCAAATACTGAGAATTTTCTATGGGAGGATTAAATGGCAGGATATAAATAGCAAATGTAAAATATAATTATTTATATATTGTTGTGAATTTATCTGAAGAGAAAAAGTTTGATGGGAAAGTTTGATTGAAAAGTTTTAATAAAAAATCTGATAAATCTGATGAAAGAGATAGAAAAGTTTGATAGAAAATTTTGATAGAAAAGCCTGATAGAAAAGTATAATAGAAAAGTTTGATAGAAAATGCAGATAGAAAAGTGTGATGGAAGAGTCTGATAGAAATGTTGTGTGACTGAGTCTATTAGACACAGTAGAGAATAGTCATAGAATTTAACTAATAAGTTTGACAGTTTAATTTGATGAAGCATTCTGTTTCCACAGATGAAGGGTTCTGTCAGAGTCTGTAATGGGTCTTACAAATAAGTTTGATAGACAGGTCTATAGATGAGCAAACCATTGAAAGTATTTAAAAAATACTTAAAAATACGTTTAAAGTATAAAGCTATCTAGATGGGCAAACCATTGAAAGTTTATTGAAAATAAATTAATAATAATTAATAATTAAAAATACTAGATGAAGAAGTTAATCAGATCAATTCAGATATCTCATGGCATCTAATAGATAAGTTTGACAAATTAGTCTGGCAAAGCAATCTTTTTGATGAGTCTGTTAAAAAGCAGCCTCATCTGGCCATTATGCCTAATAGATAAAAAGTCTGGTGAAAGAACCTGATAAAGAAGCCTTTTAAAGCAGTCTAAACGATTCGTACTGTTTTATAGTTAGTTCATATAAAAAGTCTGATAAATTAATCGATTAGATGAGTCTATAAAGAAAATGTCCTGACTGACTCCTCTATTATGGTTCCCTATCAGAGGTGGTTAATAAACACATCTTGTATGGGAATCTAAAAAGAGAACTTACCTAAACATATGATTATAAAATTCCCCAACAATTCATCAGAGTCCTTGAAACAACAAACTTTACCAAAGATCTCCAATAGACAACTTTAATAGAGTAGGCTGCTTGAAGAGTCTATTGAAGCATTATTCTGGCATAATCAGCTTGAAGTCGAGTAGAGTACGGAAAGAATACGCTTCAGTATTATTATTGTATTTCCAAGAAACTACAAACGATTTATCTGGGCACTTATCTCTCTTTATGTATTCGTAGAATGCTAAACATTTCTCCCAATATAATTTACATGCATATAAATAAGTAAGCACTTAGTCCGACCTTTTCTATTGCAAAATGTGATATTATTGAACAAAGCTTTTTAACTTTCTTTATGGCATTTAGCTATTCTTTTTACCAATATTTGACAGATGCTTTTTGGCACCTTCACTAGACAAACTGAATTAAATTCATTCTCTTTGAGCTTGAGTTTGAGGCGAAGGCTTGTACTTTCGCGACATTCCGCAGTTGTTTGAAACCCTTCTCTGCTCGGTCTATTCAGACACTTTTCGCTACAAAATTAGCACTTTGCCAACTACGCATGGACGGCACATGGCAAAGAAATTAGCATCTAAGCGAATCACAAAACCAGCTGCTTCCCATCCTCTACTGGATAACTTACTGAACTCACCTCACTGCAACTTATGTTGCTTTGACAACTGTCTCTTTCTCTTTCTTTCCATCTTCTCTCTCCTTTTGCTGTTCAGTTTATTCAGTTTTATTCGTGGCACTAAATAATACGCCTTAGCGCGTTCATAACATTTTGCAGCTACTCTAGAGGCTGCTATTCAAATGATGCCTTCTCTGTCTCTCACCCTCTCTCTCCCATTCTCTCACTCTCGCTCTCTGCTCTATCTCCCTCTGTGACTTTTGCCCACCTTCTGCCTTTACTACTTTCACCCGCAGCATTTTCATTATGCAGCTCACGCGTTCGCTCCATGAGTCCTGCCAGTTATCTATGAAGTCCTAGAAGCGCCGACTGCTAGATAAGCAGCCACATTAGCACCTGACCCCTATTCCAGCTCTGCTGCCCCCTCTGCGGCCGCCTCTGCTGCTACTCGTATTTTTAGAATTTAGTCTGCGAGAGTTGTTTATGGAGTCGGTGCGCGGCTTGAGCGTTGAATAATAACCAGACATTGTTTTTGCTTACAGCTCCACAATCAACACCAAATCTTGGAGTTTAAAATAATATACCTTAAAGTGTTGCATTTAATTTTTTGAAGCTAACATAGTGTACCAGAAGGGAATATGAACAGTTTTATTTGGTTACTTTTTGGGTTTATTTATAACGTTTTGTTTGTTATATTCTATTTCCATTTAATATTTTTTTTTTTTTACATTTTCACTTGAGTTTTAAGGATATTTCTTATATTTTATAGGCACAAAGTTTGTCTCCTTTAATTTATTTATATTGAAGTATATCGAATAATATATATTGAGAAAGAATATTGCAGATATTGAACTTAAAATCAATAAGATTATTTGTCGAACATTAAAAATATATACAGAAAAAACTTGACGAGAATTTAAAAGAAGATAAATACATGAAAAAAAAAAAGTATATAGATTTTAAAAATCTTAATAATTACCAAACAAATATACGCATTCATAAATGCACAATTTAAATAATAACATTTTAAATTTTGTTTGGCAATTTAAAATATATTATGAATTTATTATAATAAAATTATTTTTTAGTTTTTTAAAAGTATATATATTTTAATTTGTAAAATATATATTATTTAAATTATTAAAAATGTGAAATTATTATTCAATATATTTTAAGTCATTAAATTATATAAAAATAAAAGCAGATCATATATTTCTATACAAATTATATACACATTATAAAATAAATGAAAATACTATACAACACATTTTTTTTATTATAAAATATCATATAATAAAATTTTTCTATCAATTGTAAAATGTGTTTTTATGAGGTCTTATAAATAAAAAATTTCATTATATCTTACATACAAATTTTGAAAAATCGAATTTGATATAGAAATTGCTTCATATATTTTTATATTAAACAAATTATAATATGAAACAAATAATAATAATTATAAAATATAATTAAATATATTCTTTTTATGATTTATATGGTAAAAAATGTAGACAGAATGTATTTATATACAAAGGTTTTAGTGTATAAACTTATATTTATTTACATCACAGTTCTATCTCCATTAACTCATGTTTTCCTCATACTATTGTCTGTTCGCAAATTCATAATTTCCTTTTATGATTCTGCTAAAGACAAGTCATAACTATTTAGAGTGCTGTAATAAAAAAGATCACAATCATTTAAAAACCTTGTTTCTTGCATTAAAAACATATGCCAAATTTATTATTTATTCATTCTTGACCTATTTGCCAATTTTTAGAATATTTTTATCGTCCATCTACAATTGATGTCTACATTATAAATAGCGCCATTTGAAAAACATCAAATAGACAGTCCGATGGTTCAGCTCGTCACTCAATGTCTAAATTTCAGTGCTATCTATGCGAGCAGCTAATGATTGCTCGCTTTGTATGCAAAACTTTTCACTTGCAGACAAAGTACACACACACACACACACACACACACACACACACACAGTACACAACAGCAGCAACAACAGCAACATCGGCAGACATGCAGAGTACATAAATTACGCATACGCCGCATTGACCGGCCTGCCACTCTCCATATATATATATTTCTCTCTGTATTTTTCTTTCTCGTTGCTGTTTTGTTTTTGTTGTTTTTTCTTTGCTATCCCATTCTCTATGCCATTCATCATTTTTCATGGCGTTGACACTTTCACTTGTTTCAGCAAACAAATACAAGCAACAACAACAACAACAACAACAACTAGGTTAAACCTGCTCCTAGAGTTGACAAGTCTATTTTTTATAGCCACGACACGCCCCCTCCCAGGCGCTGTTCAGCCACGCCCCGGCCCGTTCCACTCACTTTGACCCGATGTCCTGTTTTTTTGTGTGTCGCGCTGGTTACGCCCTGTCAAATTTATTAGTTTCAATATAAATTGACAACACGAAAATTTGTTTATAAATTGTTCGTGTTTACAAACGTTTGTACAAAAAGATATTCAGAATTGATATAGAATACCCTGTAAGTTGAAAAAGTTGAGCAAAAATGGGGCTTATGTTTATTGACTCTTATGGGTCTTTTATAGGCCTTTAATTGTTTACTTTGCATTGTTGGACTGAAACAGATTCTAATTTAATTTAACAGAATTTTTCGTATTTTAACGATTTCTTATATCGTAATGAAGCTAACTGGGGCTTCAACGGAATATAATAAAATGGTTTTTTTTAGAAGAGAATAGAAGTATCGACAGAATACCTAAATTATTATACTGAATAACAGTTTATCATAACATAATATCATAATTGGCTGTTGCCTATATCTTGTTAAGGACTGTCTCCTAGTCAAGCATACTTAACTGACTTCCCCAACTTGTTGCAAACTTTAAACATAACTCATAAAATAAAAAAAATAGCAAATCTAATACCTAGTCTAGCATGCTCTGCTGACTTACTACATAATTTTATATAACTAGGCTGTAAATATATATTGAGAAAAGAAAGGTGTATGCTGTTATTTATTAAACAGAGTATCTGTTAGTCGAGCATAACTTACTTATTAGGCTGTCTTCACTTCCTTAAGGCCGAATGACTTATCGCTATTGATTATATTAAAAATTGAAGTATAAATGACATTTTATCATTTAACAGAGTATATGCAAGTCATTGGGACTATATTAAAATTTAAATTGTTTCTAAAGAGAACAAATTTTAATATTGCTCAGCATATATTGAAGATATTAAACAATATTGACAGAGTATCTGGCAGTCGAAGATGCTATCTATAATCTCTCTCTATACTTTATATCTATACAAGTATAATCCAAAATTTCTTTTAACAGAGTATCTGACAGTTGATCATGCTCGAAATTGATCTCCATCTTTATTTTACTTCTTTATACTATATCTTTATTCTAGTATAATCATAATAATGATATTAGAAATACAAAAATCAAATATCTCTCTTTTAGCAGAGCATCTGACAGTCGAACAAACTCTCATTGGCTTTGCACTTATTGGGTTTATTTATCACACAACCATGCCATCTTCTTCTTGACTTTTTGAACTGTTCGTGCCACGGCACTGGCTTTAAATTTCACTGCTAACGTAGATTTATGTGTCGACCCTACCTGAAATTAACATAAATTGCCCCTCATTACGGCCAACGCAAATAAAGTGTAGCAAAAATGCGAAAACAAAACATAAACGAGCCAACAATAAATATGAAAAGCGTTTTTCATAACTCAGCTCGAATCGACTCGCAGTTGAGCCGAACTGAGTTGAGTTCAGTTGAGTTTGGCTTTTGGTTTTCTTGTTGGATGCTTCGCGCAGTGAAAATCGCTTTCATCTTTAGCACGTAGCGAAAACCGAAGCAATGTGTTGACTGCCCAACAAAACAAACACAGCCAACACACAGCCAACAACTATCCAAGCAACGAATAGCGAGCATCGAGCAATTCATGCAACTAGCTTTAATGCCTTCACTTTTATTGTTGCCGACAGCATTTTTGCTGCTGATGTCTTCATTGTGCGGATATCTCTGGTTCAGGTAAATTTTTGATGAACTTTAATTAACATCTGGCACGACTTTCAATGTCAATGGCACGCATATAAATTATATTATATTGTCTGCTATATATAAAGCAAATGAGTTCATTTCACTCGCTCGCCCAACGAGCTCAAAACGTACACCTTAATGTAGTACGTCGGCTCTTTGCTGCTCCGTTGATTAATTCCAACTGTTTTAGGCTGAGGGCCAGGGCCTAGTTGTTGATTAATATTGCGTTGGCATATTGCGAAGATTTGTGTCTGTATGTTGGAAGCCTTACTACTATTTATTATGCAACCTGAGCTAAACAATGTCAAAGGTTCAGCTCAACTTGGGGGTCAACAGAGGTGCAAATGTTAAGCTGTAAACATGAAGGAATAGTGTCTAATATAAGATTCAGAAATGGTTTAGAAATATTTAACTATTTTAATTTTAGTTATATGTGAAATAAATTCAGTGTAATATAAATAAAATATAAAAAAAATATTTTCACATTTAAATTTAACTAAAATTGTTAAAATTGCTAAATATGAAGAAAAAGTGTTATATTACAAATTTTTAAAAATATTTTACTATTTTAATTTTATTTATATGTGAAATAAATATTTTATAATTAATTCAGTTTAATATAAATAAAAAACAAAAAAAAATTTTAAAATTTAACTTAAATTATAATTGTTAAATGTTGCTAAATATGAAAAAAAAAAAAAATTGTTATATCAAAAATTTGAAAAAATATTAAATTATTTTAATTTAAGTTAAATATGAAATATATATTTTAAATTTTTTTAGTTAAATAAAAAAAAAAAAAAAGTAAAATAAATATTTTTATATTTATTAAAATTTTAAATACCTCTACATATAAATAAAAATTATTATATTAGAAATATTTAAAACATGTTTAACTATTTTAATTAAAGTTAAATATGAAATAAATATTTTATAATTTATTAATTTAAATATAAATGAAATATTAAAGAAAACTTATAGTTTTTAATTTTAATCTAAATTAAATGATCAATAAAAATATTTTCTAATTTTTAATTTTGAATTAAATAAAATATAAAATATATATTTATTTTTGAAATACTTTATGAAAATGTTTTTTATATTAGTTCTTACAGCAATTAAAGCATAGATAGTAAAATTTATATATAATTCACTAAATACATAAGTTTTATATCAAATCAAAATCAAAACTACTTGACATACATATTTAACAAAACTAAAGTGTAATAGTGTCATAATATAACCCATTTCTATCCCAAGAGTTAACCCTTGACATCTCAAAAAAGATATAAATTATATATCTCAAATTTTATTTAACCATCGTCACCTTTTCCAAACTATAAATACCATAGAGAATAGTTTAAACCTTGTTATATGCAAGTAAAAGCACTCAAAGACCTTTGCCGCCTCAGCGCTTACCTTAAGCTTCTAACTAAAATGCGACAACCTCAAGCCTTTAGCTATAATTTGTCAACTACTCGGCGGCAATCAATCTCTAAATCGAGTTCTTAGTCACACACCAAAAGAGTAGATGGAGAAGAAGAAGACTAAGAGGAGAAAGAGAAACCACCATGAAACACACATTTTACATTAGCAAACACTTCGAGTCACTTAACTTTATTTGCTTGGGGAGCCGAGAGTCGAGTACAAAGTCGAGAGTCGAGAGCAAACTATGCCAATCTATCTATCATAAGCTCTATATTGGTGGCATTCGTATTTACAACTCACTCGGTCACACTTGACCCAACAGCTTCTACTCTCCACTCGTTACGCAACTCGATCAGCTGCCACATCAGACGCACTTCACAGCGGAGTCGATTGAAAATAAACACAAACAGCAACACAGTCGTCGGGTGTGCATGACTAGACAGATACTGCAGTGACTCTTTGAAAAACAGATATGAGTCTGGCTATAAATCTTAGCATTCATATGTGTAGTTTAATTAGGGGCTTGTACACAAAATTTTATTGATTTAACTTTAATCATTTTTTAGTAATACTTTACGAACGTAACCTTAAAGTCAATAAAATGTTTTTAAAAAATTTAACAAAATATTGATACAAATATTTTTAGATATTTTCTTAAAATTTATTTATCTATTTTATTTGTTATTTATATGGTACATGAAAATACATACATAATGAGCTCTTCAGCTTATCAATATATTAATTTTATTTATTCAATCAATTTAGTAAATATGGAAAAAAAAAATAATTTTTATATGACTACAAATTTGTAAAAAAAAAAAAAAAATTCTTGAATATCTATTTTCTCAGCCTTTAAAGCAATCTTTGACCGATATTTACACTTAGGATTTTTTAGTTTTGAGAACAAAGAAAGGCAAAGAGAAACCATCTAGGAAATGCAATGGCTGCAGTATATATTAATCTATTGTTTTTGACTAAGACTTACCGTACAGTCAACAAATTAGTATATATTCACATACTCTATTTATCCTAACACCCAAAATTAAATTCTTCCACTTGTCGCATACCTTCCCACCTGGCCTTTATACCCTGCACAATCGCCTTCAACTGAACATCACAAGTTTGTATCAAACTTCACAGCCGTAAAAAATTGTTGGGAGCAAAAAGTAAATTTGTCCGGGCAGCCCAATTTGTTGTTGGCATTTTTATTTATCTATTTTTTTTATTGATTAGTTGGTATTGATGCGACTTGACCTTGGCAAGTGTTTCATCTGTTCAAATGGAATTTTAAATTACACTTCCTCAATGCGAATTATTTAACTGCCCACATCAGCAACGAATTCGCTCATCATTGAGCTCATTATCATACACAGCAGTAGCAGCAGCATCATTATCGTCATCATCATCGTCGTCGTTATCATCATTATGATGACGAGTATTTTTTGGTATTTTGACCATCTGACATTTTTGTTAGCTTCGAAATATTTGAACATTTTTTCTACATTTTACGCTTCATTGTGCTTAGTTGATCTTAAGCCATTTTTTTTATATCTTATATTTCTGGCTTTTTTATGGTGTCTAAATTAGCATATTTTTTTTTTTTTGAAGCACTGTCCTCTGTAGGCCATTAGCCGAAACTTTGTCACATTTATCTGTCCGTTTCATTGGAGTTGTATTAGTTCCGTTTCTGTTTTTCTTTCTCTTTGCCATTGCCTTTGCCGAGAGTCGAGAAAACTTTTTGCTGCCGCTCAATAAACAGGAAATCACAGACGAAATGTCGTTTCGATATTGGTAAACAGAAACACAAATAGTTTTTTGTCAACTTATGAAGCTTGACAAATACATTTGTAATATTGCCATTTTTTCGTTATTTTTCCTCATTTTTTTATTGAATTCTTTTTAATTATGAGTAGCCGGTTTAGTTAGCAACTCGATTATGATTTGTATGATAGACATTGTCCAAAAAACTGGTTATATCTGTTGCTAAGAAGATTAACAAACCTTACTAATTTGATAAAGAAATAAATTTAAATAAATCGTATAGAGTTTCATAAGCTGACAAATGTCAAGTGGAATAAAAAGGCTGCTTCAGAAATTTAGTAAAGCATTCTTAAATAAAAATATAAATTTTTAATAACATAAATGTATGCAAAAAAAATTTAAAAAAAAGAAATAACATTTAAGAAGTTAAGTTTGATAGTCAAGATACTTGGAGCTTAAGACAATAGTATTAGATATTTTTTATATAGTATTTGAAATATACTAAAAGTGAATATAGTAGTAGAAGTATAGTAGTAGTTGTATAAATAGTAGTAGAAAAATCTTTGCTTCGAAATGTAATACATCTAATAAAATCTACTAAAAAGAGTTGAAACATATTATTACTTTTTCAAAGTAATACAATTATAATAATAATATTCTGTTTGATAAAAAGTAGTAGGTTTGGCAGTAATAACAGTATTAAATTATAGTTGAAGCTGAAAAATGAAAGTATTACATTTTGTATCAAGTAAAAATTTCCAAACAAAATTATCGTTGTATGGGTATTAAACATGAGTCAATTTTATAGAATTGGTAGATCGACAATAATACATAGTAAGAGCAGTTAGCAAAGCAATGAGTCTGAAGTGTAGTAATTATAGTAAAATATACTGGGTATAATAGTAGTATATTATATATAATATATAATATTAGTACAATATATTGGAAAATAGTAAGATTGGTAATGAAAAGTAGTAGCAATAAGACGTAGTCTTTTCCTTTAAGTTTATACAACTGCCAACTTTGTTTAATATACCTAAATGTAAAACATACTAAAAGTAGTAGATTAAGTAAAATTTACTGTACTTTATATTATTTTCCTTATAATATATTGTCATTAGCTAAGGTATAAGCATTTCTTATCTCTGATTTATTTCTTATATGTAACTGATATGTGCCACGAAAAGCTCACTAATCTAACAATTTCCGACAATCTCGCTCATATTAATCTTCCGTCATACCATTAGCATTATAAATGATCTACAATTTCCCACCCACTGGCACAATACAAATCATATTTTAGATGTAAATTGGCATATGGAAATACTGAATCCGAAATTGTGAATGATAATCATACAACATACACGTAGCAAATCACTTTACAACTGTCAAGGCGAACAATGCTAAACAGCAAAAAAATAACGATAAACTCAACCCCAACTTCAGTGCTCTACTCCTCCTCTCTCCTCCACGCCCCCTTGTCACCGCCCTTCGTCCGTCATTTGACTTTATCATACAAATTGATTGGATGCAGCAGGTCCAGCCATATGCCAAAATATTTGATTGATAACTTATTAGTTGGCTCGCTTTCATGTCTCTAGCTGAAAGTAATCCCCGAGGGCGAAGTTTTGGGTGGCTGTTTTGTGGGTGGCTTGGTGTGGGCGTGGCGCTCTCTCTCTCTCTCTCTCACACTCTCAGTCTCCACTGTTGTTTCATCATCAGCATCATTTTTGGCTAGGTTGGCAAAACTTTTGTCTTTTGTCTCTCTGACCGTTTATCGACTTTGTGCTTTGCACACATGAATGAATGCCTAATAAAGATGAATACACCAGCAAGATATGAGTGCAGCAAGCTCCTGCTCCTGCTCCCGCTCCCTCTGGCTATGTAAACAACAATTTATATACATATATCTTTATTGTTGTTTATAAACAAAAACAAGTTTCTGGCTGGCTCTCTTAAAAAAAAATTTAAACGACTTGTGAAGAGTTACAAAACTTATTGAATGCCCGAAAACCGAAATGCTAATACAAACAAGCGGATTTTGTGGTTTATGCAAATCGCTGCCCAACAACAACAATTTATCTGTAAATATATGAACACATATTTACTGATATCAACTTATGCATGTTTGTATATCTATATATATATCTCTGTATATATATATCTGTTCATAGTGCTTGCTAAATATACAAATAAATAAAAGTTTAATATTAATTCGTTGGCTGCGGGCGAAAAAACAAAGTGCATGAAAAGCAGTTAAGTTTGTGCAGTGTAGATTAAAAAATCTGACTATTGAATACCCTGTAGAGAAGATGTTGAATAATGAAAATTTTTCATGAGAATTTTATCAATTCTCATTTAAATTTCATTCAAATTGCGAGCTTGCTAGTGATTTTCAATTTTCCCGAATACTAGTATATTGGGTCTACAATATTGAAAAGTCTCCTGATATGTCCTTGCCTTTGTAGTTTATTGTATACAATTTCATTTTCTTTCTCGCTCTACCCCTACCTCTACCTCTCTACCTCAACCTCCATCTCTCTCTCTCTCTCTCTCTTTCTCTCTCTCTCTCTGTTCTTTCTCTCTCCTTTTCTCTCTCTCTGTGCGCCGCTATATGATTATCTCTGATTGTCTCAATATGTCAGTATATCATTATATTTATCTCTCTCACTCTCTTCCTCTCCCCCCTCTCTTTCACTCTCTATCTCTCACTCTCTATCTCTCTCTATCTCTCTCTATCTCTCTCTCTCTCTCTCTCTCTCTTTCTATCTCTCTCACTGTCTCTCTATCTCTCTCTCTCTATCTCTCTCTCTCTCTCTCTCTCTCTCTCTCTCTCTCTCTCTCTCCCTCTCTGTGTTTCATTTACTTTTTTTCCTTCCTTTTCTCTCTACATCTACTTTTCATTTCGCATTGAACATACTCTCTCTACATTTATATCATACCCAATAGTAATTTCAATTAAAAAATCAGGGAATTCTTTGCATTTATTTAACCTGCATAGATCCGTACAGATTTGTATATACATATATATAGATTTCTTTTTTCTATATCTATGTATGTGCCACTCAGCTGTCAAACTGTGCAGCTGAAGGTCGAGCTTGGCTTTGGCTTTGGCTACGGTCTGGACTGCCTGGTGGGAATTGGGATTGTGTTCCATTTGTTGTTCGAGGGTCGCAACTTGGCTAAAACGTGCGGGTGATGGAAACACAAATGCCATGAAGATAATGCCAATTGTTGTTGTTTTTATTGCTATGGCTGCCGATGGTGCTGCCAGTGCTTGTGCTGCCTTTTGACTGGTTTATTTTTGGGTATTTATTTAAGAGGTGTCAAGTTTTTGGCACAGTTTCCAAAAAAAAAATAAAATAATATTACAAATGATTCATTTTCAAATAGCGCTGGTGTTGGTGTGTGTGTGTGTGTGTGTTTGTTGGAGTCTGTGTTTGTATTCTGGTTTTAAGTCCTGGATTTTGCTCCAATGAAAAATAAACGCCCAGAAGCAATAATTCATTTGCCAGCTTCCGCATCGACGTGTTTGAATTTGATGAAAAATCTTTTCAATTGAATTCAACGCCTCGCGCAACATTTGGTTAACATTTCAAATGGAAACGTTAGGTGTGACTATATGTGGGTGTGTCTATGTGTGTGTGTGTGTGTGTGTGTGTGTATATATATGTTGTTTATTTAAGCTTCTGTTGGCTTCCATGTATTGATAGCATTCTATTTTTTATGTTTTTGCTACACATTTGAATTTTTATTCATTAGTTCATTTCATTGAAGCAGATTTTTCACTTCAATCTGTGAATCTGAAAATATTTGTTGTTTATTTAACGTCTTGTCCAAACTTTGCAGCTCATATTTGATATGATGAAATGATAAGACAACACACATAAACCAACACAGGCACAAACTCACACACACTCAGATGATTTAGGTGAATTGAATGCAAATGTTTGAAGTATTATTAAATATGTAAAGAGACAGATTTTTAAAGGAAATAGAATTGTAATACAATTTAATTTAAATTTAAATTTATTTACGCTCTGAAAACTTTCAAATGAGTTTTGATAACAATGATTATATAAACAATTTAAAAAAAAAAAAAAAAAAAAAAAAAAAATGTATATAAAATTTACTAAAAATTAAATCAGTTCTTCAAGATGAATTTCACTTTCAATTAGATTGCTTTGAATCTATATTTACAAAGTACTTCAAATGAGTTTCACAAAATTGGTTTTATTATTTCTACAGCTCTTCAGTTGCAGATATTCTAATCAAATCTGAGTTCATTCCATTGATTTTTCTTGTTTTTTTTTTGCATTAGTTTTGCATTTTTTACTTTTAATTATTCCCTATTTGATTTTGATGCGGTGAATCCAATAAATATTCATTCACCTCAGGCGACTCATAAATAGCAGTAAATCGATTTTATTCGAAATCGTTTCTCGACTGGCTTTCGTTTGACTTTTGTCCGCTGTTTGGCTGCAGAAATATGCAGATACTCATTAAACACGACAACAACAACAATAAAATCCAATCGAGAGTTGTTTTCGGTCATAGCCAAAGGCAAATGCAACCAACAACGAACCAACAGCCAACAGCCAGCAGCCAGCTCGAGCTCTATTCTCATCTGTGGTCCATTCATTTTTGTATTTCAATTTTATTTACATGGATTTTAATACGCTTGAAACTAATGGAAAAAGGCTAAGAGCACTTTTGGTATAGGGTTTTTTGGTGATAAAAGTTAGATACAGAAATAATATAGAATATGAAGGAGAAGAGAAGAGTATAAAAGTGATATAAAACAAAATTAAAAGTTTAAGTTGAAATAAAATTAAGATGCAATATTTTGAAAATAATTGGGATAAATGGCATTTGGGATTCGGTAGATCTTTTCTTAAATGATAAAAAATAAAAAAATAAAAATACTTTGTATATATATTTAAAAAATAAAAATTTAATGCTGAAGCAATACAGAAAAGAATACTTCTGAATAGCTAATAAGGGTATCTACTATTTGGCTACGTTCATTCATAGGGTAGATCATATCATAGGGTAGACTAGGCTTATCAGAAATCCTAAAAGACTTAAGATAAATTATAATTTCAAAAAACTTTTTTTTTTAAGTGTAAGGTAATTTTGAAATGTAAAATAATTTGAACGAAGTTAAAACTATAGGAATAGAAGACTATATATAGGAAATCATATAAGACTTAAGTAAATCGAGAGAAAACTCAGAAAGTTAACGAACTTAAGTTTAACTGTATTTAACATAGTAAATCAAATTTAAACATAAAATTAATCTACTGAACAAAACAAAAAGAAAAGATATGCCACTTATTATTTATAGTAAAAATATATGAGAATAATATATATATATATATATATATATATATATATATATATATATAATAATAAAATATATATACATATATACTATAGCAAAATAGGTTAAAAACTTTAAATACAATTTAAATTACTTATCAAAATATACTGAGAAATACAGAAATCTACAGAAAAAATAGGGTATTCGCCAGTCACTCACTCCCACTCGTTCCCCAATACAAATTGTAACTAACAACATTTTTAGTCACTTTTATTGTTTTGCTCTGCTTTCTGGTTTGGCGGTCAGAGCCATTTGCAAATTTCTTGCTCTTTTTGTTGAAATTATTTCGAATAAAGAATGAAAATAAAACAATGAAAATTTGTGAGATAAATAAAACAAGAAAGTTTTTTATCGTTCTGCGGGTGCAGCTGCCCAGTTGGCCACAAAGCACAGTTGCAACTTGCCACAAACTGTGGCATCCACACACAAAAGACCCGCCCCCATATCTGCTATACAAAATTTTGTAAATTAAAGTTTTTTGTTCGTTCAGCAAATAATAGTAAATGTCTCCATATTGAATATACCATATTTATCTTATTTTTTGTGTTTTACTTTTAGGTAAGGCCAGATATATTTTTGGAAACTGCATTTTTGGTATTATTCGGGCGTTCATTGTGGCACGCCCACTAGGTAAGTGAGACGTGGTAACTGGCGCAACTTCGTTTACGTTTTACGTTTGTTTTGGCTCTGGCCCAAAACACTTACCACACACAATGCCATACAATAGCTGACCTTCAGGCCGGCTAGCGGAACAATGGGCCACTTCTATCGCCTGGCAAAACATCTATCTAAAGATTCGCATCGAATTCTGGGCTGTTCGAGTATTTCTTTTATTGGGTCAGTTGGTCGCCGGCGAGTCGCTATAGTTGAGTCTGTTATTTTTTCGCTTTCCATGACACTTCCGCCTCATCAGTTAGCAGAGTGTTTAAGCACAGGTGCGGTTTAGGAAGCTTAAGGGAGCCCAAAGGGGGGCCCTTGGATAACTGAAAACTTATGCAATCATAAGACTTTACAAATTTGTATAAGCTTTATAAGTGCAAAATTTAGATTAATTATAAACTGATCTATATAATGCTATTTTTTATTAATATTTATTTAATAATATTTTAATTTTCTATATTATTTTATTACTAGATATTTTATTCTTTGTTTTTAAATTTAATTTCTCAATTTATAAAGCTTAGCCTTACATAATTTGGATAATTTTTGTATACTTTTAATATCTATAGGTTGTTCCAAAAAATATATATTTTTGTAATATAAATATCTAAATTTCTTATAGCTGTTCCATTTTATTATATATTTTTGTAATATAAATATTTAAATTTCTTATATTTTAGTACTAATTACTTGATTATTTATAAATTTAAATGACAAGATATCTCTCTAGGAATTTCTTATTGCCTCCTTATGCTTAACTCTTTAGCCCTTGGGCCCATTTGAGCTCGAAAGACTTTTCCGCTCCTGTTTTTTTAGCAGCTAACCGAGCGTAGTCTCATTGTCGCCACAATTTGTTGCAGTTGCAATTGCAGCAGCCTTGAGCTGGCAGTTAGCTGGCAGTCCATATAAGACATATCTGAGAGCTAAGTAGCTGATTGCAGACAGCATAGCGCTGCAAGTTTGTCTTACTGTTTACATTCATTTTCGTTTAAATTTGCATTTTAATTTATTGTTTTATGTATACTTATTTTTGCCTTACGCTTTCTGCAGGGTATGGAGAGTGTGTGCTAGAATATGTAACGAAAAGAAAAGTAGATGATGGCAGATATTTCAGATATATTATATTTAGTCAACTCTTTCTCTCTCTGTCTTCCTATGTCCTACGGGAATGAAGGCATCTTTACCTATTATTGTTTATAGCTCTATCATATATCAAAGCCAACTGATATAATATGAACATGGATAGATTTTATAGATAAAGATCAATACACACATTGCTGGATATGAAATAGGTTATATTAATATGTAATATATTATTATTATATTAAATTAATATGTAATTTAAATGTAGATGTGCATCAGGAATCAGGTATATTTCATTTTAAGTCTCATACATTAACTTACTTTATAGATAGGTAAAATTGTACTAATTTTCCCCATCATCATTTTAATCGTCCATATAAAACAGATTAAATTATATATCTCTTTTTTTTTTAGAGTTTATATTCTGTTAAAGTATTTAAGCTTAAGCTTTAATCATAATAATTTTGTTAAAGCTATAATCTATAGATAAGGAAATATTTAATTTTATTAAGCTTTATTCTCAGTTAGAGTATTTTAATTCCGTTATCTTTAAACCTACTCAAATGCTTCTTTGTAAGCTCGTCTTTTTTTCGGCGCTTTTGTACGCTCGTTGCACAATTCATGAAGTTGTCGCCGCTGCCTTTGTCTCTCTTCCTCCCTCTCCCCTGCTCCGCCTCTTCCTCTCTGTCTCTTTGTCTCTTTACATTTAATTTTCTACTGTTTTTGTCGTTTGTCTTCCGGCTTTGCCGTTTTCTTGCAATTTATACACTGACCTGTTTCCATTTGGCTTGGCGTCCAGCTAAACTCGGATTGTTACCTTTAATTAATTTTATAGTTGATTTTAGCAGCAGACTTGAAAATGAAGTTGAAATGAGTTGAGTCGCAGCATGCACTGATTTAACGACATTTTCCCATTGTTTGCATAACAAACAATTTCTGATTACTTCATTAGAAAGTTTTAGTCCAGTCATCAACGATAAACAATAAACATTTCAAATAATCTTGCATTGATTGAAAACTTTTTTCATTTACCCAACTTTCAATAGCAATTTCAATTGCAAGTGGATTAAAAATTAAGACTTAGGATAAACTAATACTGAAATGAAGCTTTCGATTGTGAGCTTATAGTATAACTTATGTTTAAGCTTCAGCTCAAAGCTCTTTAGCATAGTTTTCAAAAACTGAAATGTTTTAAGATACGAGTAAATTGCTTAAGGAAATGCATGCTAAAAAGATTTTGTCTTATATAAAAGCTTTCTTTAAATTCCTTTTCTTTTTCTTAGCTATCCAAGTTTCTGCTTTGTCTTGCACACAATGAAATAGAGTTCAAGAGCTTTAAACCGATTAATTTAATCAAAAAGCAAAGCCTGAGGTTAAAGCTGATAAAGATAACAGCTTTTTTAGTTTTGTATTATTTTTTATAAATTATTTACCTATCTCAAAACTTATTCTAAAGCTTACACATTTATATTATTTAAGTGTATCCAAAAGATTAGAGCTTTATGCTCTAGACAGCTTAATCTAAAAGTTCAAACCGTGAAATTCAGAGAGCTTTCGTAAAATGTACAAGCTAAAAATTCTTTAAAATTGTTCAGAATTTTCAGAGTTTTCTCATTTATGATATTTTGTTGTATATAAAAGCTTAAAGTTTGAATCCTTATATTCAAACTTACTTTATAAAATATTGCCGCTGAAAACTTTGCAAATTTTACAGCCATTTACTCTATTTATTACAGGCTGAACGGGATTCATTTATGACTTAAAGCTCATTCCAAATAATAGTTCTGCTTCATCAATATTGAATAATCGAATACATATTGTTTTTATATTTATTGCTGGCTGAGCGACATTTGTTCCGCTGACTTTTCCGCAATTTGCAAACAATTTATGCATTGTGCATAAAAATCACAAATAAATATGGTTGCAGAATACATATGTATATATAAGTGATATATATATATAAGAGTATATATATAAATTTATGTATATACAAAGGCATTTACAATAATTGTTGTTTGCGCCTCATTTAAATGCTTTCGGCCGCCTGTTTGTGGCATACAGTGACAAACAACATTTTATTGCTTTAAAAAACTGCACACAAAAAACTTATACAAAATGTGCTTCAAATTAATGCTACGAATTGGATTGCTCTTATTCGAGTAGAATTCTGAAAAAAATTGCTGAAATTCGTTTCAGATATCTGCAGCTGGCAGAGAAATTGCAATTTATTGTATGGAAACTGCAAATATCCTCGCCATATTTGAGTTCTAATTTATTGAATTCGTGGCATTAAAAATATTGTAAAATGCTAAAGGTGTATTTTGCATGATAATTTATATATATATATTTAAATTTGAGCTCAAGTGATTTGGCAACGCAATTTGAACCTGTTTTTCTGTGTGTAATGTATACCTGATTTTATAACTTTTTTTTTTGTTTTTTGGCAGCCTTGACTTTTTCTGTTTTTATGTGAATTGAAGTGTATTAATGTTGCAGTATAGAGTATATTATGCAGTCGGAATGGCGTTTAAAAAAATCTTTTCAAAAAAGTTGTATATTGGCGTTTAAAAAAGCGCTGCAAACTTTTTAAAAAATTCCCCTGCAGAATTTTGTTTTTAATTGTGGCTATAAACTTAAATATAAAACAAATGAGTTGCATGACAATAAAACCAGCTTCGGACCAAAATGAATCTGAATAAATGAATTTGGCTCAAAATAAAAAAAAACTTTGTTTTAAAGACTTTGCTGTGAAGTAAATTATTTAAGATGTTGACATAATATTTAAGAAGTTTAAGAACATGGAAAAGAATCACAGACTGTAGTATGTAGGTACATACTAGGTTTACTGACTAGTATATCTGACTCTATCTATCTCTATCTTGGGCTGCCTTCCACCGTGGACCAAGTCTCATGTGGCAGGAATGTAAAATAGAAATAAATATATATTTAAATATCATAAAAAATATGATTTATGTATTTAATATAATACACGACAATTGCACAACTCTAAAGCCACTTTCTTAAATCAAAACTGTATTCAATTTAACATTTTGTTTTTAACCTAAACATAAAGAAAACAAATAATTTAATAAGTTAAGCAACTACTCAACGATCAGCTTGCATAGAGACTTTTCTCTGGCCATTCAACTAGGCCGCAAGACAACTTTTTAATTGACCCAATTTTGGTTAAGAAAAACTTTTCTCTTGTTGGCCAGTGTTTGAGCGTTTTATCTCTCCATTTGGCACGCACTTCTTTAATTATTCGAAATTTTTTGTAATATTTTTCTTTTTGCTCTCAATGTAGATAAAAAAGAATGCGAAACGCACTTGAAACAAAGCCGAAAACTGAAAAACAGAAAACAGAAAACAGCAAACTCAAACTCAAACAAACGGCCAAAAACTTAAATAATTTTGTGCAAGTGCAAGAAAAGTTGAGGGAAAACGCCAGAAAAACTTTTCGGTTTATCATTTTGCATTTGCCCCCATCTCCCTTTTGTTGTTGTTGTTGTTGTAGTTGTTGTTGTTGTTGTCGCCTTTTGCCCGACTGACAGACATTGTCTTGTTGAAAAATTGCGCATATTTCCGTTTCCGTTTTCAAGCAGTTGCGTGTGAGTGTGTGTGAGTGTGTGTGTCAATGAGTCTGCATGGGAATATTGTGTTGAAGGCGGAAGGGGGGCAGGGAGGGGTCATAGCCCCCGCTTGACGACGACCTGTGCCTTAGTTTGTCTGCCTGCGTGTGTTGATGTCTGTGCATAAATTAAAATAAAATTCATTTTAGCAGGCAGACACCGAAAGAGGCACACGCACACACACACACACACGCACATATGCACGTAGACTCATGTGTGCGTGCACCATAAATGCAAACTTTTACGCAATGCAATTTTTAATGCTAAATTGCGTGCCAAATTTTGTTTGTTGCCTTCATTTAAAACTTGCTAAAGTTCTTTTTAATCTCACTCAATTTATATTTATATATATAAATATAATATATACATATAAATATATATTGATCTTCATATATATGCATATTCGTTTAATATACACATATATTTTTGTGAACATTTTATATTGATGAAACTTTTCATTTCACATTTTTGTTCGTTTTTTCTCTCGACAATTTGTCAAGCACATTTGTTAAATTGTATTGCAAACTTTGCTCTACACACATACGCGTATATAAATATTTAAATATATATACATATATATATATATATTTTATATTTTTTTATATCGACACATGCACTTGTCCTGCGTGATATGCAAACGCGACGCGATGTTCAATCAACATCAAACATTGCTGACATTTATTGTGCCAAAAACCCTTCAAACAACTCTCGCTGCAAATATTTGATGTATTTTCATTGGATACCTCGTGTTGCAAGCATGCTAACGGGTATATATATTTGGTAGTTAATGAAGAGCTGAAGAAGATGACAATTAATTCAAAAATTTTAAGTTATTATTGCATTAATTCTCTGGTGATTACTGTAATGCCTTCGCTTTAAATTACTCTAGAAATAAAAAAAAAATTATATACTAAAAACAATATATATTATAAATATGTTTGTAATTTATTTGGTTTGCTTATAGTAGGGTCAAGCTTAGAAAATAAATTTTAAAATCCAATCATTAATCAGTTAATCTAAACTAATTTATTTTTTGTTTTTCCCAATATTGAATACAAAACTTGACTTTAATATTATATTAACAACTTAATATAATATCATCTCTTCATACATACTAATATATTATTTATATATATTATTAATATATATTTGAATGTTCCCCTTACATAATACTTAAAAGTTCTTATACAAATAGTATATTTGCCCAAGCTTCTTTTATTCTTCACTCTTTATAATCTTGCAATGCTCTATCCATATTAAATCTTAATCAAAATCAAGTTCTCATTTCATTTACTACCTTAACATATCTATTAAATTTTGCATATCTTCCACTTCCATATCTTCCACTTTCAACCGAATCCAGGATATCCTCTGCCTCCATCATTTCAAACTTATCGTTAGACAGTTAATTTTTTGGCAGTGAACGCTGTGTAAATTTCTGTCGTCAATATGTGGCGTATATCCACAGACGACGATGACGACTGATTGCGTATACGTAATGTGACAGTTGCGATACGAGCGAGGGAGAGAGAAAGAGAGAGAAAAAAATTAAATAATGTTGCGTATACGACGTGTGTGCGCAAAAATAGTTGCAAGTGGGTGGCAAGGGCCAGCCAAACAGCCAGACAGATGTGATTTTTAATTTTACAATTTTTGACATTTGCGTTTGCATTTATATTAGATTTTACAAGGTAAAATTTGAAAGCACCTGCGCCACGCCCCCTTTTTGCACTGTCTCCCCGTTGCCGGTTGCCGGGTCAATGGAGACTGACAAACCGAACGGGTCGAGCGTTGCAGGCGTGACAAATGGGATTTGCCTGAACTACATGTGTGTATATATATGTGTGAGTGTGTGTGGGTGTAGGTATGCTATGTGTGTATTGCAAGCTGCAACATATTCTATATGCCAACCACGCTCCATGGGGAGCTACTGCTATGTAACTCAACCGAAGGTAACGAAATTTTGCTAGCACACACGTAGAGATGGAGAAGTCTCTCGCTCGCTGGGAGCAGCGCTGCGGCTGTTAAGCTTAAATGTGAACTGTGCCACATCAATTTTGTGGCAACACTGCATTAGCCATTAAGCCCAATTTTGGACCTGGGCTTAGGCGTCGTCTTTCTCTCTCTGTCTCTCTCTCTCTCTCTCTCTCTCACTCTCTACCTCTAATTAAAACATTAAATTTGCAAAATGTCTTCATGGACGGGAGTAGAAGAAGAAGAAGAAGAAGAGTGAATAGGAAGCAAAAAGTGTATATACATACATATTGAAAGTCTGTGACATTGTCTTGGCCAGTTGCCTGCGGCATGCCACAGTCGTTGCGGCAACATCATTAATTGCAGCAAAAGCAAGAATATTACAATGGACTGAAGAAAACTGCGTCATGTACAGTTGCCAAGTTGATTAAGCAGTTAATGTTTTCTAAATTTAGGGGCTTATCTGTGAAGGAGATTAGAGCTGGAAAGGGATATAGAGTCGTCCAGAAGTCGTTTCCATATAATTTGTTTCTTGATCTGTAGAGAAACTCGATACTAAAGAAGTTTGACACATTTTTAGGATCTCACTGTATATAGATAAAGTTTCTTCCAATTCACCTTATATGATAAAATATTTATTGATTTGACACGCCCCAATTGCGACAATTATTAGAAAAGGCGAGAATACGGACAAGTAATTAATTAATTCTGTATATTCAGATGCAAAGACGAATAGTCAAACCAATATACTCTCTTTTCAGCTTTTAAACAAGCATTAAAACTAAAAAAAAAAAAAAAAAACCAACTGACAAACTGCGCTCCAATCTACTTGCAACGCAAGTCGCTGGCAAATGGCTGACACAAAATGTTGCCAACAGAAACATCAACAACTACAACTTGCTGCAACAACAACAACTACAACTTGCAACAAGAAAAACAACAACAGCAATGTAGCCGCAACTTTGCGCCATCAAATTAATTTTAATAATCATGACTTTTATTAAACGAAAGTAATCATAATTAAAGACTTGCTACACTAAATTGTTGTAAGAATTAATTAAGCTTTAAAGGGTCGAAGTAGAGAGAGGGTATAATATATATATATATATATATATATATATATATATATATATATATATATATTTATTTATACATACACAAAGATGCTTATGTTTTAAGCATAAATAAAATAAATGTTCTGTTTGCAAGCAGCTTGATTTTATAATACAATCAAAGGGGGGCACGAATGGGCGTGGCTAAAAGCTTCAATTTTATGATTCATTTCATTTTGGAAGATTGCAAATGTTTTTATAGCAATTTTATGTGTTTTTACGCATTAAATTTATTTTTTGGAAATTAGGCTAAATGCTGAAAGCTGTTGAGATTAAAAAAGTGACCATGGAGAACAATGAGTGCAATTTGGGATAGGTTTAAAGCAAAACACATAAACATTCAATAAAGTTAAATTGTATTCAAATATAAAATACACACAATTTATTTCAGCCTTTTTCAATTTACTAAATAAGTAAGTGTTGACAGTACACAGCATACAGCATACAGCATACAGCATACAGCATACAGCATACAGCATACAGCATACAGCATACAGCATACAGCATACAGCATACAGCATACAGCATACAGCATACAGCATACAGCATACAGCATACAGCATACAGCATACAGCATACAGCATACAGCATACAGCATACAGCATACAGCATACAGCATACCGCATACAGCATACAGCATACAGCATACAGCATACAGCATACAGCATACAGCATACAGCATACAGCATACAGCATACAGCATACAGCATACAGCATACAGCATACAGCATACAGCATACAGCATACAGCATACAGCATACAGCATACAGCATACAGCATACAGCATACAGCATACAGCATACAGCATACAGCATACAGCATACAGCATACAGCATACAGCATACAGCATACAACATACAGCATACAGCATACAGCATACAGCATACAGCATACAGCATACAGCATACAGCATACAGCATACAGCATACAGCATACAGCATACAGCATACAGCATACAGCATACAGCATACAGCATACAGCATACAGCATACAGCATACAGCATACAGCATACAGCATACAGCATACAGCATACAGCATACAGCATACAGCATACAGCATACAGCATACAGCATACAGCATACAGCATACAGCATACAGCATACAGCATACAGCATACAGCATACAGCATACAGCATACAGCATACAGCATACAGCATACAGCATACAGCATACAGCATACAGCATACAGCATACAGCATACAGCATACAGCATACAGCATACAGCATACAGCATACAGCATACAGCATACAGCATACAGCATACAGCATACAGCATACAGCATACAGCATACAGCATACAGCATACAGTAAACAGACAGATAAGGATTTATCAAAAGGAGAAATACAGTATGCAGATACAGATACATATTTATTAAGGGAGAAATATATATATATATAGCATACAGCATACAGCATACAGCATACAGCATACAGCATACAGCATACAGCATACAGCATACAGCATACAGCATACAGCATACAGCATACAGCATACAGCACACAGCATACAGCACACAGCATACAGCATACAGCATACAGCATACAGCATACAGCATACAGCATACAGCATACAGCATACAGCATACAGCATACAGCATACAGCATACAGCATACAGCATACAGCATACAGCATACAGCATACAGTAAACAGACAGATAAGGATTTATCAAAAGGAGAAATACAGTATGCAGATACAGATACATATTTATTAAGGGAGAAATATATATATATATAGCATACAGCATACAGCATTCAGCATACAGCACACAGCACACAAAATCGAAACATTATTTCAGCCTTCTTCAATTTACTAAATTTAATTTACGAAGTAGAAAAAGTTTTAATAACTGAAATACTTTTTGCTAAAAGTTCCAGCTTTGATTAAATAACAAACTTTGAACATTTTTCCCACTGAGTAATTGTCTTTCATGTTCACTTGTTATAAAACAATGTAAACTGAAAATCACTTCATTTTACTCGTTTACATATAATAAAAGGTGAACATCTATATTTTTTTTTTTGGTAGAAGTGAATTACTGAGTTTAACCTCTGAAGATTTTTAGTATGCATATTCGAATATTCAGAGAGTTTTAGATAAAATCTTAGTTTATGCGAGGCATAACAAATCGCTTAAAAATTTTTAGCGGTTACAGTATTGGAGTTTATTTTTCAAGTTTTGATATTTGAAAGATTACTCTTCTTGATTTATTGTACAAAATTTGAAAATGAGTAAAGAAATATTTTTAAAAATATATAAAAAAAAATATAAATATAAATATAAAAAAAAATTAAATTAAAAATTTAATAAAAAAAAAAAAATATATTTATATATATATATATATATATATATATATATATATATATATATATATATATATATATATATATATATATATATATATATATATATATATAAATATATATATATGTATATAAAATATATAATGAGAATGAACTATGTTTATTTGCCGATCTATATACTAACCATATGTATGTATGTCTGTATGTCTGTCTCTCTGTCTGTCTCTCCGTCTATCTCTCCGTCTGTTTGTCTGTCTGCCTAACCAAAGCAAGGATCGAAAATGAGCAGCAAAAGATCATTTATGTTGTCTTTATGTATTCAGCAATATTTGCTTACATTTACAATTAAGTTAAACTCATTTAGAATGCTTGGAGCAGCAGAGAGTGTTCTCATTGGTCAATTAACGATCGACTGCATCGACCTCAACTCGACGCAGGCTCAACATTTGAGCTCGCCTTAGAATTTGAGTGAAAGTGGCCCTATATAAAGAGCAGCAGCTGCAGCATTTCTTCAGTCGTCCAGGCCCGGTGGGGGTCAGTAGTGCAGTGCAGTGCAGTAAAGTGGAGTGAAAGTGAAAGTAAAGTGAAGTGAAGTGTGGTCAGGTAAATAATTTATTTGTTAATAATATTAAGTACTTTAAGCAGAATTGTAATAGTTATAAATAATTGTTAAGAATTATTTAAATATTAATTATAAGGGCAACTTTAGACAAAATGTTAGTGATCGTTAAAAGACATAGAAAATTTCAATGACTTAGAAAATTTAAAGGACTTAGAAAACTTTACAGATTTAGGTAAACCTAAAAGAATTAGAAAATTCGGAAGACTCGGAAAACAAGACAGACTTAGAAAGCCTGACAGACTTAGAGAAAAGTCTTAGAAAACGTGGTAGACTTAGAAAACTTGGAAGACTTCGAAAGACTTAAAAAACATGAATGACTTAGAAAATTAGGAAGAATTAGGAAATTTGAAAGACTTAGAACACTTGAAAGACTCTGAAAACTTGAATGACTTAGGTAAGCTTGAAAGACTTAGAAAATTAAGAAGACTTAGTGAACTTGAAAGACTTGAAAATTTGGCAGATTTAGGGGAAACAGTTAGAAAACATGGTAGACTTAGAAAACTTGGAACAAAGCTTCGTTAGTTAAATTGACATTAGGCTAATAGTTGATAAGGTAATTATTTTTAGTAAGTAGTCATTATGATAATGAGTGCTAGAGATTTAAGCTTTTGTAGTACTCACTGTAAGAGTAATAATTAATATTAATATGACGAAAGCCGAAATTCTATAAAATACATATGAATCTTCATTTTAAATTTGGAGACTCTAAAGTTGTAGGAGATAAAATTTATTAACTGATTTTCGATAAGGTTTTTAACGAGAGTAGTTATCGTTTTTTGGAAACAAACTCGACAAAAATAGTTGAAGTCTCTAGCTTTTACATCTTCTTAGATCGACGCGTTCATACATACGGACGGACGGACAGACAGACGGACAGGGCTAAATCGACTCAGCTCGTCGCCCTGATCAAGAATATATATACTTTATGGGGTCTGCCACGCCTCCTTCTGCCTGTTACATACATTTAACAAAACCATTATATCCTGATTTCTCATTTTCAATGGGTTCAGGGTATAAAAATATACAAATTATATTAAATATATTAAATACATTATGATATAAAATATTCATTTAAATATTTAAAATAAATAATGAGTTGAAATTTTTCAAATCCAATTTTATTTATTCACAATTTTCGTTCATGTAAAAAGAATTTGATTTGCTGTCAAAGCCAAAGATAAATTTATAAATTTAAAATAATTCACTACTTTTTGCCAAGTCTCAAACAAAATGTGTTTATATACCATAAGTGTATACAAATAATAGATTTCAAATTAATTTTGAATGCTGAATTGAGTTGATTGCTTTGTGAGTGCGTAAATCTCCACTTGAGAGAATAAAGTTGACTTATAAATTAAATATTAAACCAATATATCAAAGTGAAGCTTAAGCCTTTTAAAAAGCTTTCGAATGCTGTCAGCTACAGCTGCATATGCCATGCGATATATTCTAATAAATATATATGTCTAAACATATATTTTTATTATTTGCTTATGTTGATGACAGCTTTTGTTTTTGCCTTTGCTTGGGCTACATAGTATTTATAGCTGTTTAGCTATAAACAATTGATGGCAATACAATAAATATGTAATTGGCATGTGTAAACAATTGCACAAAAATTTTGCTAATCATAACGCACACACAATTTGCCAACACAAATTGAACAAAACACACACACACACACACACACACACACACACACAAGTTTGGCCTTTTCAGCTGCTGCCTTCCTTCGCTCTTTAACAATTTGGCTTCTGTGTGACTTTGACTCCATCGTAATGCCGTTTACAATGAGTCGTAAAGTAAATTTAAGCGGCTGCCGTTTGACTTTTATCTATGTGTGTGCCTGTATGTGTGTGTGTGTGTGTGTGTGTGTGTATTGGTGTGCGTGCGCCTCTTTGACTTTGCTTGTGGGGCTCGAATCGCAGCGTGCGTCTCCTCCAACTAAATCTCAGCTAGAACAATGGCCGGCGATAAACGAGCAAAAGCGCAATAACATTAACCGTTAAAGAAGGCAGCGCTGTACGTCGAAAGCCAGCTGCTTGGCCAAATATGCGGCATTTGACCCAATTCTATCGTTCGCGCTACCCAACTCTTTGGGCCCAGCGATTCAATCGTCTGCGTCATTGGCGAAGAGTTGACGAGGAGACCGACGGCGCAGGAGACGGGGCTGGCAGAGGAGGAGAGGCTACGGCTTACTATGGCAACATGGCCAACTTTGACTGTGCTGCTGCTGATGTGGCTTTGCTATATTTGGCACACATACATGTACACAGACACACGCATACATGAACATACGAGCTCTTTGCCCTGCCAGGCATGTAGGTATTGGTCTATCTCTTAAGCACCCAAGCCAAGTCACTTATCTATGAGTATGTGTGTGTTTGCATGTGTGTGTTTATGTGTATTAGTGTGTGTATGTGTGTGTTTGTATGCGTGTACATTTACCAAGCCACTGACGTAATTTTCTTGAGCTTCCGCAAATGCATTTTGAGCTAGAGATGAGCGCGTGAAGAACTAGAAATTCGTTGAAAATGATGAAGCCATATATGAATATTAGTTTTCATTCATTCATCAGTTCCTTCATTAGTTAATATTATCAACATTTGCTATTGCTTACCAAAAGTTAAAAAAAAAATTAATAAAATTAAATAGAATAAAATCTAAAAAAATAACAATCAAAAAATAAAAAATAAATATATATACAAAGAATAATTAAAAAAAAAAAAAAAACTAAAAAATATATATACGAAAAATAACTTTTTAAATAATCTTAAAAATGTTAAACTCATATGAAAATAAAACTAAAATATAAATTAAATTATTAGATATTTCTTTACATAAAATAAATTTAAAAAAAATTCAATATTTAAATATTTCTTTGTATACTATTTAAATTTGAATAAAAAACAAAAACTGCCAAAAAAATAAAAATAAAAATTAAAGCAAAAAATTAAATATATTAAATATATACATGGATACTTAAACAAAAACTGGTTGATATACAGACAGCTACAAGATATTTATTTGTGTTGAACTTTAATTGAATTATACATATATTATAGATATATATGAGAATCTTTCAAGTTCGTAATCAATACGCTGTCAAATCATTCTATTCATATATTCATCTTTAAAATATTCTCCAGATTCTCACAATTTATCGTCTTCAGCTCACTCCGCCCTATAAGATTTCTGACCACAGTCAACTCGCGTTGTCCGCAACTTTGCGAAAATGTTTGTGTATCAGTGTGTGTATGTGTTGTGTACTTGTATCTATGTATGTTTTGTGTGTGCGTTGTTGCCAGTTGTTTTCCAATTGAATTTCCAATTTGGTCGGCCATTGCAACTTTTTCAATTGGAGATTTCAACTTGAAGCGCGTATCGCACGTTTTTCGCTTCCCAATTTAATTAACCATTAAATATATATGTAAAAAAAGAAGAAGAAGAAAAAGAAAATGCCTCCTTGGAGAATCAGCGAGAGAATTTCATAAATATTGCTTTACACAGAAATTTGTGTACCCTGTAGCTGTTGTGAGGAGAAGTGGCTAATGTGTTCATGTGTGTTCATGCTCAAGAAAGTTAATTTTTATGAGCTGATATAATATGCAAAAGAAATAAACAACAAAAAGATGCACTAAGTCTACAATGTAGTTGATAGCATACATGATACTCTTATACCCTATAATTTTGAAGCAGATGGGTTTGTTTAGTTAAGATGCGACATTCTTTATAGGAAAATTTAAAGAAAAGTTATGTTATAGCAAAGGAAGCTCACAGCTTTTACAGGATATCTAGCTAGACATTCAATTCTCAGCTCATATAACCTATGATTTAAAATCAAAGTATTTATCAAATGCAGCGTAAATATAATTTTAATTACATACAGGATATCTAGCTAGTCAATCATTTCGCTGCTCTTATTTCATTACATAAAACATATTATATATTATTATATTATAGTATTATATATATTCAACTTTTCTTGCTTTCAATTCAATTCTATCAATTAACTGCCGTTTAAGTATAGTATATTGACTTATAGGATATCTGGCTAGTCTATCATTGCGCCGCTCTCATTTTCATGCTTTTATTTTCTTCAACTTTTGTTGCTTTTAAAACTCTTCCATCAAATGCAGTTTAAATTTAGTTTTAATTACTTACAGGATATTTGGCTAGTCCATCATTACTGCCGCTCTCATTTCCTTACATATATTTTATTCAATTTTTGTTGCTGCTGCTTTCAGCGCTGTTTGTTGTTATTTATGGCCACTCGCTTCGAAATTTACGCAGATTTTGCAACGCTCATATTCGGCGGCTTCGGCTCGCCATGGCTCATCATCATTTGCGCTCGCATCGTGGCTGCCACTTAACACCTTTTGGCAGCAGCTGCCACGCCCCAGCGAGCAATGTTAATAAATGCTGCGCGTAACACATCTTCCCTCTCCCTCTTTATCTCCCCCTCTCAACCATCACGCATCGAGTTGATCTGTGAAAAACCAAAAAAAAAAAAAAAAAGAAAAGAAAAAGAGATTGAGAGAAGAGAAAATAAAAACCATGCAAAGGACTTAAAGTTTTCGCCAGGCGTTGTTTTTGTTTCTGTTTTTCGAGCTTGGCATTAAAAAGTTTTTCTTTCTCTTAAAGCTGTTTATAAGAATTTAAGCATGCCAGCTGAATATTTTCTTCGGCTTGTTTGCTTCAAAAATACCAGCAAAAATACACAGCTTACAATACTGATATCAATAATCCAATTTTAGTCAGTTGCTTTCAATGGAAGCGTAACTTTGGATTTAAGCTGCGTATTGCGAGTTGCTGTGGGCACAAGTTCTGACAGCTGAGCTGCTGGAAATTTGATCAAATATCATGAATATTATAACTTACTCAACATTTCAATATATCCTGCGAATTCTGTTTGCTTTAAGCTTATTTATGGTTGCATTAAAGAGTCTAGGATTAATATGGCGCATAAAAGCTCTTTTGAAAATCTTCAAAGCTTGCTTAAAAAATTAGAATGAATTATAAGTCTTCTTTTCTCCCAGTCTCTGTTTAGTATAATTGAGGCTTTTTTGAAAAAATTATATTAAAGCTTTTTTGCATGTTGATATATTATACAAAGAGCTAATTCAATCAAGTTAAACAAATTCTTATCTAGCTGAAAGCATTTGAAAAAAATGTTGGTACATCAGTAAAAGATACGCTGAATTGATTTTCGTTTAAATTTCCTGATTAAATGATTATATATATGAACAAAATTGCATTAAGTATTTACTATAAATTAATTTTAATTAAAGTTATAATCAGAATTTAAATTAAATTAAAGCTCACAAAATCTCCCTTCACCTTTAGAATAATAAACATCTTATATAAAAGACTTATCTATACTCAAAAACTCTCAATTTTACTCCCATTAAATTTTAGCTTAAGCTGAAAACACTTTAGCTTCAAAATAAAAGCTTAAAAGCCAAAATTTCCATAATTTTTGCCTAGAATCTATGGCATTGAATGCAGCCACAATTCGTATTATTATTATTGATTGCTGTTGGCAATGATAAACTAATGAGATGAAGATGCTTTAAATAAATATTGATGTAGTTCGTAAAACTAAACGGTCTTTAAAAAAATAAATATGAGTCAGCAAACGCTTTAATTAACTCAAAGCCAAATGCCAAATATGAAGATGACAGCAGGTTGGTTGGTCGATTGCCTAAGCGGATGTTGTCACAACTTGAATTTCAATTTAAATTTGAATGGGCCAAATGAAATGATTGAGATGCGGGCGTAGCCACAAGCCCACACAAAAATTAAGTATACGTAAGCAAACGCACACATACAGAGGGAGAGAGAGAGAGAGAAGGGTAAAGAGAGAGCGAGATGACAGCGCTAATTGCTGGCAAACAATTGCTATCTTCAATTACAAGTATTTGCAATCACTTCGCCCTGGCACTCGAGTATTAACTGCAAGACAAGTTATTATTCAACCTTGTTGGAGTATTTTTTGTGTACTTAATTCTTTTTTTTTTTTTTGGAATGCTTCAACATCTTGGCACACCCCAAAACTCGTAAATTACACACGCTCACTCACAGAGACAGAGACAGAGAGAGAGAGATAGATAGAGAGCGAGACAGAGCCAAGACAGCGTGTTTATTTATGCATACAGCAAATTTATAATAAGCTGCTTAAGATTGGTTTTAAGACAGCTGCCGCTGACAACTCTAATCAGCAAACGTGTAACACGAAGATAATAAAAAATAAAAGCCGTAGAAAAAATGAAACCAAACCAAAGTTTACAACACTCAATTTAACGGTGCTAACCTTAACTCTAAGAGCCATTAAAAAAGTGCACAATTTGTTGTTTTCTTTTTTGTTGTCGCTCTTTTAATCTTCATTTTGAGCTGCTGCTAATAATGATACCCTCTTACTATTGAAAGTGTGTCGAATGGGTATATTGCTGCGGAGATATTTATGAAATAAGCTTAAGCTGGTTTTTTCTGAAAATTATGTTGTATTAGATGAACATCGAATGCTATTGGACGAAACTATATGCTAAAATGATATATATATATATACATATATATATATATATATATATATATATATATATATATATATATAAAATATTAGTTCCATTTTCCATTTTTAACAGAAATTGTAGAAGGTCTTATAGGTCCCTATGATATTTATCATGTGCGGAAATTTTCAGTCGATAGCGAATCAATAACTTTTAAGTTTGAAAAAAAATAGCTTTCGGAAGCTTACTTAAATTGTTTTGTAACTGTTTTGCAAATTATGTTTTTTCGTAAATTGATATTCACACGAGATCACAAAAATTGAGCTGACGAAATTCGAGCATAACTTGTTCCAGCAAGACTTATTCAAAGCTCATAAGCTGACTGATTTCGAGGCAAATTTGATTTATAGCAAACATTATTTTAATATTAGTTATATTTGCTTAAATTTTTAGTCACAACTTTTTAAATTCCAATCGATATTAAACGAACACAAAAATATATACCTATCGAAAATCTGGTATCGATTGATCACCATATCGATTTTATTTGATTTCGAAATCAAGCCATTATTTGCAAAAATGTTGATGTATTCTGCTTCACTTTATATTTTTTGAAAATTCGAGATCCGTCCGAGCTCGGATAGCTTAAACTAGCAAAGCTCCAATTTACAGACTAAGTTTTTAAGTACAAGTTCTTAAAGTTTAATTCAGATGCGTTTTAAACTACCTATATCAAATTATGTATGTATAATATAAATAAAATATATAAAGTAGTTCAAATATATTTTCCCTTAGTCTACCCCCAAAATATTTTTTCAACGCATTTACTAGTCGCATATATCCACCACGACCAAACCTGCTACTTGCTTTAATAGCTCTTTTGTTGGGTTTACTTTTAATTATTGAGTTATGAAACTTATAATCTGAGTTCAGTTCACTTGAGTCCAGTCATTTTTGTCCCTCTTATGCTCCGCTTTATGATGATGAGTATGCAAATTTGTGCAGCGTGCTTCCCACAATTGATTTTTACGGCGCCATTGTCAAGAAAACTCAAAAGAAAAAAAAAAAAATTGGAGAAGCTGGAACTCGCAGCGCTATTCATTTCACGCAATTAGATCTGTGAATATATATATATTCGTTATGAGTTATGATTGCGATAGTCAACTATCGCTGAATAATTCATGGGCACAAAAGCAATAATCCTCTGAAGCTCAATGTCATATTACAAGTTATACAGAAGGAAAGAAGAGTGAGAAAAAGAATCAAAAGGAGAGAGAGAGAGAGAGAGAGAGAGAGAGAGAGAGAGAAGAGTTCTTTAAGTCCATCTCTGATTTGCTATGAAAGAAAATATTCCATTCATTTTTATTCACAGCTACTTTTCAATGCGTCCGCCAGTGTTCAATAGAAATTGAAAATCTCAACAGCTTTTTCTCTCGCTCTCTCTTTCTAACTCTCTCTGTCTCTTTCTTTCTCTGTCTGCTATAATTCAATTTTCTGTACGAGAAAAAAAAAAGTAGCAAAATCGCTTTCATTAAAATTCAACTGCATCAGCAAAAATGTAACACTGGCCACACATATACATACACACAGACATACACATACACACACACACACACACACACATACACACCGTCTCCGTCTGTGTGTGCGTCTGCATAGGTACCACAAAAACCAGCAGCAAATCAATTGGAAATGAACTTCTTCCATTCAGCGACCATTTTATGCCAAATTGATTGCGAGAATTTAATTAATTTTTTACCATATTATTGAAATATATATATATATATCAACCACAATTATACTGCATGTGCTTCATGTACACATAAACATAAATATATATGTATACTCTATCAAACATTCAATTTGATTTACTAAGTGGATTTGCATTTATGAAATGTTTATTTACGAGCACTCATAAATCTCGTATTGCAGGCATGATTGTTGTAAAAATTAAGTAGAACACATTTTAAATGAAAAACTAGACTTTAGGGCAATGACACTAGCTGAAAATGCCTGATTTATAATATAATATAATAATATCAAAATTTGCTTCTTTCAACAGCTTAACACAATAAAAGCTGTTTTTTTTCTTGCAAAAGCAGTTGTCTTTAGCATGCTACTGAGCTTTATTAAAAACACTTTCAGAAGCTTACAATTAATCAGAAGCTTTTAATAGCAATTTAAGGCTCTGTCACAAAAAGAGCTTTCAAATATTTAAACTCAGTCCACAGAGCTTTGCTCTGAATATAAGAAGAAATAAATTTTATTAGTATTCTAAGAAACTATAGCTTTGGGTTCTGGCGGAAGCTTTTGATTAAGCTCCAATTGTCCAAGGGCACACAATTATTTTAACAAAAATGTTTAAAGTTTTTAATTTTCAGATAAATTAAATTATAGATGGCAAAGCAAATTTTAAGTAGCTTTGCAAAGTTTTCATTCTTTAGCTTCTTTAAAAGCTCAAATAGATGCTGAAGTTATGACAAAAATATAAATATAACGAAAGTTGCTCTGCTATATGTAATATATATACATATGCGATATAAATTATACCATGTTTAACAATTATATGAAAAAATCCATAAATATAAAGCAAGAAATTCTCATAAATTACGCTTTGGGTAATATATTAAAGTTATGCCTTTGATAAACCCTAATGAGCATTGCTGGAGTCTGCTGCCTGCGACTGCAATAAATACAAAATGCTTAAACAAAATACTATTTCCACACTTGTGCATATTTTGTAGGAGAGAAAGGAACTCGACACACAGTTGCAAGGCTGCACAAGTTGTTGTTGTTGTTGTTGAAGAGTCTCTCGACTACGACTTGCAACTACCAACTCCCAACGCCCGACTGCCGACTGCCGACTCTCGACATGTACACAAAACAATTATAGCCTGTAGGTAATTTAGTGGCGGAGCATTTACGAGGCGAAAAAAAGAAAGAAAGAAGAAGAAATAATATGAAGAAAAAAAATTGTAAGAGAAATGCTTTATGTGTTGGCCATGAGGCAGAAACGTTGCCTCAGCCTCAACGGCAACGGCGCGGTCTTAAAATAATTTCGAGTTAAACATGGCCCACAAAACCAAATGGGCTGGGCCTGGCAAGGAGTTTCGCCCGCTGGGCATAGTCTTGTATTTAACGCTCGCTCTCTGTGGCTCGGTGGGTTTGCGGCTCTCCGGCTAGGCAATTTGCCTGTCTACATTTGAATTCGAGTTAAGTTTTTGCAAATGGCTTAAAGTGCTACACTCGAAAGTTAAGTGCAGAGAAGGGAACAGAGAGAAGCTGCGAGCATGATTATGTGATTAGATGTGGTTATATGTGTGAGTGAGTGTGTGTGTGGGTGTGTGTGTGTGTGTGTTTGTACGTGTTTATTTCAGACTCAAGTGTAAATGTTGTCTTGCTATAATTGATATTGATAGGAGGAAAACGTTGCGGTTGCACACGAAAAGAGCAATTCATACAAAATTATGTTTATTGTATTTATTAGATATTCAAAACTTAAATTTAACGAAGCACCAAAAATATTTATAAATATATAAAAGCAAATATATTTCTTGCTTACTTAACAATCAAATAGCATAAATTATATTAAGCAAATATCTTTCAGGTATTTATAAAATAAAAGGATTTTGATGTTACAATAGAAAAGAGTTGAATTGCATTTAGCCAAATAAATTGAAAGCATTGTTAATTTTTAACTTCAAATTACTTTAGTTACTAAAAAGAGAGTATATTTTAGACAGTTTATAAAGTAGCTTATGCAACATTGAAATATAATATTATATACTATTTTATAATATATAGTATAATTATATGAATGCTATTCTCATTTATCATTCATCAGAGACCCCTCGCACCTAGACAAATGTTGTGCTCTCTGTAAATGCTCCACAGAGTCTCAACTTGTCTCCAGTTACAATAGCTCGCATGAATTGTGGACCCAGGTAGAGACCCTTCTCTGTAGACTTTGTATCGCCATCCAGACGTATAACATAATCCTTGCTGATCAAACGATTCGATATGTCCTGCTCCAGCTTGGGACTCAGCAGGTCATACAAACTGCCGCCACTGCACAGCACATCGCCTGCAGCGCCGCGCTTTTTGTCCACAATTGTGCAGCAGTTGTCATTCTTCAGTATCTCCTCGAACTGTCGCTTGATCTCCGATAAATTGCTGCGCTTCGGATAGCCAGCGAGTCTCTCGAAGCACTTGAACTGATAGAAACGACGCTCCAGCTCCGCTAGGTCCTGCAGCAGGTTATCCACTTGAGGCAGCTCATTGGAATGGTCACGTGAAAGGCGGCACAAATCATTTAGCAGCTGCTCAATGTGGCTGGCAAATATATCCTGCACTTGGGCATTGCTAAAGATGTCCTGAGAGTGGCGGAGTGGAATAAATTATCATATATCAATCTAGTCTTATCTATCTCAACTTACAATCAACTTAAGTATAGCCGTGTGCAGCGTTGGTATAATGGTCAGTCCATAGATCTCGCTCATATTGCGCGTTTCCAGATAGTGCAGCACCTTCAACGCCTCGTTCGTATCATCGAAGAGTCGCCGCTGTCTGGCCACTGGAACTGGCTGCGCCTGTTGCCAGACCTTTTGCCAGGTATTGCCCTCGGTGGTCATGCGAACGCTTAGCTGATGCGTGCTCTGGCCCTCATCTACCAAATGTAACTATATTGTAAGCTCCCTCTATTACAAATGCCCCCCTCTCCCTTTACTCACCATCCAACACCTCTTCCCAGTCCTTGGGACTGTACCAGCGTATAAAATCTTCCATTCTGGCGCGTGGATTGGCCGCCTTGAATGCCTCCATATCGGACAGCAGTGAAGTGCACATCATTTGTGTGCTCAAACCGGAGCCGGGACCCAGTTTCAACATTACCTCCGCATCGTCCTGCAGCTGATCCTCGGTCTTGGGCACCGGCTCCTGGGTCTCGGGCACATAAAGATATTCTTCCGGCTCTTCTAGCAAACGCTCCTGGCCCAAACGCTTCAAACGGCCCTCCGGCTTGAGGCTTAACACAGCTTTGGTTGGTGAGCCACTGCTTGAGGTTGCCTCATCACAATCATAAAATTCGCTATCATCCTCCTCATCCTCGTCGTCCTCTTCGCTCTGTTGCTGCTGGTCCAGGACCTTCGTCTGTTGTTCCTTGCGCTTGCCAAATGCCTCGCGCTGCAAGCGTCGCTCCACGCAAACGTTGAGCATCTGCAGCTTCTGGTGCAGCAGACAGGTGCGTGTATCCGGAAAACCAGGCGCAATTCTGTGCAAAGAGAATTTTATTTTGATTTAAAATAAAACAGAGCATCACGAAATATTTACTAAAGTTTGCCAGTCTGCAATGCAATATAATTTAACTGAAATTGTTTGCCATGAAACTTTGCGAATTCTGAATTGCAATTACGACGGACAAAGACTTCTGAAGAGTTGAATATCTGCTTACAACGAAATTGTTTATGTGGCAACTATACTAAGTGATAATGGAAATAGTTAGGGTCTTAAGAATTTTTAATAAGTGAAATTAATGTGGTAAAGTTTAAGGGCACGAAAACTACATATTCTTAAAGTATTCGAAGCTCACACACATTATTTAAAACATTTCGAACAGCTAAAATTTGATAAATAAAATAAATTTTAGCTTAAAAAGAAACAGGTATATACTTATATCAATAAGTTTATCGTTATTTTGAACTAACTTCAAAAGAGTGAGCTAAATAAATTGTAGCTCAAGTCAGAGAAGTATCGAAATATAATGATAATTAGATCAATTGAGAAATATATAAATTGTAGTAGAATATTTAGTTGTTATAATATATTTTAATGTTTTTTATTTTTATTCCCTGAACCCAATAAAAATAGCAAATAATGGTTTTGTTAAATGTATGTAACAGGAATAAAAGAGGCGTGGCGGACCCAATTTTTTTTTTAATTTTTAAAAATATATTTTTTGTTTGTTTTAACATTTGTTTTATTTTTGATCTTTTTTTGTATTTACTTTTAATTTTTAGAATTTTAATTAGTTTTTTTTTTTTTTATTTTTTATTGTTTATTTTTTTGTTGTTTAAATTTATATTATTTATTATTATTTGTTTCTTATTATTTTTTTTTAACATCATATATATATTTGTTAGTTTTATTTAGAGCACCTTAAAAATATTTAAAATAAATGTCAAACTCATTTGCTTAGCTGTAAATGATTTCTTGATTTGGATTTTATTTTGATTATTCTCAACAAACAGTACTCATAATTTAACAGCGACATGTTGATCCGTATCTATGCATACACATGTATACAAATTTACAAAAATATAGAAATTTGAAGATTTTTAAACAAAAGAACACATAAATAGCCCCTTAAGTTTTTTTTTTGTTTTTTCTTGGCATACCCATTGAAGCTCGTTTGCGTGCCATCAACAAAGCGACAATAAAGTCTGACAGCGACAGCTGTCGGTGTCTAAGCCAACCTACATATGATATATATACATATATACATAATATATGTATATATATATATAAAGCCAACTATATCTGAGATCCATGACACGCACTGTCCCAAAGAGCGCGCATTTGGTATTCACGCTGTTTCGACCGCTTTTGTGCGGTGCATAGCAAATGAGAAGGAGTTGATGTAGATAGTAGAAGAGCAGAGGAGCAGAAGAGGCGAAGCAGTAGAAGAAGCAGGAGTCTCTGATGTTGCTATTGCTGTTCCCATGAGTCATGTCACCCCAGAGTTTATTGAACCTCGAGCTGTGTTGAGCTGTGTCACAACGAAACAGTGTCGGGACCGTTATAGATATGTGTTGCTGCGTGGACAGCGTGGACAGCGTGGACAGCAGGCGGAACTGACTTATTTGGCCAGTAGCGGATGTGTCCAGCAAATGGGGCTGGTACCAGCTACACTCGACTGGAGTCTTCCCTCACCCTTGCCCGCTGCCCTTCTGCAGTTATTTGTGCATTTGCATAAATTTTGCTTATGAGTTTTGGCCTGGATATGCAGAGAAGCAGCAGGCAGCAGGCAGCAGGCAGCAGCTGCTTAAAAGCTTTCTAAAACAGCTAAAAAGCAATTGACAAGCGTTTCGACCACACAATGGTGGCTAGCTGCCTCTGCTACTGGTCTTGGCCAAGTTAAAGCGCTGCACATCATTAATTGGCAAGAGGCTCGAAACGTCCAGCCATAAACTAACCGAATAAATGGCCAAACGTAATGTTTTAGTTTTTGTGGCCTAAACACACAAACACACATACATGCACACAGACACACATAAGTTGGCAAAATAATTTGTTTTCACATTTTTGTTTGTTTTTCGGGCAACTCACTTTATAGTTCTATTTATTTCTGGCCCACATAAATATATAACGCACAGAGAGCAAGCGCCAATGGCCATTGCCTTTAAGACTCCTCTGAGAGTTAAGAGACTGTGACATAAAGTTTTACCAAATAAAATATATTTGCTCTTGGTGTATAATTTTTTTATTTTTTTTATTTTTGGCATTTAAGAGGCTTTCAATTAAATAGATAACAAGTAGTTGAACTAATGGCTGTGTTAGCTAAAAATAGCACAGTTTATATGTTGTTTAAGTTGAGTTTAAAGAGCTTTAAGAATAGGCCGCAAAACGAATATGATAATAATTGTAGGTTAAGTGTTAAAGTTAAGTGATTTTCATATATAACAAGAGCTCTATCCGGGAATGCTTAACTGGGTTGTATTTTATGAAAGATAACCTACATTTATTATTTATCTTATTAATTGATTTATTATATTTTACCAGGTAAACATGAATATATCTTGTATCTAGTCTTTCAATTAGTTTTCTGCCTAGAGCTTTGATTGCTAGGTCTGGTTACTTAAATGCAAAAAAAAAAAAAAAATGTAAGCTTTTTTATTCTTATTCGCCTGAATAGCTAAATTATTTCTTTAAAATTTTTATACTCTTTCAGGAAGTCAAAAAGAGTATATTGGTTATGCATTATATAAGTCTTACTGTCCTTCTATGAACGTAGAAAATGTTGGCGTTATTGAAGCTCAAGATTAGAAACATATATTCGTCTTATATAATGTTAAGATTTTACCGATACGAAAAATGTCTTAAATATGTCATTTAGCAATGAAGCGGATTAAGCAAGTCATTTAATCAAAATTAGCTAATAAATCTTACTCAAAAACTTGATTTATCTTGAGCTAAAGCTGAATTCTAGAGCTTGAAAAATTAACTGGCCAAAACATGATTTATAGCCTATACAAAAATAAAAAATATATAAATCAAAGTCTAACAAATAAAAATTAACTGTTCAAAGTAAACGAAAATATAAACTTGACTGTCTAAAAACATGCAAATGAAAGAGGAAACAAAATAATAATAAAAAAAAGTAAATTAAAAAAATACATGTTAAAAAAATAAAATAAAAAAAAATAAAATTTTTTTTAATTAATTATAATTTATAAATTTGAAAGGCTTGTCAAATATTCAGAGCACATTATGTAGAAAGAGTTTTTTTTTAACTTCTTGCCTCTGCTAAAGTCTAGCTTTCCTCTGTATATTATAATTTATGTCAAATGCTTTATGGACTCAATTGAAAATCATAAAATCAGTCAAGCGCTAGGTTTGAAATGAAAAGCCGTTAAGTATTTACACTGCTACCAGAAACAGATAAGAGTTAAGCGTCAGCTAAACATATATAATATACTTATACTATCTATGTATATAGAAAAATATTTATGTTTTTATTTAAAAAAAGCGTAAGCAATGCACAGATTGATTTATCAATGAGATTCTTTGCTCTACGTAAAACTTGAAAACATCTGTGCAGCTGAAGGCTGCAACAATTTTTATATATATAATCAAATATATATTTAATCAGAGTTAGTGCGTTCACGCCTTACACCTGTGATATGGCTTAATCTAATCTGTGGGTATTTCTAATAATGAATTGAAAACTTTCAATTGGTTTATCGCATCCCAAAAAACTATATATAGATCCTGTTGAAATTAGTTTGCCATTCAGTTTGAAGCCAGTTGGCGGAGCGAACAGAACAGAAATTGAACAAAAATGAAAGGTGGGTGCTACAAGAACTCTATCTATAGATGGCCTTATGAACTTTCTAGAACTTGCAGCGAGCAGTGGCCTTGTGCTCTCCATCTGCTTGTTGAGCCTTTGCGGCTTGACTCTGGGTCAACGCATAGAGGATATTTGTACGCTTTTCTCAGATAATACGGTTATACGTGATCCCGAGTCATGCAGTCGTTCGATCAAATGTGTGGATGGCAAGAGCACCTATAGCACCTGCAAGAGTCCAACACCGTTCTTCGACAAGGATACGCTGAAGTGTGTGAAAACGTTGCCGGATACCGAAAACTGTAATATTTCCTGTGCGAATTCTGTGACACATTTTGTGAGAGATCCAAAGTCGTGCTTTGGCTATTATTACTGCCTGGATGAGGAGACACCTGTCTATGGCACCTGTCCGGATGCCACCCACTTCAATGAGACCATACAGGAGTGCATCTGGAGCAGTGCCTCCGAGTGCCATGCGAGCACATTCGACTACTGCAGCATCATCAAGAATGGCGTGAACTTTGATAATACGCTCGGCTGCAATCGATATTACGTGTGCACCAAGGGCAAGCTGGAGGATAAGACCTGCAAAACGGGCTACTATCAGAGACGTACAGGTGCCTGTGAGCCCAAGACTTCGGTCAGCTGCGATGCCCATCCCCTGCCGGCGAATGTGTGCGGCACGGCGAAGAGTCCGAAGCGGAACGCCCTGGTGCCCGATGGCGCCACCTGCCACGGTTATTTCATCTGTGCCGACAAGGGCGACAGCACACCCGACGAGAATCCCACTTGGGGCAGGTGCAAAGATGATTTGTTCTTCGACAAGAGTAGTCAGAGCTGCATTGAACCGAATAAGGTAGCTTGCAGCGAGGATCGCTGCCAGGGTCGCACTCTACCCTTTGTCCTCAGCTCCACCAAGGGCTGTCGCCACTATCTGCGCTGTGCCAACGGTCGAACTCTGGATGAGAGGAGCTGCGGCAATTTCTTCTTCGACGAGGCCAATGCCGTGTGTGTCAATCAGATATTAAGCTATGACATATGCTAGGTTCTACCCTCACTTTATACTCTATCATGAAATAGATCTTATTTTCAAGAGCATTTTATTGATTCATATTTGTTAAGCTAAATAAATATAGTTAAGTTGAGATTTACTAAAACTGTTTTACTCAATTCTCTTATAATTCTATAAGAGTTTTCATTTATTTTTGCTGGCTTGAATTTTCTCAAAGACAGCATTGCCTAACTACATCAAAATTGTTTACCTATATCTTATAATTCCCCACAAACTTTAGCTATAGCTACAGGTAGAAGTTTTATAAGATTTTATGTATATACATTTTTCAATTTAATTTAAAATAACAATTTTATAAATTTTCTACCTTTATCAATCAAATTCTTAGCTAATCATCCTAACTTTTAATCAACCACACAGATTTGGACTCTATTTAATCAGCCACAATAATTTGTCAGCCTTTTGGGATTATCTTATCTTAGCCAGCAATAAAGCGTCATAAATCATTAGCTGGCTCAACACTTTTGTTTATTTAGGAAATCAATAATCTAAACTGTTTATGAGGCCCATTGACAGATATGGACAACGGCTTGTTATTAATTATTTATAGAACAATTAATTAGCAGCAGATTACTGTAGTGATTGTTAAGTAGTTTGAGCAAAACTTTGCCAATTTGATAAACCTAAACATAGACAATTTGTCAGAGCTCAAACAGCTGCTACTTTGATCTATATTCTTTATGCTGAATATAACTTGTTTTCTTTTTGGCCAGATAAGGAATTGTTAACAGTTCAGTTGACACAGATTAAAGTTAACAAAAAGTTATCGAGAGTTTGCCAATGGCAATTGGCCTGCTTCCTTCTCAATTAATTTTCCACACACTTTAAGCTGGCCAAACTCAACTTTTTCATTTTACCTTTTTCAATTTTAATGCGAGCAATGACCCACAAGATAAGCACAGCTAACACTTTCACACTGACACACAAAAGTATATATATACCCGATTATGTATGCACTCTCTTCCTCTTTCTCTCTCTCTCTCTCTATATATATATATATCTACTTTTCATATTTGTAAACTTTTCAATTGACAACTTTTCATCTCTTGCACACTCACACAACTTTTTTACACCTGCAAAAAATTCTAATCCACTTAAATGCTTAACAGCATTATCATGCGGTCGCACAGCCACGCCCACTCTCATTGTTGAACAACTTCAATTAAATCTCGTTTTAAGTGTGGCTCAGCGCCCTAAGGGAAAAATTGTTTGTAAGCTGTTCCCAAAATAGACGAAGAAAGAGAAGAAAAAATAAAAAATTTACTGGACTCGAGGCCGGCCATTGTCTAAAAATGCAAATTTGGTCAACGAAAAAAGACAAAAAGTGAATAATTATGCGGCAAAAAAGTAAACAAAAAAAAAAAAAGGAAAATTTACACCTTCAATTGGGGTGAGAAAAAAATTAGTTTTTTTCGGAAGTGAAAAGTGGGTGTATGGGTTTTTAGAGTATGCAGTGAAGACTAGAGTTATTTTGAAGTTGGGATATATATAGTCTTGATTGAGGTAGTCCTATAGACATGACTACAGGTTTTTGAGTTGGTGGGGAAAACAAAGTTTCTATTTGAGAATAGAGATTAATATGCTATTTGATCGGTATATAGGTGTGATATCTATATACAGTGTGCAGTGTTAGAGAGCTTAAATTTTGCATATATAATCTTGAATAATAGAATCATGTATTATAAATTTAAAAATTTACGTGTCTATCTCTGTTTATCTATGGAAAAAAGTCATTTTCTTTTTTAAGTTACAAAAATTATATTTATTTAAAAAAATTTGTTTTTTCCTGTTATAGCAATGACAATGAAATTTGTATTTTTGTATTACCTGACTTCAAAAACTTATTAAGCTCAGAATTTAAATACATTAAAAATCAAAACAAAAAATAATAGTAATTATAAATTTTATATTTAATCTTGCTTCTGTCTTCTCTAAAATCTGAACGAGCATTAAGCAGTTGATGTCAGCCATTAGCAAAGTTCTTTTCATTTATCTACTTTGCGTTATTGACTGAGCACAAACTTTGCAGCCCAACTGTACTTGATTCGTTTTTCATTCCGAGCTTTGGTGTCTTGCAATTTTCGCACTTTCGCGCATTAAACATTTTTGTGATGCAATTAATGCGAGTGGGGAAAAAATAAGCTGAAAAAAACAGAAGCCTGAAACAAATAAATGGGTGCAAGAATTTTTTAATTAAATTTTGCGGCCGGACAGTTGAGTGAGAAATGAGCACTGAATGAAGCCACTGTTGGGGCTGAAGGGGCGTGGCAAATGGAATGTACGCTCAAGCGCAAAGTATTTGTTGGCCACGTAATGCAATTTAGACTTGAATATGACAAAACATAAGGAAGACTACAATGAAAAGCTGAGCGGGAAAGAAAAATGAGGCAAATTGCATGAAAAATCAAGTCAAGCGAAACGACATTTTGAGCCGCAGGGCAAGCGAAGTGAAAAGAAGAAGAAGAAGAAGAAGCTGAAAAAGAAGGAGAAGAAGAAGAAAAATCAGCTGCTGTAAAAACTATCAATCAAAAGACAAAATGTTGATTATTATCGGAGAGTGAGTGAGCAAGCGAAGCGTGCGACTTAATTTATTTAGTTTTATTATTATTATTATTTACTTTGCGGCTTCGTGGCTCTAAAACAAATCGATGAAGCGTTTCATTTGATTAACAAAGAAGATTGAAGAGGGAACAGTGGAGTGTGGCATAGTGAAGAGGGAATAGCTCCATTTGTAGAGGTAGCCTGATTGCTGGTTTGATTTTACTTTTACTTTAGCCTTTAAATAATGCAATTTAAATTGAAATTGAAAGTTTCGAATGATGAACGAAATTCAACTGCAAATGCAATGAACTCTGAGTAAATGAAAATGATACAGAGATTGAGATTGAGAAAGAGATTGAGGCTGAGACTGAGACTGAGACTGAGACTGAGACTGAGACTGAGATTGAGATTGAGATTGAGATTGAGATTGAGATTGAGATTGAGATTGAGATTGAGATTGAGATTGAGACTGAGATGGAGATTTAGATGGACACTAAAATGGAGACTGAGATTGTGATTGAGATGGAGACTAAAATTTAGAATAAAATTAAAACTAAAACTGAGACTAAAACTAAGACTTAAACATAAAACTAAAATTAAGACTATAATTTGGTCTAAAATGAAGACTAAACCTAAGTCAGAGGCACTCCTCAATCAATCTACATATTCGATTCTGTATCTTCTTTTTCTTCTCTTACTATGCTTGCATAAGCAAAAATATATATACATATAATCATGTTCGTTACATAAGAAACAAGCGTAGCCGATTAAATGTGACTAATTTGCTGAGAATCTGGCAAGATTCCCATGCTCTACATTTAGCAGCACAATAAGAAAACATATAAATGTATAAGAATACAATTATGTTTAAGGCTAAACGTGTACTTATTTGAAGCACAGGTAACCCACCACCGGGTTCACAAATATGAAACAAAGTACATTAACAAGCTATCATTATGTCATGCAAATGCTCAACGGTGCGTATACGCAACGCTTAACTAAAGCGCATTCAATTCGTCTTAGCTCAAGTAGCCAGCCGGAGGGGCAAAACAATGGCACAAACTCCCATGTGGCCACAAATAGAGACACCTTAGAAAAGTAACGTAAATGCTGTGAAGGGGCTGACGATTGAGCGTGGCCATAATTCATGATTATGCAAAAAGGTCAACAGCTTTGACTGGCGTCAAGGGACTGACAGTGTGGGAGTGGGTCTCACCTCATTTCTCTCTCTCTCTCTATCTCTCTTTCTCCCTCTCTTCCCCATCTCTTTGCTCTCCCTTTTTTTTATTACGTGCCTGTCGCGTTTGGCAAATTAAATTAAATGTCCGATTTTGTTGCTGCTAAAAAGGGATGCAGGCTTATTGTTGCCTCGCCTTATGCTGATATTTTTATGCTTCTCTTCCTTTTTTTTATGGGCAGCAGGCCTGACGGACCCCGAGACCCGAGCAGACAGGCAAATTAATCAAACCGAACTGCCAAAGGATCAACAACAGAACGATGAGAATGATGGGCAAACAGGGCATTGAAGCTGAGAGATGGGACAGTGCAGCTTAGGTGACACTCACTTCACGCACAGTTTGTTGTTTAACGAGCTCGATGAAAAAATTTAAATTGAAAGTAGCTGGACAACTGATTGATAAAGCCAGCTATTCCATCAAAATAACCAGCTGGCTCTAGCTCTATTTAAAAATAATTATAATTGTTTTACAAAAAGCTATAAAATCTATTAAAATTATTTAAAGTCTTTTGCTTAAAATCCCTCTTAATATTGCCGCTTTAATTAAACTCTCAATTTCTTTTCTATTTCTTTTCTAGCTCTATGCCGGCGACAAGATGAAACGCAGCAGCACTCAAACAGCGACCACGCCCACAAATCGACAATTTTGGCTATCGTCGCTTATTTTACTCTTAGCTGGCAGCAGTCAGAGCCGCGCCCAATGTCCCTGGCAGCGAGATCTGCCCGATCTACAGACGAGCTGCATATGTGCCTATAATCTTGGACGAGAGCTGAGCGTACAATGCGATCAGGTGAGATTACTGAATTTAAATGTATACATATAATTGAAGTAGTACATTCAGCAGCTACTCAGAAAATAATATAACAATATGTCAGTTAACTAAAGGACTTTAAATTAAATCCATTCAAAGACAAAAGCATTAAGTACTGGATTTATCTTCAGAATAAAAATAAAAATTTTATTTTTTAATAAGTTTTCAAAATTTTTAAAAAATTACCATAAAAATAATATTTATAATGGTGCCAGGAACATGGTAAATTTTCCTGCTATATATTTATTTAATACTCCTTTCTTCAATTTTTATAAAAAAAAAAAAAAACAGAATTATTTTGTCGGAAAAAAATTATAAAAAATATATATTCATAAAGTTTTCATGTTCATGGTAAATAGTCCTGCTAGAATTTTGTAGTTAGTCATGTCGATTTCGGGTTTAATCGGCTTTAAACTTAATCTAAATGAATAAATTACTATTTTGGAAAAAAAAAATTATTATAATTTTTTAATTTTCATGTTTTTGGTAAATGTTTTTAGTAACAATATTTTTTGAGATTTAGAAAATACTATCTTAAAAATATAGTTACTAGGAGCATTTACCGTGAACATAAAAATTTTATAAAAAATATTTTTTTTTTATCACTTTTTCCAAAAAAGTAATTGATTAATTCATTCATAATTTATTCATAGATTATTTTTATATATATTTTTTATCATTTTTTCCAAAAAAGGAATTTATTTATTCATTCATAATTTATTCATAGATTATTCTTATTATTGATATTTAAAAATTTTATGAAATAGTTGTGTTGCTGCTCAAATTGTTGACACTTTTTTATTCAGTGTCAACAATTTGAGCAGCAACACAACTATTTCATAAAATATTTAAATTAAGAAAATATTTTAAGAAAGGCATTTTTATGTTAAGAATTTCAAAAATAATGTAATTTCCAATATATTAAAACAAAAAGTAAATACTCCCGCTATCAATGTCAATTTGCATGCTAAAGCTCAACTCAATTCAAATATAAATCATAACCAATCAATTGCTCTCAATTTCAGGTCGAGTTCTCGCAATTGCTGGAGGCAATGAACAAATATGCGAGACTGAAGCCCGTCGATTTGCTGTACGTGAACAACGCAACCATTGAGGAGCTGCCAGATGAGATCTTCAGCAACCTGAGTCTGCACAATGTGCAGCTGTCTAGCTGCGGCATCAAGCGCATTTCGAATGGCGCCTTCAAGGGTCAGGAGTCGGTGCTCAAGAATCTCAATCTGCAGGACAATCTGCTGAGCGAGGTGCCCGTCGCGGCGCTGAAAGTGCTGAACAAGCTCAACCTGCTCGATCTATCGCGCAATCAGCTCTCCACAATACCTGACGATGCATTTGCGGGCTTGAATAAGCTCTCCACCCTCAAGCTGAACGATAACAATGTGACTTTGGCAGCGAATGCCTTTCGTGGCCTCGAGCAGAGTTTGAAGAATCTGAATTTAAAGGGCACCAGGCAACGTCGCGTGCCCGAGTGCATCCGGGGACTAAAGAGCTTGGCTTTTCTGGATCTGTCGCAGAATGGCATTAAGGAGCTGCCTGGTGCGGCTGGCATACGTGTTTTCGATGGCCTGGATGCCCTAACGGCCCTCAATATGGAGCGCAATCTCATCCAGAGCATTGCCGAAACGGCATTCGCGGGCGTGCGTAAGACTCTCAGCTCACTTAGTTTACTTAACAATTTGCTGTCGGAGTTTCCAATTGGCGCTGTGCACTCACTGAAGGAGCTGCGCGTGCTGGATATCGGTTTCAATTTGCTCACCACACTGCCGGAGGCGGCTTTTCGTGGCAATCCGAGCATTACACTGCTGGCCCTCGACGGCAATCCACTCAGCACGGTGCCGGAGGGCGCCTTTGCCCATTTGAATGCCACGCTGCGTGGCCTGTCCTTGGGTGGACGGTTCCTGCACTGCGATTGCAAGCTGCGCTGGGTGGCCGAATGGATACGCAACGGTGATTTACAGGTGAGTTGACCCACAGCCGAAAGACTCTTGATTTCAAATTGACGTCATCATGGCCAATCCTCAATTAGGTCACCTCGCGCGAACGCAATCCCCAGTTCTGTGGCACACCGCCACGTTTTCGTGATCGCGGCTTCTACTCCATACAGCCGGAGGAGCTGAGCTGCCCTGAAATAGCCGACGCTGCACTCCGTGGCCCAGTTGGCCTGGCCGATAATCTAAAGCCCACATTCCCCTCCTCAGCCGACTCGGTGGAGTTTGAAACGGGCTCAAGCACAGGCACTGGCATTGCGGCAGCAGCACCTGTTGCCAGCACCACACAGCCAACCACCACAACCACACTGTCCACGACAACGACGACAACAACAACAGCAGCGCCTACAACTGCCACCAGCTCCAGCACAGCAGCCAGCACGGTAAGTCAGAGAAGTGCAATGTAATCTCAATTGGCTGGCAATTGGCTTACAGTTCTATTTAGCTCATGTGGAGAGATAACTTTGAACCGGTTATAGGAGTTTAGAACAAGTTGGTTTTGACCTGGATGAACTGAATTTCAGTTGAAGATGCTCAAACACTTTAAGAGCTTTTCTCTCCTATGTCTAATGGCTTTGAGTTCGATGCCTGAATCTAATATCACACAAAGAGTTTCCTATGAATGCATAGATACTTTGTATTTTGTTTTAAGGCTGATTCATTCAACTATATAGTATTTAACAATATAGTTCGTATTAAACTTAAAACATTGGTGTGATCACTGTAGATTGTTACAATTTGTGTGTGAGTGGTAAGGTTGATGAATTAGTTTAGAAAGAGGTAGACGACTTAGATGAATTGAAATGAATGATTAATTAAAATGAATAATTAATTAAAATGAATGACTAAATAATATAAAGGCGTAAGAAAAATAAATTAAATTAAATTAATTAAATTAATTAAAATGAATTATTAAATGATTAAATAATTAATAAATAATTAAAATGAATGACTTAATAAAATTAAAGCGTATTAAAAATAAATTTTCAATCAAAATAAATTATTAATAAAATTAATTATTAATTAAAATTAATTATTAATTAAAATTAATTATTAATAAAAATTATTGAATTTTTAAAATGAATAACTAAATAAAATAAATGCATAATAATAAAAAGAATTTTTAAAATAATTAGTGATTAAAATTAACGCCTAATTAAAATAAATGAATAGATGAATGAAAAAATTGATTAATTAAAATTAATGATTTAGAATTAACGACTAAATAAAATGAATGTGTAATAAAAATAAATAATTAATTAAAATTAATAAATATTTTAAGTTAATGAATAATTAAAACTTATCAATTATTAAAATTAATAATATTAATAATTCTAATTAATGCCCATTTATAATAAATGATTAATTAAAATTAATGAATAATTAAAATGAAAGGTTAATTAATGATAATTAAAAGGATGACATATGAGTAGTGAATATGTTATGAAATTAGTATGGAGAGTAGTGCGGAGATAATGGAAGATTAAAAGGTTAGATAACGTATATGAATTATGAATAATGAAATTAGTGTAACAGAGATGATAAATGTGGTTTTCTAGTGTATAATGTATGATTGTGTAATTGATTTATCAAAAGAGAGGGCTTGAGCTTATGTATACTACGAATTGAACATAAGAATATAAATTCAACCATGATATCCATGTTGGTTGCCATGCTGATTTATGCAACCACATTTCAAACTTTTCTTTCGCCCCAAATGCCACACACAATACACGCACGCCCACACAACAGACTCAACCACCGACCACAGCTACAACGAAGGCCGGCAAGGTGTTGCCCACCGTGGGCGTAAATGGCACTGGCAGCGTCCAAGCAACGGCCATTTCCTCGACGAGCAGCAGCAGCTCCTCCACAGCGCACTCGAGCACAGGCAAACAGGCACCGGGCTGGCGTCAGGGCGGCAATGCGAATGCGAATGCGAATGGCAGTCAGCACAAGCCGCAACGACCGCCACTTGTGCTGGGCTATCCGCCGCAGCGCGGCACACGGATCGACGATGTCAACGAGGTGCAGGTGAAGCATGCCTTCCGCCAAGACAGCTCCGTTATCATCCAGTGGGACTCGGAGACGGCCAACATACTTGGCTTTCGTGTCGTCTATCGCCTGTTTGGCGAGAAGGCCTTCAAGCAGGGCCCGCCCCTGGAGGCCAGCGAGCGTGAGTTCAAGATCAAGAATGTGCCCGCCCAGGAGTGCATCATCGTGTGCGTCATTTCGCTCGAGGAGCTGCATGTCACACCTGAAACGGTGCCCTATCAGCAGTGCCGCGAGGTGCGCACTGTCGCCTCGCAGACCTCGAACATGGATAAGATAACGATTGCAGCAAGTGCCGCCATTTGTGGCACAATCATTGTCGCCGTGATTGTCTTCATTGCAGCCAGCAGGTGAGCGAGGGTGGCGCTTTAAATTGAGTTGTCGCACACACTTAACCTTTTTTCCCTGTTGGCATCTATCTGCACTTTATGCTATCTACACCTCATTATCAATAACAACTGTGTCGCTACATCACCCCCTCTCTCTCTCTCTCTTGCTCTGTCTCTCTCTCTATCCCTCTCTCTCTCTCCTTTAGGCGCTCGCGCAAACTGCAAAACAACCAGCAAAAGAGTCCGTTGCCAATTGGAGGCCTGCCCGTTAATTGTTGCGGTCCAACCGGTTCGCCAGGACCACTTGGCTCCATTGCCACGCTATCGGCATTTAACAATCACAAGGTGAGTTTAGTTGCCAATTGGCCATAAAAATATCAAAGTGTGTTCAGCGAGCAACGACTAAGCAATGCTCGCTCAAAGTATGGAAAAAGGTATTGAAAAATATAATAAAAAATAAATAAAACATTGTTCAAAAGGCAAAGTTTAAAAAATTAGTTGTAGAAAGAAACCTACGGAAAAGATACTGAAAAAAATAAATAAAAGTTTTCCGCTAAGAAAAAAGTTGAGCTTTGGGAAAGCTCAGCAGATATATTGCTATGAAAGTTAAGGCACATTTGCTTATCGATAAAAATCGATTTTTTAGAGATATAAAACTACCTATAAATGTGCAAATGATGTTAATTATCAATCTGCACATAAAATCTATATCTAAATATATAGCTAAATCGATGCTCACCAAAGAGCAAACCCTAAATTTTAAAGCTTCTTTCCTTTACAATATGCCTATATAAATATAAACGAGCAAAATACTATATTTTAGCTGCTTTTTAAGTTATTGATGAGTCAATTTTAAAAATTCAATATTTTAAATAAATATAAATATCATTTCGTGTACATATAAATAAGAGTTGCCTGCAAATCATTAAACCTTAACCAAGCCTACTCAAAAAAAAAAAAAAAAAATCTGCAAAATATGTGTTGAATAGAAATTTACTTTTAGGATTTTATAATTCAAACTCAAATATAGATTTTACTCAACAAACCACATCCTCTGGTCGACTTTAGCTATATAGCCATAAAAAATTTAGTTATTTGTAGCCTAAGGACTCTCTCCTCCTCCCTTTTTCAAAACAACATCAAATAGAAACTCTCACCAAAACCAATATACTCTCGCATCCTGCCATTGAACAAGCATCAAGAGCATAGACAGTTGAGCCTTGGGCTGTTGTTAAATTGGCCTCTGACTCGGAAATGGCCGCAATTGAAGCCAACAATTTTTTTCCCATTTTATTTATGGTCCAACAAATTAAACGGTGGCTGAGCAAAAAGTAGAAAATAAAAAAGAAAATAAATAAAAAATAAATAAAAAACAGAACAGGCTATCTTTTTCGGACTATTTTTTTGCCGTTAGTTGGCAGCAAAATATTTAGTTGACTTTAAAATGGATTTGAATTTATGTAGCTGCCGTTGCCGCTGATTCGAGAGAGCGACAAATCATTTATTGAGCAGCTTTTTTTACAGCTATTTTATAGCTGATATAAAGCTTGCGCACAAAATTTAGTTGAAGTGTAGGTTTAAGTACGAACTAAAAATGATAGTCAAATAAATATTATCTAAAAATTTTTAGAGTTTTAGTTTTATAATCGAGTTGGAGTGGAAAGCACTAAAATATTTGTTAAATTTGAAAATTTTGCCTTGATATAATTTATTATTTTTTTTTTTTTAATCTATAAAAATGTCGAAAAATTTTTTTATACAAATTATTAATAGTATATTTACTATTATATATACATAAATATTAATTTTTATACGAAAGTCTTTATTTTTTTAAGGAAATCTTAAATTTTCTTTTATATAAGAAAGCAGTTTTCTTGCTTTTATGTTTTAACATATTTATAGCAGGTATATATATATTATAAATACTCGTACATACAGAATATCTAAGATATATATATTTTTTTTATTTATGAAAAATTCTCTAAGGACTTACAAAATTTATTTATTTCAAACATTTTGTTTATATTAAATTCATTTTGAAGAGAGCAATCAATTGATGGTAATGAAATAAATATAAACTAAAATACGTTTCCCATAAAAAACTTCAAATAAGGATAATAATATTGAAAGTTAATGGCGATGATAAAAACTGAATTTGGTATAAATTTTGTTAAATACAACCAAAGCTTGAAGAAAAGCAGAGCATACTTAAATAACACCAAAGCATGCCATTAAATCATTTTATATATACATATATATGTAGATAATCTATTTCCGCTTTAAGTAGTCTAATATAAACATCTATTAAATTTTTCACTTCAGGAATGGGATCAAGTATCAGCGTACAGTGGACGCTCAATACCGCGACCACGCATCTATCCAGTCGAACAGCCTGACGATATGCGCAGCCATTTCTCTGGCATGCCGGGCAAGGTGGCCAAATCAAGGTGTGTATAAATACTTATAAATGTATATCTTAAATATATAGTATATTATATGTATTATATATTATATTTATTTATTTATATAAAGTTCAGCTTTAATCATTGCACGTGTTGCACAGTTTTTTGCTTATGACTTACTTTTTTTTATATATATTTATTTTTATTTTCAATTTCATATTTCATGTGTTTGTTTGTCATGCCACCGCACACACACACACACTCACACATGCCCGCAATACATACACACATGCCAAACGCATTCACACACTCGACAACAACAACAACAACAACAACGACAACAGCAGATCCATAGCCGACGGGCAATCGCAGCACAGTTTCTCAAATAATTCGCATCGCGGCTATTTGGGCACCGCCTTTCCCACTAACCTGGTCAATTCACGCCCGGAGCTGCGTCAATCCCGTCAATCCTTGGCCGCTGCCTCGGAGCGTATGTCACGCGCCTCTTACGCCGGCTCCATTCATAACGGCGGCGGTGGGGGCGGTGGGGCTGGTGGCTTGGGTGTTGGCGTTGCTGGCGGCAGTCTGATGGGCATGAGCGGTTTGGTTGGGCCCGGCGGCCCCGCTAGCATTGCATCCAGCAATGCAAGACGTTCGCGTCCGCGTTCCAGATCACGCGATCAACTGAACAACACGCACATACATAACCATCGACCGGGAAGTCGGTAAGTAGAACGCAAACACACACACACACTAAGAAGCTAATCCAGATGCAACACACACACAGACACACTCGCACACACACATTCAAAATAAAAATCTCTGATAAATGTCAACAACATATTCGCTAATTACAAACGTCACACTTTAAATTTTTTGTTTGTCTTTTTGAAAGTTTCAAGTTTCATTATCTTTGATTATTTTTATGTGTGCTATTAAATTAATTTTTTATTAACAATAAACACGATTCGCCCTCACTCTATAAGACTTAAGTCTCTTCTTTTTTAAAGCAATTCTTCGCATTCTTTTTAATGGGAAATCTATTGATGACTAAGCTTTTCATTATGTTCAGCGAAAGTGAACTAGAAATAAAACAAAATTATTTTGATCTATATACAGAAATCTCAATAGAAAGGGAGCAGAAAGAGAAATTTATTGTTTAGGAATTAATCAAATTTATTAGGTAATCAAATTGATAGATTTATCTGAGCTCATACAAGTTAGCATATTTGAGATAAAATCAGCCAAAAAAATAGTAAATGGAAACTGAGAGAATCTTCATGGAACTGATTGAAAAAACAGATATGAAGTCTAGCAAATAGTAGAAGATTAATGGGGGAATTAATGAAGGAATTCATCAGAGAAAACTAACTATTTAAAAAAATTTAATTAAGCGGACCTTTTGATATTTATGTATATTATTTTATATTTATTAAATATATATTTATTAAATTAAGATTATTCCCTGATATAGGTATAGAATTTGTAGTTGGCATTCTATAAATGGGAGTAGATTAGGCATTGTAGCTAGTTAAATTAGAGGCATTCCCAGCTATAATAATCGATTTTCTAGGCAGTGTAGCTAGATAAAATTTGGGCTAAGCCCTGATCTAAACATATATTTTGTAGTTAATTAAACTAGCAGTAGCTAGTCATGGTAATTAAATTAACATCAGCTAGCTAAATTAAGGGGTATTCCTTAAAAAAAAAAAATTTTTAATATCTAAATTTATTGTTCATTAATTCCATTGCGAAAACCCCAACAAAAAAGCCTTCCATATCTACATAGTTTGTTTTGTTTACGAATATTATGCTTCAATATTTCTATATAATAGAAATATATTAAAAATACAAAAATAATCAAAATATTTATTTGTACCATATTTGATCCAAATTCAGTCTGATAAATCAAACATAATTGAAAAGTCAAAGTCTTAACTGAAAGTATTCAACAAAGAAATTATTCAACAAGCTCAAACAGCTTGAATTGAATGCCTTTTCAATTAACGCCCACCTACACGGACAAACAACAATAATTCAATAATCGAACACAAGTAACTGTTAATTCAATTTATAATTATTTCCAATCGTTGCTTTGCTTTTGTTTGCTTTTGCTCAATGTTGGAAATATGTTTGTTACGTCCATTATTATTAATTTCGATGCGCTTCAATACGATTCGATGCGAATCTTTTCGTTTTGGCTTTAACAAGTCATTAACCGCATTTCCCACAACTTTCCACACACATATATATATGCAGATATATATATCTATAAGATGAGTAAATTGCAGTGCTTTGTAAACAATCTATAAACTGCCTTTCTCACTCTCCTTCTCCCTCTCTCTCTCCTTTCTCATAGATATTCGCAGGCGGGCTCAACTCACACTTTAAACAATTATTGCGATACATCGGATAATTGGACCGATCATGATATGGACATATATATGGCCCGCAATCCGACGACGCGCAACGGTCTGGTGCCATTATGAGGGCGACTTATGTTATCCTGATATTTCAATGTTGTATTAAATTTGGATGGCATTTTCTGACAATATCTGACGCCGGCCAATGGTCGGTGTCAGCAGCAACAGCAGCAGCAACATGGAAACAATCAGCAATTGGAACAGCCATATCAACAGCAACAGCAGCAGCAGCAGCAACAACAACAACAACAACAACAGCAGCAGCTGCAGCAGCAGCTACAACAACAGCAGCAGCAACAACAACATCAACGTTTACAATACTATAATTCACAGCGCTGCAGCTCGCCGCCTGATGTGGTGCCACGTGCAGCAAATTTTAATAATAATAACAACAACAGCAGCAGCAACAGCCACAGCCATGCGAGCAACATGAACAACAATCAGCAACAGTCGCTGTTGCCAGCACCAGCAGCTGCAGCTGCAGCAGCAGCAGACGGCATTATTGTTGAGAACTATTTTAACGAATATGAACGTCAGGAAATCATTTATCATCCCACAAGCAATAACAACAACAACAGCAGCAACAGCAGCAGAAATAGCAGCAATAAGCGAAGTAACAGCAGCAACAGCAGTCGCGGCAGCAATGCCTTTCGTTTACAGTTGAATACGAGTAACAATATTTTTTATAGTAGACGCAACAATTATTTAATAAATGCAACTAATGCACATACGTTTAGTGATAACTGTAACTGTACTTGTAATTGTAGGCTAAGCGAGCAGCAGCAGCAACAGCAACAGCAGCAGTTGCAGCAGCAGCAGTTGCAGACAGCAGCAACAATAACTGACAGCAATCGCGTTGACACACAAACAGAAACATGCTCAGTGTCAAGCATTCAGCAAGTGCAACAAGAGACAGCAGCAACAACAGCAGCAACAACAGCAGCAACAACAGCAGCAACAACAACAACAACAGCAATAGCAGCAGCAGCAACATCAGCAACAACAACAACAGCCGCTGCTGAGGCCTTGACATTGGCTGACATTGAAACAGACTTAGACAACAACTTGGAAACGTGTTGAGTGCAATAGCCAATTGTAGTTGTTGCTGTTGAAAATGTTGCTGCTGCTGATTCTGCTACTCCTGCTGCTGCTGTTGCTGTTGCTGTCACACGCAATTTGCATAACATTTAAAGAAAACAAAAGAATATAAATTGACAACGTGTCCAACTTAGCTAAACTATTTTTGTATGCTGTTTAGAATGTGCAATCAATACACACACAAACACACACATACACACACAACCATTATATTTGATTTGTGTATATATATGTATCTGTATATGTATGTATAACTGCATCTGCAACTTGTAACTGCAACTGTAGCAGCGCTTTTCTTTCGGTTCTTTGTCGTTGTGCGCGTAGTTTTTGGTCTAGCAGCAATTGTTAAGCAATCAAAGAACTAACATATAAGTCATATATCTTATAAATGGTACTAATACAAATACACACACACACACATATATACACACATAAACACCTACCCTACACACACTGAATAGCTATTATAAACAAAAACTAAACTAAACTATTTAATGTAGCATAGAACAAAATTTGAAACAGAAACGGAAAAAAAAAATATATATATAAAAAAAAAAAAAAAACATCTACAAAAATCAATTCCATATAAGCGTTTGGACAAGTTTAGCAAGTAAAAAGTTTTATTTAAGTTCAAATACAAATTATTGATTGCTCAATTTTTTTCAACTTGAAATATAAATACAAAAAGTCTCAAAAATGGATAAAAATTATTATTGTTTTTTAATTTCTACTTCAAACAAACTTGCAAGTTAAACAAATTTTAATTTTTTAATAAAACACAAATTTAAAAAAAAATAAAAGTTTTTTATTTTTTTTAAAAATTTGCAAACAAAAGAATAAAAAATTTAAAACAAAAACAAATTTTAATATTTCTTAAATTTTTTTTTTATTTTTTAACTTTGAAGAAAAAAAAATTAGATTTTAATTTATTTTCACGTAAGCTTCAAAAAAATAAATACTTTTTAATATTTCTACTCTAAGCCGTTAAGTAAAGTCTGAACAAATTTCAAGTTAGCGTACAAGAGTAAAGTTTAAAAAAACTTTATTTGTTATGCTTGTCCAATCACAATAAACTTAAAATATATATATATACATATATAAGTATATGTATTCCAATATACTGCCTTGCATATAATTAGTAAATGAGAGATGAAATATTTCTCAAATTTTTGTTCAGCAACTTTTTATTTGCAGTTTATCCTTTTGATTAATTTCAAGCTTTAGAGTTTTACATGTTTTTGTATAAAAGCTTCAATCGAAACATTTTGTGTGCTAAGAGTGTACTTATAACAATTAATTGTTTAATTTTTATGTTTAATTATAATTTTATAGTGAGATTTTAATAAAATTAAACAAATAAATAAATTGTCAAAAAATGTATGTTTTTTATATTTTATATTTTATGTTGTTTTATTCAATTTTAATTTGATTTTAAATAGAAAAAAGGTACGAAATTTTTTATTTTTTATTATAAGTTGATTTAGTATATTTTAAGTTTTTTTATAAAATATTAAAAATTTTTTTTTTTAATTTCTGTATTTGTCTGAGCTTTAAAAATTTTTTATTTTATTTATTTTATTATTTTAGTTATTTTAAAATAATAAAATAGTAATTATTATTTGATTTTATTTATTAATTTTTTAAACATTTTACATTTTTAAGTTTATTTTGTTTAATACTTTTGTTTTAAAAATTTTTTATTGTAAATTGATTTATTGATTGTATATTTCAATTTATAATTATTATTAGTATTCATTTTTAATAATTTTTTTTTATTTCTTTTTAACTTATTTTTTTTTTTTTAATTATTTTCTAATTTTTTTTACCTAATTTATTAATTTATTATTTTTTATTTGTATATCTGTAAATGCATGTACATAAATTGTTAGTTCTAAGCTTTGTCGTTGAGTTTTGAAACATTTTTTAAAGGTGGACTTTGCGTAAAAAGCAAGTCCGAGCGAACACAGTTGACAGTTAACAATATTTAGTGCCGATGGATAGGATGGGGGCCAAAACATGGCTCTCATTCGCAAAGTTCATGCCTGGCACTAAATACTTAGTCAAATAAGCTAATATATAGACTATATCTAATTAGATTTCGATTTAAGCAAACAGTTAAGACAACGCTTTGAGCATTAGACAGGTAAACACAATTTAGATGGAAAACGGGAGCAATTATTTAAAGCAACAACAATAAAAATAACAAATATATACGAACTATGATATATAAAAATATATAATTCTAAAAAACAAATTTTAGGCAATAAATTTGAAAGAGAACAATGTGGAAGAGCAAGAGGAAGAGAAGATAAAACCCAACAATTCGTAGACTAATATTTAATTATAGAGCAAATGCAAATGTTTCACTTGTAAAGTAAGCAAAAATATATATATATATATATTGATCGATAACTCAGCAACATTTAAGCTATCGATCAATAGCATAGTCTGTAAGCAATTCAAAATCAAATTTAGTATTTAAACATAATAAACAATGAATTAAAATTAATAAACTGCCTTAGCACCAACGCGAAAATGAAAATTATAAATATTAAATGTAAAAACCGGCACAGGCTTCGTTTTGTTTTTTAGTTATAGCAGCACTTTAGAGAAACGAGATGAGCAAGATTTAATGGAAGAGAAATATACTGCCAAATAGTTTTGTTATAATTTTAATATCCTGACTTAACTAAAGTTTGTTTATATTAGAATTTTATTAAAGTCACGTTGAAACCCACGCGATAAAATTGATATTACATATGTACTTAAGATTATACGAGGGTAGTCTGAAGAAATTATTAAACCATAAATAAATACATTATTTTTTTCCTATTTTTGTTTTTTTTTTCCAACAAAGTATAATTATTATATTATATTATGTTAGATTTTTTTTTTTTTTTTCATTAGAGGTGACAATTTTATTTGAGAACTCTGAAGAATGTCGAAAACAACAAATAAATAAATAATATATTTTGCCTTTTTTTTTTAAGATAATATTTTTTTTTAGCGGTGAAAACTTTAAAGAGAAAAATTAAACAAAATTATTAATTATTTAAAAAAATCTAATTATTTTAAATACTTTTGTTATTTTCCCGTATTGTTATTATAAAAAAAATTTATTTAAAAACATTTTTTTTTTCTTTTTTATGACAGTTTGTCAAACTGCCCTCGATATTATCTTGTATTTCGCATTAAAGCCCACACACGATCAATTATATTATATACCATTTACTATTAGAGCTCGCTCATCTCTCAAACACCAAAAGTAAACAACCTTAGATCGTTAACGAAAACACCATCCACTCATAGACTTTAGAACGGATCGAAGTTACTCTCTAAACATAAATGTGCGTTAAATTGTTAATGTGTTTTGACTAAAAAAAAAGTTACATTTGCGGCTTCAACCAAGATATAATAAAAATATTAGCTGAAAGTTCTTTAGAAACCAGTTTTGTTTGTTAATAAAGAAAAGAAAAAACACGTTTTCTGTTCATACGCAACGAGTTCGAAATAAAGCATATTTTTGTTAACAGTTGGATTTTTTCTTATAGATGTATAAGAGGGGGTTACTTACCCGGGCACTGTTAATGAATTATCCCATAATAGACGCAGCTGGCGTGTAAAGGCCGCCCACAGCTGTGCCATGCCCTCCAAGCTGCCCAAATGGGCGTGGCAGGTGGCCAGCAAACAGCTAAGGCGACAGACCAAAGAATCGCCAACGGCGCTCTTAATGCGCATCGGATCGAACTGGAGGAGCAGAATTGTTTAGATATAGAAAAGTTATAAAAGAAAGAAGTAAAGAGAGTGAGAGAGTTCTCACCTTATCCTTGAAACTCTGCTTGGCATAGGGAAACAGCGCCATTTCGGGATACATATCGGGAAAGAGATAGGCCAACAGTTCGGTCAGCTCCTTCTCTGTCATGGGGCCGGGCAAACGTTTGGTCAGCGACTCCTGCGAGGGCAGCTCATAGCTGCGCTCTCTTCTTCCACTCAACTTGTGCTCGGTTAGTTTATCCAACGGATTTGTGCGCTCGGCGCCGCTGCTCATGCCCGAGAAATTGCGACCCACATACGACTCTAGGGAGCGTGTGACCTTGCCCACAGCTTGATAATCGGCCAAGCACAAGCTTAGATAGGAGAAAGCCTCTACAGATAAATAGATCTTGCCCAGTGGCGCTTTCGAGGGCACAAAATCCGTGCGTTGTTCGCTGTCAAAGGTCACGCTCTCCGACAGCTCTGGCCAGGTGTAGACCAGATAGCTCTCGGTCGAAGACTCTGGTGCATAGCCATGCGGCAGGGCATAGAAATGCTGCACCTCCAGACTCTCCACATCGCCATCGATGGCAATGTCCTCCGAGCCAAGGCCATGATTGAACGGCACATATAAAGGCATGCGTATGCGAACGGCGTCCAGCGTGTAGGTCGTGCGCACCGATACCCTCGCCTCCTGGGTATACGCCGAGGGCAGCTTGTCGTGGAATAGCGTCAGCAGGCCCGACAAATAGCGGCACTCTGGCGGCGCCTGTTCGAGTCCAATGAGTCGAAAATTGGTGCGCAGAGCGGGTGCCATGGCAACTCCAGTATAGAAATTCCATTTGGGATCATGGATCTGCACAAAGATCGGCACCACGCTGGACACCTCGGCAGCCACTACAGCAGCGGCGCTCAAAAAGAAATTGAATTCCGAGGTGGACTTCATATAGTTGCTGGATGCCTGCACCGGATGCAGCAGCACAAAGCGACGCAGTCCATAGATCCTAGCCAGCGTATGCAGCTCACTGGAATTGCGAATGGGCGGACCGAAGGTGTTCCAATTGCTCATCAAGTCGTGATGGCAATTGGTGCGCTGCAAGCAGCCGCTGCCTGGCTCGCTCTCTTTAACTGCTGCTCCTTTCTCAGTTGGTTGCGCTTCGTAATAGTCCACTGCAATGCTATTTCGCAGCATGTCCAGCCGCTCTGTCTCCACGTGCCACTTGCAATGGAAGAGCTCCTCCGGTTGCAGTGGAACGCCTTCATCCACAGCCACCTCCCATTTTTGTAGAAGCTCGCCTAGCTGCACATTAAACACCTCCCAGTCCGAGTCGGCGCTAAAATTTTCGCGATAGAAATCATTATCGTCTATTTCCTCGGCCATTATTTTCACACAAATTTTTGCGAATGAACAAAGAAAAATAAACAAACTGTAAATTGCCAGCTGTTCGCATAGAGCTGCCACCTAGCTGTAATTACTAATGTGCTGGCCAGAGATGGAAATAGAAAAATACCAACTTAACCCTTAGGCGTAAATGTAATTTGTAATTTTGTTAGAAGAAATGTTATTGCATAAAAATAAATAATTATAATTGCCTATTATAAGTTATCTTGTCTCAATTTAAAATTTATGTATTTAAACTTAACATTATTAACAATTTATTTGTTATCAAATTCATCATTTCGTTAGCCAGCGCTGCCAGATTCAAAATGAAACCAACAAAACGTTCTAAGCAAAACGCGTCTTATCGATTTCTTGCCTATCGCATTTTCGGCACATCATGCGGCCAATGGAAAACAGAAAACGTAAATAAACAGCAAAAAATTTGAAATTTTTATCAAATTCTTAATAATTTAAAACTAATTTATGGCAGATCGCACAAATAGATCACGCTTTGAATGGGATGTGGCGCCGACGAAACTTTTTCTGCAGCTGTGGCTGGAAAATATAGACGAATTGTGTGGTGAGCGAGCTAAAACGCACATTCATCGAGAAATGGCAGATAAAATGTGGAAATATGGACCAAGCCATATAGAAATCAAAGCCAAAATAGATAATATGACCAGGAAATATAGGTAGTGTAGCTGTGAACTCAAGAGAAAAGTCTATTAACCATTTTTGACTTTCTTGCAGATTAGAAATGATAAAATTTCGGAAAACGGGTGAGCCTTCTACATGGAAATATTTTAATCACGTAAAGGAAATCTTAAAGGAGTCTAAATTGGTTAACTTAAGACTATGCATGGCTGATAATTTTGGTATATTAATTTATATATATCAATATATTATTTGTTTACTTCTAACCAAATTCCTTTGCAGACTTTTCACCTTTGGAAGATTCGGACAGCATCGATTCAGTCGATCCACATGAGAACCTCTTCAGTCCGCCTGCAATAGAGCAATATGAAAGAGAGCCTTCAATAAGTCCTGATTCAACAGCCTCCATCAAAAGCGATTCATCCTATTCAGCAGAAAGATCTCAACCGGCACCTATGAATGTTAAATTGGGCAGATCGTCGAGAAGCTTGAAAATAGAGGAAGCCCAGTTGGCTGTACAGCGCGAAGAGCTGAAGGTTTTAAAAGAAATGGCAGATGATTTATCAGCTATACATAGAGGTTTCCTTAACGCTTACAAACTAAAGTGATCTACTGTATCATCGCCATCTAATTTGTTAATGCGGCTCTCCGCTTGCCATGGTTTCTATTAGCAGTGGTTTTAAGTATTATGTATAGCTAACAGCGTACCAAATCATCAAGACTAATAAACTTATGAATAAAATTGCAAAGCCCTAAATTATCAAATTAAAACAAATTAGTGGCAACGCTTCAAAGTAAGCACGACACGGTGCAACGATAGTTTGAGCGATAGGGGGCTAGTAAGTTTAGCAGTCTGGCAGCACTTGATAAATTGTGGTACGCGCTTTGAATAACGACTGCATTCGGCTGCACGCTTTATTTTATTACGAAATATAAATTATGAACTAGTTTTGTGTTTTAATGTGTGAAATATTAACTGTCCGTAGTTTCTTTTGTGAATTTTATAAATTTAAGCTTAGCTTAAATTGAATTATGACATAGATTGCTGATAATTCAAGCAAAATTAAGCTAAACTCAGTGGAAGGTCTGTGCTAATTGCGGAACGCGCTCTAAGAATCGTCTAAATTTTGCAGTCTTTTTTTTTTTTTTTTGTAATTTTTGAGTGAAAGTGTAAATAGTGAATGTTTTTATAATAGTATTATTGTTATTATGGGTGCATTGGTGTTGTTATTGCTGCATTAGTGTTACTATTGCATTGGCAATTGGATTTCGTGCAGGTCAGTTTTACAGTTATTCACTTTTTTATCTTACTCTTTGTTTACCCTTTCGTGAGGGATTTTCTTATAATGCCGCCAAGTAGACATATTGATATATATTTTCTGATAAACAGATTGCTATTTTTGATCATTTATCTACTTCTTCCCAAATGCAGTTATAATTTGTGAGTTTCTTTAGAACATTTGACTTTAATACGCAATATAAACTTCAACAAAGTCTTGCCCATCCTACAGCTATAGCCTTCATCATACACTAGTTAAGTTATACTTTGTCATAAACAATTCTCAATTGAAAGTTTGCGTCTTCAAATCTGTGTCACATTTGCCAACCCACATATAACTTTTTTTTTGTATATTTTAGTTTATAACTGTTCTGGTATTTTTCTGGTGTTTTTTTTTTTTTTTATTAATTTACATTCCATCCATTCCTCTACTTTTGCTGTCGCGGGGGCTTTTGCTTAAACGTTAACAACTTTCGCTTCGAAGGATCTTTAACCAACGACCAGGGTGGTCTCATCGGGGAACTCGTGGGTGGGCACCTCCAGGTTCAATGGCGCCGGGCCCTTGCGGATGCGACCCGATGCATCATAATGGGAGCCATGGCAGGGGCAATAATAGCCACCGAAATCTCCGGCATTCGCAATTGGCACACAGCCCAAATGCGTGCAGACGCCAATGACGACCAGCCACTCGGGTTTGACCACGCGTTGCTGCAAGAGATGGAAAATATATTAATATATAAATACCATTGAGTATTCTTTATATACTCACATCGTCTGTCTCGGGATCGCGCAGCTGGGAGGTGGGCACGCCCCGTTCCGTCTCGATCTCAGCCGGGGTGCGATGGCGGATAAACAAAGGCTTGCCGCGCCACTTGAACGTCACCGACTTGCCCTCGGCTATGTCAGCCAGCTTAATCTCGATCTTGGCCATGGCCAAGACATCGGCCGAGGCGCTCATTGAGCCAACGAAAGCATTCACCATGCCCTTGGCCGCATAGACGCCGCCAACGGCGCCGGCGCCCACCAGCAGATAGGAGAAGGCTTTGCGCTCCTCGGCGCTCTCGTTGCGGCGACGCGTATCCTTCACCGAGTCACGACGATAGGCCGTAAAGTCGGGCACCTGCAGATCGCTGTGAGCCTGGCGTGTGGCTGAAAGGAAAATTTGATTATTATCTATTCCCTTTTCCACTCTTGTACGCCCAATCAGCTGTTCGCTGAGCAGGTTATGTTGAAATTACGTAAGGAAATTGGCAGGCTGTGCCATTAGGCATAACAAACATTGCGAAAATAATTTCTAGCTTAGCTAACATTTAAGCTGCACACACTTTCGCAGTTTTAGCCAAATTCACATTATATAACTCTCGATCTCTCACTGCACTCGATGTTGCTTACCAACGGCTGCTCCGGTGGCCCGCAGGCTGTTGGACAGCGCCTGTGCGCTGGCGCGCACATAGGCACAGGACACGGCTTTCATCATCTTGTGAATGGGGATTTTTTACTTGTTATTTCTCTATTTGTTTTTGTATCGAAAATCTCGTTGACGAGACCAACGTCGTCCGCTTGCTTTGCTGTTGCTGTGAAAAACCAGTGTGACCGTAGACTGTAAATGAAAGAATGCCAACAATTTTATAACAATATACATTCGATTTTATAAAATAAAATACCTAGATTATTATATTTTAAATTGACAAAGAAATAGGCAATATGTATTTGACTTAAAATATAATTATTTTGTTTGAAATGTTTATTTTATTATATTTTATATACTAAAAATGGCCTTATTTAAATTTTTGTCATATAAACAACGTTAACGCAGATATGCGTACGTTACGCATGCTGCGTTACGTGTAAGTTCATTACGTAGGCAAGTAAAGTTGGCTGCGCGCAAAGTTTGATTCACTTGAAGTTGGTTGCATGTTGAACGGAAGAATTGAAATGCGCGCGCATTTCAAATTCAATTTGAGAAAATATAAGTTTTTAGAAAATTGTATTTGAAGACTTTTGTATATTTTTTCAATGAATTTATTGCATATTTTTATTTAATTTATAGCTTTTCTAAAGTATCAGGCTAACACAAACCATTTCCTTGTTATATTTTCCCTAATGAAAATGCATGTCAATTTCCCAGACTAATAACAGTCAGCCTCCCTGCTCCCCACCCGCTGAGTGGCTGCTTATCAAGGTGAGCAACCCCTTTATTAAGAACTTATTCTCGCCTAAATTACCTAACTGCAACAATTTAGCTTTCATCAAATGAGAAAAGGGTTTTCCATTGGAAAAACCGGTTTGTGCACCCCCAAAAAATCCACCACCAAAGTTTTCCGATTGCATTTTCGCCGTTCACAGCCTCATGATGTCATTTGCTGAAATTTCTTCAGGCTGCGAAAAAATGACAAGCTTAAGAAGCGAAACTGCCAGGAAAAATTCCATTCAACTTAATTAATAATAGCTTCTTAGAAATATAAAAAATGAAAAACTATAAAAAGAAATATTTGCAAATTGCGCTGATCTCATCGCCGCAAAACTATAAAACATAAAGTCCATAAAAAATGCATAAAAATGAGCGAAGAAAATGTTTATATATAAAATTCGCATAAAAATAGGCAATGGCTGAATTATTCGCCAAAAACTTTAAAGCAAAAAGCCTAAAAAAATAAAAAACAAAAATAAAGCTGTAAAAAAGCAGCTACGCACAGCCGGCAAATGTAATTCCTTTGGCGCCAGCCCTGTGATTATCGAAAGTAGTTCTTTTTGATGTCGAAAGTTTTCCAACTCCCCCCACTTAATGCCCCTGCCCCTCCCACTACCCGCCCCACTTCCAGCCGTCGCTAGGTGGCGCTGGCGAAAGTGAAAGGCGAATGCCGAAATGCGCCCGCTTTCTCCATAGAGCCAGCATTTTGGCCAGCAGGGCAATCTGCGCACATAAAGGCGCCTCTATGTACTTGCCACAACACTCACACACACACACACACGCGCGCACACACACACACACATCAACTCTTATATAGACTCTATCACATTCACATAGAGAGCCGCACAAAAAGTGCGTGAATTTTTGGGCAAAACAACAAATGCAAAAAGAAAATTTTGTTGCACTTAGAACGAAGCTGAAGTACTCTAACTTGTGTTTAGATCAGAAGACTAAAAATTACAAAAACCCAAAATAATAATTTAATTTAATTACGTTTGGTCAATGCAAAAAGCTTAGATAGTAAATCAACATTAATTTTCAAATTTTTAAAGAAATTAGCTATAGTTGTAAATGTAATCTATATAAAACAAACATAAAAATACAACTTAAATATAAATACTAATTAAATATAAAACAAAATAATGTAATCTACATTTTTTAGACTTAAAAAACTATTTTGATAATTTTTTATTTTCAAATTAAATAAGCAACATTTAAGTGTACCTTATATAAAAAAATATAAATCCATATTAGGAAATATTAAAGTACTAATTAAATATAAAATAAATTAATTATTTAATCCAAATACTTTTTCGCAATACTAAAAAGTTAATTAAGAAAAAGATAAAGAATTTAAAAATTTAAACAGGTCAGATTAAAAACAAAAAAATTAAATGTTGTATATCAAAATTCTTATGAAATATAGTTTTAATATAAAAACTATAAAAAAAGATATATAAATTATAAAAAGATATATAGTTATATAAAATATAAAAAACTTTAAAAAAAATTCCACAGGTAAAAATATATGATTTTGTTTCATCCAGCATTAACAAAAAATATTTATTAATTCTGATCAATGCTAAAAAATAAACTCCAATAAATTTAGGAAAATTAAAAAAAAAAAAAAAATAACATTTCATAAAAATTTTATTTGCAAAAAAAAAAATTTTTTTAAATTGTTTACAAAATTATTATTATTTTTCTTTTTTTTTTTAAATTTAACTCAGACAAGCATATTTAATGATAATGATTTTTTACGACGTATTAGCTAACCTCTTACAGACCTTACAGCCTACTTAGCTAGACCAGCTATTATTTCTGCTTCTCTTTCTGCTACACTTCACTATGCTCTAATAGCCAACTAAATCACCTTTGGTTAGTGTATAGCAGCAACTCAGTTAAAACTATGCCGCGTAGGCGACGCAGCAACAGCAACAGCAGCAGCAGAAGCAGTGGCAGTGGCAACCAGAACCAGACCCAGAACCAAAAACCAACTTCCCCAACTTTACTTTACCCGACACTAGCGCCCTTTCCTACTCAACGCCCACAGCCCACCGCCCACCGCCTACCGCCTACCGCCCACTGCCCCCCTGCTGCTGGCGTTAACTGCGTTACACTTTTCAGCAACTTTTACATTGGGCGCCAACTACAACAACAACAGACATGAGCAACTGCTTTTGCCTCCTATTTTTCAACTGCTCGCCCACACACACAAACTAAGCGCCAGGGGCTGCTTTTGCTATGTGTGTGTGTGTGTGGTGTGTGCAGCATTGCGGCTGCGGCTGTGGCAACAACAGCAGCAGCAGCAGCAGCAACAACAACAACGACGACAGCAACATTGCCCGCTCGAGCCGCTTATCGCAACATCAGCCAAGCATAAAGCTCAATACGCACAACCACCCTGCAGCAGCAGCAGCAGCAACAGCAGCAACAACAACAAACAGTTGCCACCGCCGCCCCCTTTGACGAAAGTTGAAAGTGGAAAATTGTGCGTGGCAGCCAAAAGTTTTGAAGCTGAGCCGAGCCGAGGCTGAGCTAACTGCCTGATTGACTGACAGACGAACTGACTGAGGGACAGATGGACGCACTGACGGACTGACTGACTGAGCCACTGACAGTCGAACAGAGCCACCTTAAGCCCCACTGCAACCCCTCGGCGCTACCTTGCGCCATGCAAAACCCATTTACTCCTTGGGCTTCGGCTGCTCTGAAAATTAAATGAATAAGCAGCTCGTTCTGTGCAACGTTCTTGGCTGGGGCCTGGGCCAAAGGGGGTTAAGCTGTGGACGGAGAGGGGGGTGTGATATGGATGAAGAGAGGCTGGGTCGTGGCTTGTGGCATGTGCAGCCTTTAAGTTGCTCTGTGTCCCAGTCCCAGAAGCCGCTGCCAAATGTAGCACAGCTGGCAGTCATTTTTGTGCGCCTCACTGACGGTTTGCATTTCAAGTTATTATGCCACAGGCTAGGCTCGATATAATATAATATAATATATTATATTATATATATATATATATATATATATATATATATATATATATATATAGGTGTATTTATCTATGTGTTGGCTCATGTTAAGGCTAAGGCTAAGCAGCTGCTGTTGGCCATATTTTGGGCCAGCCCAGATTAGGTGACCATGACAATTGCTCAATTGTCAATTGGTCAATGGACATTGGGCATTAGGCATTGGGATCTGCTCAATGGCTTCCCAGCAACAGCTGCCCACATATTTGATAAGCTTGGCTTTAATGAGCTTGAACAGAAAGTCCATAAACTAAATTGAAAGTAAAATAAAAATCAAAGAAGAAATAAATAGTTGAGCTATTCAATTTTATATTTTTATAGCGAGAAATGAAATAAAATAAGTAAGACAGCTCTAGTCGAGACTGCTCGACTATAAAGCCCCCTGAGCCTTTCGAGGAACTGGGATTTCCATAATTCTTCTCTTCTTTAAAATTCACACATACATATATAGACATGTGCGCTTACTATGGGAACTTAATTGCTTAATAACTTTTTTTGTAGACGGTAAACTTTCAGAGCGTGATAACAACATAAAAAGGTTTATCAAAGCACAATTCTAAATTATTTAAAATACGCTTTTTGCAAATTCAAAGGTAAGAGGTTGGATTTGGTGGTGAGGGGTGGAATATAACAAAAATCGAAAATATATAAAATATATGTGAATCTATATATTAAATTTAAAGACTCTAGCTCTAAAGATGTAGAAAATATAATTGTATAACTATATAATAAATATATATTATATAATTGTATAATTTTCGATAAGGCATTTAATCGATAACAAAATTAACGGGAGTAGTTATCGATATATATTTTATTGAAATCGATCTAAAATCACACCAATTTAATTTATATTTGTCTCATAAAATGATATAAAATAAATATTAAAAAAACTTATTGTATATACTATGCATACTTGATACAAACTTTACTGTAAGCTTTGAAAACACAGATCGGCAGAGTTTCCGGGTAGCTCCTAGTTAGGCACCCCTACAAGTATTTTCTTACTCGTCCAAGATAACCCTGACTGCTGACGTATCCCCTGTTAAATCCAGCGATGGCGTGTTAAATAGCTTCATTGGATATTATTTTATACGATAGATCGATGTATTTTATTCGATGCAGATATATCGTATCACTTAGCACATAGCTCAAAAACCTCTTGTAAGTAAACTCATCTGATAGTTTACTGGAATATAATATTAGTTAGACTTTGCATGATAAATACATATATTGATGATTAAGTTTCTTAAGAGAAATGAATTTGATTATTCTATTATTGTGGAAACAAATATTTTTGCATTTCAACAAACTACATTGAATTCGAAAGTATATTTAGTAGGGCAGGCAGGGAAGCGAAACTAAAATCTAAAAACTCTTTTATAAGGATTCTCTAAGCTTATAGCATAACATTTTTTATTAAAGAAAAATGAGCCGAACAACGCCGGGTGATTCCAGTGCAACTATGATCAAGATCAACAACCTTTTTTTACTCTTTTATTAAACTTAAAAATTTCGAATAATTTAAGTATAAATATAATAATTACACCCTTCAAATTCTGATTTTGCAATGAATTCCAATTGGAAGAATTTTGGAATCTGAATAAAATTTGCATATAAAGATAATGTCAAGAATTAATAAGGTCAAGAATGATTTCGATAAATGCCAACGGAGCTCGGGAGCTCTCTACAGTTCATCGGGAATGGGATGTGAGCCGCTGTCCGTATCCTTTTTGGCATTCTTGCCGTCCCAGGGCACGAGGTTAGCAATGCGCGGCAGATCATCGCAGTTGACGGAGGCCAGCTTGCCATGCCCCTTGGCGATGTTGGCCAGAAAACTGTCGATGGCCGCTGCGGTGAAGGGGCCCTTGAACAAGCCCATCTTCATTTTCATGCAGTTGACAGCGGCCAGGCTGGGATACTTGTAGTTGATGCGCAGCCCGCTCTCGAGGGGCATCTGGCGGGTGGCCTCGCTCCAGACCCAGCCCCAGCGTTGCTTCCTGTACTTGTGGCCGATGCCGCGCAGGATATTCAGCATATGATTACGGCACTTGGCATTGCACTCCTTCAGCGTGGGCAGGAAGGCGAGCATGCACCAGTCCTCGTGGATGCACGCATTGAACAGGACCTCCTCGCTGGTGATCTCGGCCATTTTGAAGGCCGGCACCAGAGCCAACTCCTGACTGTTGACCCAGTCTATAATGCCAGCCGCTGTGCGTTGATTTCCTTTGTATTCGATGGCATCAGCCGCGTGCTCCGTTGCAGCAGGTATATAGAAAATTGTGGGATAACCCTCCACCTTGTACTCGGCGGCCAGTTCACTGTGGGCGCTGGCATCGATGGCACCCACTTTGTATTTGCGCTTCAGCTCCTTGGCCACCTTAATCCATTCGGGCGCCAGACTCTTGCAGTGCGGACACCAGGGCGTATAGAACTCCACCAGCCAGATGTCCTTCGATTTGAGCACCTGCTCCTTGAAGTCAGCCGGCTGCAGTTCAATCACATCGCTGTCCACACAAATGCTATCCTCTTCGGGAACTGGAGATTCGGCATTGAAGTTGACGCCACCGATGACGTTTTTGATCTGTTTCTTGACCTCAGCCATGGCTGATTCGGCAATGGCGACCGCTGTGCGTGGCCCAAAGAAATTGACGGGATTCTTTTTATCTACACCGAAGATTTTGATCACTGGAAAGCCTTGGACCTCATACGTTGAGGTTAGCTCCGAGTTTCGCTCTCCATTGATCACGCCCAGTTTGACAACGCCCTTCAGGGCCTTGGCCAGCTTCTGGTATTCGGAAACGAGGGCGTGGCAGTAGCTGCACCATGGTGCATAGAATTGCACCACCCAAATGGCATCGTCCTTTAGCACGGTGCTCTCGAAATTTTCACCGCTTAGCTCAGCAACGCCATCTGTCGGCGAGTAGAGGCCACTCGACTGGGCAGCGACCATCATGAAGACCATTAGCGCACTGCATAGAGCGAGAATCGCGAGGATCCGAATGCTCCACGATTTATTTAACTGATTCATTTTCACTTCACCTTTATTTCTATATATAGAAAGAAGTACATAAAATTATATTTATTTTTTTTTATAAAAAAGAATAAAATTCAGTTCTTACGAAAATGTTGAAATTAGAACTCTTGAATTGTTGTTATGACAATGAGCTTTTTTTTATTATTTGTATGCCCCATATATTTTCGACTGTTCGTCTGAAGCCTACTATGATTTTTGTTGACTGTTCACTGAGTTTGTTGGTCTATCTAATGGAAGTTATTTCACTCATCAAGAACTCATCATAAGCAAATGAAATTGTAAATTAGTTTACAATAATGAAGTATCACTGTAAAGAGCAGCTACTGGAGTCGGAGCTGTAAGAGCGGTAGTATCGATCTCCTTATAATCGCTCTCTGGGTTCGCTAGCTGCTCTTAATGTTGAGCTCGTATAATAAAAGTAGTACAAAATTTAAACTCAAGAAGTGAACAAAAATTTTTGTTGAGGTTCCAAAATTTCATTTAATCTGGACCCAGCTTGAACTGGATAGGATCCTTTTTATATACATAAAAATATATCCATACGTTAATCTATGTATGTATATGCTTAGTCTCAGTACTATTTGCATGAACACAGCTGTATATAGTCTTATATATATATAAAGCTTATATTATATTATTATTATTATATTGTTTAATATTTATATATAATTAAAATATATAGTGGTATTTTAGGAAATACCAAAACTATCTCAGTTTTATAGTTTAAATCGATTCTTTTTTTTCGTGATGAATAAAAAAAAAGTTTTATATTTTTAAAAATATTTTTTATTAAATATATACATGTTTAACTTCAGCATCAAGTTTAAGTTCAGCATCTAGGCGATACAAATTTCTTGTAATATAAAAACATATTTAACATTACTTAACAAATATTTTCTAAAAAACTAAAAATATTTAATTGCTATGAACAGTGATATTTGATGCAGTCCCTTAAAAGTTTTATTTATTAAAAAAAAAAATTATTTTTAGATAAAAAAGAATAAGAGTTAACAAGTTTAAATTAAACTCTAGAATTATAAAATATATATTCGATTTTTCTATTTATTTCTATCTTCTTTTTAAACTAAATATAGGCCACGCTTTAGAACAAAAAGGATTCTTTTTGATTATAAATGCATATATTATGTATTGTATTTTTTATATTCAATATTCAGTTATGAAATAAGTAAGCTTTACATATCAATAAAAAACAAGTAAGAACGTTGCAGTCGGGCGTTACCGACTGCGGAATATTCATTCACAGTCCCAACGCTGTCATACATATCTAATTGATTTTGGGTGGTCAACCCGAGTATATTTTAAATTTCAAGTCTCTAGCGCTAATAGTAATCAATATAAAGCAGGGCCTGAACTAATTAAAAGTGGGGAATCATAGAGAGCTATTCCCGTTTATATCTCGTACATCTTTAGAGCTAGACTCTCAAAATTTTGCATATAGATACATGGGTATTTTATATAATTTTGATTTTTGTTATATTTTGAATATCGGCTCAAAAATTTACCGAATTCTCCTTTTAATTTTAGTTGCAAATGTAGCAATGTGAATGAGCTGGTATTTCTTAAGAAATGACCAAAATTCAATAGAAATGTAGATCATATTTAATAAACAAAATATTTGGCCAATTAGCAAACGCACCTGCAAGCAGCAAGCTAGCAGCGGAGCAGAGCGTTTTTCCTATACGTGTGCACATACATATTGATCGTTTATTCTATGCATACAGTCATATGCATATGTATGTATGTATATACATACATATAAAAGCGTGTCTTCTAGCATATTCTAAGAATTGATTCATGAAATTTTCAGCCGTTACTTTAGCTTACTTTTGTCAGATGACGCTCTCGAAGTGAAGCTATTTCGTTTTAGCTACCGTCTGATTGTATGTTGCAGTGGCGTCGATGGTAAATGCTATGCAAGTTGCGCTGGAATAGCGCGGGTTCTAATCTCGCTAATGCCAAGTTTTTTAAATGTCTATTTATAAATTAGTTATTTTATTGGGAAAATGATAGCTTGTTTGTCATATAAGCATAACATAACACATAACATTTTTGTTATTAGTAAAATATTTTTATAAGTTTTCATAAATTAAATTTTATTTTTGCTAAAATAACCCACAAATGCTTATAAGTACATACTTACATACATATTTACAAATGTCTGACGAATGTCTGCACACACAATTTCAGTATGCCAGCGTTTTTTACGCGTGTGCAAATGTGTATGTATGTATGTATATTCAAATGCGTATTCGAGCAATTCTAAGAATCTCAATTGCGATTGAATTGTCTTTGAATTTTCAGCCGCTACTTTGGTTTTTTGTTTACTATAGGTGCTGTAGCTGTAAAGTTTCGTGTTAGTTATATTGCGTAAGATCGGTGCAGTGGCGCTGTTAGCAGAGACTCTGCGCGTTGTGTCAGAAGTCCGCGGTTCGAATCTCTTCTTTTATTTTTTTTAACAAAGAATTTTTTTTTAAAATCGAAATTTATATTGTTATAATATATTTTATATTTTTTAAATTTCTTAAAAATGTTTCGTTTTGTCTTATTAATGAGCTGAAGGCTACGTAACTGTAAAATTTGGACGCTTAGACTCAAAAAATGTGAAAATTACAGGGTATTTTTTGATATGCCACGCCCCCAAAGAGGCGTAACAATTATTTTTGGGTCATCGATAGAGGAGATTATCAGTAACTCAACTATCCAAATTTTAAGCTTCTAGCTCTAAAACTGTAGAAGATATAAACTTTTGCGGTTTGCCACGCCCCCTATGGGCGTAGATATATCCGCCATAGCTTATTGATCTTGGGTCGTCAACCCGAGTATACATACCAAATTTCAAGTCGCTAACATCAATAGTGCTCAAAATATAGAAGAATTTGGAAAATCAATATATATTTAGATCCGATTTGCCACGCCCCCAGTGGGCGGGGATATATAGTTTTTTCTTCGGTCTTTATAGAATCGTAACATTTACTTACGTGCCAAATTTCAGCATTCTAGCTTTACAACTTTAGAAGATACAGTTTTACTCGATTTGCCACGCCCCCAATGGGCGTAGATATATCCGCCATATCTTTTTGATCTTGGGTGATCAACACGAATCTACATTTTAAATTTCAGCTCTCTAGCTCTTCATCTAATATGATTTCTGGCATACAGGAAAATGCATTTTCCGATTTGCCACGCCCCTAGTGGGCGTATATGGAAAATTTTTACACTTTATAAATCGGAGACATATACGAGTATATGTTCCAAGTTTCAACTCTCTAGCTTCAATAGCCGCGAAAAATATTGCATTCATACGGACAGACGGACAGACGGACAGACGGACGGACAGCAAGACGGACATTGCACAAAACCAATATATTCATATCACTTCGTGAATGAATATAATTAGATGCCAATACTAATCAGTATCTAGATTAGAAAAAGTAATAAAACTTTCCACAGAACGATTCCTTATATATATTTAATATATAATGCTCGAATTGACACCAATGATATTTCTGAACTTGAGAAGCGAAAATCACAAGACCTAAGTCTTCGTCGCTTCGCCTTCCTCTGCCAAACTTGAACTTTAAACTTTGTTGACTTTTTTTTTCAATTTCAAGCTAGAAACTTGAAAGTTTTTCTTTTTAGCAGCAAAAAAAAAAAAAAAAAAAGAAAGAAGAAAGAGCACAAATATATATAGACTATATAAAATGAATAGCAAGAAAAACAAGCTGACTAAAAAAGCGTCAATGAAACCTGCCCTAAATTCGCACAAGCGGCTTAAAACAACAACAACAACAACAAAAACAACAGCGAGAGAAAAAGGAAGCGAAATATGAAATAAAAACAGGATACAAAGCATGCCAAATAAGAGAAGAAAAACAAGAAGCATAAGGCGCACGCAGTGGGCGGTCCGCTGGGTGCTGAAGCCGGGGGCGGGCGAGGCGTGGCAGCTGAAGAACGTGTGAAAGGCGAAAGGAAACGTCGACGCTGCGTTTTTATGCCGTCGCAAGTCCTTGTTGCAGGACACGCACCAAAAGGAAGGCGCAGCACGCATAAATCTAATGCCAAATTACATTATTTTGTCATTTCGCCCCCACAGAAAAACCCAACCCAGGCCAGCGCTGCTGCTGCTGCTGCTGCAGTGTCCTGGCCGGCGGGCATAAAACACTGTCAAAAATAAACTTGAGCACAAAAAGGAAAAAAGTGCAGAAAGCTCTTGGGGTAAAAGTTTGCCAGCCAACAACAACAGCAACAGCAAAAAGTACATTATATGCAAGCATGCAAAGGGGGGTAGGAGACGGGAATGCCAGTTGTCAAATATATATATAAATATATAGATATATATATATATATAAATATATATATGTGCGTGCGTATGCGCTGGGGTCTGAGTCCTTGGGGTTGTTTGCCAAGTTCGCGGCCGAAGCCGAAAGTGAAAGTAAATGCAAGCGAGCCGTCGAAAAAACGAAGCGCCCGCGTCGCTGTCGACGGCGCTGCTGGCGTTGGCGCTGACGCTGGCGTGCGTGCGTTTACCAAATATCCTTCGGCACGTTGCTTGGCCAAGGACATTGCGGCCATTAAAATTGGAGGCATTCAAGCTTTTTTCGGTTTTCTTGAGACGCGCGACTGCAACAAAAAAGAACTCAATCGCGCGCTCTCACTCACTCGCTCGCCCTCTCTCTCTCTCTCTCGCTCTCTCTCTCCCACTTCCACTCTCTCTCGTTCTCGTGCTGCTAAAGCGCATTCGCTCTCCGCGCGCGCTCTCTCTTTCTCACTCTCTCTCTCCCTCTCTTTGTGGCTCTCCCTCTCTTGTTTTTGCGTTTGCGTATTGGCCAACTTTCACTTTCTTTGGCTTGTCCTTTGCCTTCACAGCTTTTCACTTTCGCTTTTCCTAAAAACCCTGTGAAAGTTCGTCGTACGCGCGCTCTCTCTCTCTCTCTCTCTCTCCCACTCACTCTGTGTGTCTCTATCTCTCTCTCTCGCTCTCACCCATACTTATACTGTCATGCTGTCTCGCTCCGGCACGCGACTTCCTGTCTGTGTGTGTGAGCTTCCGGTTTTGTTTTTACTACTGATAAGGCGTCAGCCAGGCGACTGCCCAAAAAAGTATGCTATGCTTTTTACATGCGCTGCTTTGCTCTCTGTGTGTGTGTGTGTGTTGGTGTGTGCTTGTGTTGGTGTGTTTTTGTGTTTTGGGAAGACGACCAGCAGGCGCCCTTTTTATTGTTGTTGCCTCTGTGCGTTGCAAGGATCAAGGACGTTCAAGAAAACCGAAATGGGCTTCGGGCTCGGCATAAAAAAAAATGCAGGGCGTACAATTTTCATTTACTTCGACTGCTGCTGCTGCCGCTGCTGCTTCTTCTATGTTTTTCTTTGCTTTTCCTTTTTTTTTTTTGTTTTTTTTTGTTTTGGTGGTGGCTTGACTTTGACATGGGTTTGAGGGGCGGGGGCGTGGTTGCTTGGATGGCTGCAGCTGCCTCTTTGGACTGTACATAACAGAAGTGCGTGTGCGCCTATATAATGCGTGTGCTATATGCTATCTATGTGAGTGTGTGTGTGTGGGTGTGTGGGGGGCTCTGCTGCTGCTGCAGTCCTTTATGGCGCCAAGGGCCACCCACCACGGCGGCAGGAGTCAGGCAGACCCGAACGACCCGCTGCGTTTGTAATTTTCTCTTCTTTTTTTTTTTGGTGCGTGTGCAGCGAATGGGGGCGGGCAGCCAAGGTGGTTGTAGGCGCGGCATTGTGAGTGACGTTAAATGCTGTTGTTGCTCCAATATGTATATATATATGTATATATATATATATATATATATATATGTATAAATATATATACATTCATATATATATACCTAGCTGTAGTATATAGCAGGTTTTTCGTTTTTTGGCAACTGCACAACAGGCGAACATTTTCATTGCTTTTCCTTTTTGGCTTTGCCCTTTGCTTACTTATGTGGGTCGCAGCGGGCACGCTGCATAGCAATGAGGTTGAAGCCGCCGCCGCCTCGGTTAGTTTAAAGTAAAAGTTTTTGCTTTTGAGGTTTTTTGCCTTTTGCGGCTCGGCGCTGCTCGCTCTTTGTATAAAGTGCGTGCCAAATGTCGCTTGCGGTTCGAGTTGGTTTTCCTTTTACAGTTAATTGCCAACTTAAAGCTTTCAAATATATATACACATACATACATATACATATATATGCCTATGTATATTTGAGATAGCCGAGCAGGAAACGAAATTAATTTGGTCGTTAATGTGCGTTGGAAGTGACAGCAAAAAAGTTCAATGTAATTGCGAGAGTCTAAAGAAATGAACTCGAATCAACATGCGTAGCTATAGGGTTTCTTATCATAGACCAATGGCCATGAGCTAGTTGCGATAGACTTAGATGTGCCTTAGGAAGAGACTAAACTAAATTGATTGAAGTTTATGTGGGACGACTTTAACTTGGACTCCAATTAATTAAAAAATATTACTTGATTAAAGAGTTTTTCAAATTTTCATTTTTCAAATTATCATTCCTAATGATAATAGAGCTGATAATCATAATATATAAAATTTATAATGATAATAATAGTTTATTATTAAAGATAGTAGAGCTGACAATCATAATATATATAATACATAATGAATGTAATCATAATATATATAATACATAATGAATGTATTATATATAATATGTTTATCAGCTCTACTATCATTAATAATAAACTATTATTATCATTATAAATTTTAAATTTAATTTTTCAGCTCTATTATCATTAGGAATAAAATTATAATTAATATTATTATTATCATTGCCATTATCATTATTTTATCGTTTTCTTCGTCATATTCAATATCATTTATATTACTATAATTATGTATTTATTATTATTATTTTTAAGCATCATTCATTATCAATACAATTGAAGCTATCATTATCGTTCTCATTTCAATTTTATCTTGATTATTTATAACTTTGATGCTAATTAATGTCTTTATTTTGCCTTTCGAACTGCATTGCATAGTCTTCTTCTTCTCCTGATGACATTCTACTTGAGTATCGATGGCATTATAGTTAACTATTGATAGCCTTATAGTTAGGTATCGATAGTTAACTATAGTGCTACTCACTCTAATATTCTATTGCCTAATACAATTGTAAATATCATATTCATTCTTATTTGTACAATCATTTATATGACTATCATTATTGTCAATAAATAAATTCATATTATTATCATCAATTTTTTAACATTATCATTGCCAATGCCATTGTCTATATAGTATTTATTTTATTATATATATATTATTTTAACAATCTTGCTAAATTTATCGACATCATATTGTTATCATAAACATTGGCTGTAGTTAGAGAAACAAGGTTAAGCTATCTGCTTTTTATATATGTTTATATTGCCTCCAGAGATTAGTTGCAAAACAAGCTTGTATCCGCAAAGGTCAAAGATATATAGAAATGTCTCCAATCTGCCTGCCCGATATCTTTTCAAGCTTCCAGTCGCATTCTGAGCTAAGAACGGTTCTCATTAAGGCAGCCAGCCTGTCTGCCCCATCTACTTTTACCTATATATATATGTATATATATACTTATAATTTCTATATATCTATCCAGCATTTGCTACACAATTGTGGCACATTTCTTTCAAATCCCATTGCGCATTCATCATTTGAATGCAGCCTCAGCCCGGCGCTACAAATTTTCATTCAGGAATTCGCGCCACTGACAGCACCTGCCCATCACAAGCTCGTCTCTCTCTGCCACTCTCTATCTCTCGCTCTCTCTTTCACTTTCTCTTTCACCTTTTCCCTTTCACATTTGAAACATTTTCCGCAATCTTGCCAAATGTCAATCAAAGCAAAATGTCAGCCTGCAAGCTGCCACAATAACCTCCCACCCGCCCCCACTCCATACCGCTCATCCCTCATTCCTCAGTTTTCCCCACGCTCTACTCATTTGGAGCGCAATCATTTCGCATTTTCCAGGCTTTTCAGCTTTCGTCCTTTGCACCAACACAACAAAAAACAATTAAAAAAAAAAAACTTTTGTGGATTAAATGTATTTGTAATTATATATTAGCCGAGAGAGCAAAAAAAAAACAAAAACAAAATAAAAATGTTGTGCCTTTGAGCTTTGAGCTGCTGTGGCAGTTGTTATTGTTGTTGCTGATATTTTTGTTGTTGTTATTGCTGTCATGCTGATAACACACACACATACACACACACACACGCACACTAGCTGCTGCTATGTAAAAAGCTTTTGGTTCTGTATATATAAAGCGACGTCAACGTCAGCGTCAGCTGCGCTGCCAGGCAGCCAAAAATGTGTTGCACTGTGTAAGACGCAGCCTACGCACAAGCCACACACACACACACTGACACACACACACACTCACACGCACACACCCACACACACACACACATACAGCTGCAGAGTAATTATGTTGCCCGGCTTCTATGTGGCTCCCAGCTGCCTAACCCCCATAGAAATTTCAAAGCTCATTGGTATTTTTAGTTGTGCCTGTGTGCCTTGTTTTCATTGCATGCCACCCCATCAGCCACACCCACTTGGCCAACCGTCCGCCCATCCTTTTGCTCTGTGCCGCTAGTTGACGCCGACGTCGACGTCGACAGCGCTGCGCAGCTCATTGAAATTTGAGGATTTTTGTCTCAGTGCCCTAATTAATTTTACGTACCATGAAAATCATTGTTTGTTGCTTTGCTTTGCTTTGTTGTTGTTGTTGTCACTGCGTGTGTGTGTGTGTGTAGGTGTGTGAGAGTGTGTGTGTAGGTGTAGACGTGTGTGTGTGAGTCGCATTGCAGAGACCTGTTTGAGCTGAAGATAGAGTAAAAGAGCAGCTCGCGCATCTCAAATGAAAATATTTTTGCAGCCATACGCTTAGTGTAATTACACTGCAATAAATGCGTAGCTGATTATGTAAATATCAATAATTTCTAAGAAAATATATATAATATCTAAGATAACCAAATATATATAGAGAATTATATAAAGTCAATGAAGCAAAAACAAAACTATTAGCTGGGCATCAGATATTTAAGACAGCTACACTGCAAGCAAACTGCATTAGCTTTTGTTTATGATTTTGTTGCACATTTATTAGTGCTTTCAACTTTATTCAGGTAGAATATCGTAGCATAGCTTTCAAATGTATATTATAGTATTTATTTTGTATATATGTTTTCATAATTTCCAAGATTCCAACCAAATTAAATACTGCTAGCTCACAAATAAATACCGCTAGTCTTACTTGACATAGTCAAAACATTCATTCATTCATTCATTCAATATCCAATGAAATATTATATAGTAATGATGAATTTAATAATACCCTGCTTAAAGCAAAATTAGAACAAAATGAATTAAAAACAAATGATAAATATATTTATTTATATGTATTTAAAAACAAATAATAATATTTTTATTAACAGCAGCTACAAATTTAGACAGTTAGTAAGACTTTCAGAGTATTATACAAAATTAAAAAAAACAAATGAGGTAGGTGAAAATGCTTTATGCTCTTTTTTGCCACGCCTTCACGCCTTCCACTTTCTTGAACTTGAAACTGAGCGTTTTCCCACAGTAATCTTCAAGATGGGTTGAAAATAGGCGTAAGATTAATATTAAATATAATACATATGTAATATAATTTTTAAATAATAAATTAAAATATTAAAATTAAAAATATATATATAATAATTAATAATATATATATAATAATTTAAAATAAAAAAATAAAAATAAAAAAAAACAGATTTAACTTTTTAAGCCAATTAGTTTAATTATTTTAAAATTTTCGCTTTAATTATGATTCATATTTATTAACTATTAAAATAAATTTTTTTTAAACTGAATTTTCTGAGATTGAATTCAAATTTACATTTATTTTAATATTTATATTTTGTCAATATAAAATTATATTTATAAGATTAACTAAAATAGTTCTAGTGCCAAAATATTTATACAAAATCTCTGCATACCAATCGATTCCAAAAATTCTCTTGCTCCTCTTTAGTCACTCCCGCCTCTTTAAACTCCCCTTTTACTTCAGCTTAATGTCTCTGGCTTCCTTTATCTAAATAGCCCACATTTTGTGCAGTGCATCTTCGTCTATCCTCCACGCCCCACTCCTAGCTGCGCCTTCCCCCTTCTGTCTTCTGAGCCGCACTTAAACTGCGCCATATTTTGCCGAGCTTTGTTGCTGCTGTTGTTTTTTCTTCTGGTTGGCCTGTAGGTTGGCCGTTTGGAAATTTGAGAAAATTAGGTTTTGTTGTAGCTGTCGCTGTCGCTGCTGCTGTCGTTGGCAAGCCGGCAAGGCAACGCAAGGCGATGTCCTGGCACGTCCTGACGCCGTCTTCTACCAACCTAACCTGTTTTTTTTTTCTGCTTCTGCTTCTTCTTCTGTCTAGTTGTTGTTGTTGTTGGTGCCGTGGTTGGGTTGGTAATTAAATGCTGCGTTGCTGGACCACAGCAGCAAGGACGATGGACGAAGGACGCAGGACGCAGCGCGTAGTCAATAGCAGTGGCAGTGGCACAGCCACCTAATCAGCAATCCCAGCGCGAATCTGAGTCGCTGCCACTTCAACCCATCCCAGGGTGGAAATTATGCAAATGCCCGTTGCCAGTGAACAAGGACATCGGACACGCAGCAACAGAAAGAACAGTAGCAGCAGCAGCCTGAACCAAAACATTTCAGGCTAGCAAATTGTTTTTCATTGCTGCATTTAAAATATGCTCCAGTTCGCATTTGCCATGCCTACAAATGACTCCAGCAGCAGTTTAATTAAAATTTCACTCTCACTCTCGCTCTCTCTCTCTCTCCTTTTCTCTCTCACTCTGAATGGCTATGTGATTTATGGCCAACTGCAATTTGGCTGTATATAGGATATCATCAAACATGTAGTATGATTGTACATTTTTAAAAAAATTTTTAGGTAGGCTTTGCTTTGAGTCGAAAACACGCAATTATCTTTATAGGTAAAGCATATTAGATATAAAACAATACTGAATACAAGATCCTGGGCTAAGGACTCTCATAAATATGATCATATTTAAACTGCTACAGACTTAAAACCAAATATTACAAAAAACTATTTTTTTTTTAAATTAAAAATAAAAGTTGGTCATCGGAATTTTGCGACATTCTTTTTTTTTTTTTTTTAATTTTTACTTCATCAATCGTGTTGTTAAAAAACTAAATTTTATTGGAATGGATTCAACACTTAAACAGTTTTATTTTTTTTAAATATTTGCTGGACTGATATAGATCCCAATTATATTTTATTTTAAGAAAAATTTTACATTTTTATAGAAAAAGAAATGATAATGAAAATATTCAACATTAACAGCTAATTTGAAGAAAGCTTTATCCTGAACTGTCTTTGGGAGGGTCCCAATTTGGATAGCACTGTATATTTAATATTTTAAAAGCATAAACTCAAAAATCAGTCAAGTTCTATCTATTGAGACTTATCAAAAATCATTGAACTGTCTTAGCCGATTACAACTTAATTGTTTTTATTGATTACAAAAAATTGTGCATAATAGAGAGCCAGAAGATATAAAATCTGTTATTTTGTTTCGATTTATATTTATATAAATTTTATTTATATAAATTTTATTTATATAAATTTTGTATTAAATTACCAAATATATTCTTCATTATTTCAACTCACTTTTCTATATTTTGTTTGGCTAGCTCAAAATATTTTTGACTTTTCATACAATTTTCTCCAATATATCTTATTATTCATACATATTAAAATTATTTCACATTTTGCTCATCCGGAAACCTTTCTTCAGTATCCCTTCCAAAAGTTTCTTGCCCATCCGCTCATCTTTCTATATATGTCTATTTATAGAAGCCATCGTAATCTCTTCGTAATGTGCCTGCTTTTTAGTTTTATTATTCACATTTGTTTCATTGTTTTATATTGTCCCTTGGCTTCCTGCCTTGGCCTGCCGCCCTCCGCCTTCCGTCCAGCTTTCAATTTGCGTGTTTTTTGACTTTCGAGCATCGCCTTGGCAACCTTAATCTTTTCCATTTGCTGTCATCCATTAGCCTGAGTTGCTGTGGCTAATTAAGTGCCCGTTTAGCCTTAATAAATAACAATTTCTCAACATTTTTTCAACAACAAAAGATGCGCCATAAAACCTGTCCCAACTTCATTTAATATGGAATATCCTTAATATTTTGCTGAGTTAAGAGGGAAAACTAAATTTTACAGTCAGTGAGAAAGGAAAAGAGATTTGAACAATTGAAATAATTTAACAATAAATAAATAATTAAACAAAAATTAAGTTTACAATCGATAATTATCGATTATAAGAAATTACCACCTTACATAAAACTCATTTAAAATATACAAATTAAAAATGAAACCAAAGTAGAATGGATACTTAATGAATGATTCTCGACATTGTGGAATGGAATGGAACAAAATAATTGAATAAATTTAACAATAAATAAATAATTAAATTAAAATGAAATTTACTATCGATAATTATCGATTATATGAAGTTACCACCTCTTACATAAAACACATTTAAAATATACAAAGTAAAAATGAAACCAAAGTAGAATGGATACTTAATGAATGATTCTCGTCATTGTGGAATGGAATGGAATGGAACACAATAATTGATATATTTGACTCGCTTTCAACATACATACATTATTTTCACATATTATCATCAACTCATTTCAATATACAAATTCGATTAGTTTCCCGCAAAAAAATTCAAATTTTCTCCGTCATTTTGCGGCATCTTTTTCCCGTCCATCGAACCGCATCGTTTGACTGCAGTGGCTCATGATTTATTAAGCAAATTTGTTGCTGGATGTCGCTGTGACCATTAAATTAATTGCAATTTATCGATTTTTAAATTGCAATCTCAACGTTTGGACGCCATAAAAAATATTGCGCGCAAACCCAAAAATGCCGCAGCTCGAGCCCCCAGCCATGAGGAGAGTGTGATGGGATGGGGATGGGGATGGGTGTGAGATGCTGGTGGGGCATTGCCTGTAGCTGTGGATGCAGCCACCAAATTCGCGTCCTCTGGTGTATACGAAATAAATTTTGTGCCGCACAGACTGTGTGTGTGTTTGTACGCGAGTCTGGCATGCGTTGCGTATACGTAATGCGTGGGTTTGGGCGAATCGCATGGGTGTGTGAGGCAACTCTTTCAGTTAGTGTACCGGATAATGGGGTGTATTAACTGGAAGAATTAGTTGGGTGTAAGGCATAGAAACTTGTTGTATCCCACAATATCTGTTGGAGATGAATTCTAAATAATTTAAAGATAAATATAATGATAAATATATACATATATATAGTATAAAATTATATTTGACTGAAATTAAAAAATATTTTTGAGAACGATCATAATAAATGTTTAACCATGAACACAAGATCACGAAAGAAAGGTAGTTATTAAAGTGATATTAACAATTATATTAACAATATCATATGATAATCTCTGTTATTTGTATATAAAGTCAGTCAGTCAATCACTTTCTATTGCTGCTTATTGACTTTTAAACCTGCCTGCTACCTTAGCACCCATCGTTATCTCCCATTAACCTTCCAGCTGGGGCCCCTATATGAGCCCTAGCTGAGCACCACGTTCCAATATGGAACTGCTGCAATATCGTTAAGTCATAGACTCTTTTCCCACAAGCTTTTGTCTTTGCACATTTGGTTTATCGAAGACTCTACTTTTACTTAACGTTTAGTTTTTGGAAGTCATTTCTTCTATCGACCTTTAGTAGTAAAAGAATGTCTGCTCTGTGTCCACTATTTTATGTTCATAGTGAATTCAGCTGTATTCGACATTTTTCTCATTATCAAAGGGTTACTTTAGTTAATATAATAAACTATAGAATAGCATAGCATTAGAAATAAGTAAGTTAAGATGTGTATACTGGCATACTGGTCTACTCATTAGTTAGGGTTAAGAGCTAAATATAGTCTTAGACAATAGAGTCTTTGAACGAATACACTTGACTATGGTTTGTAAGACCAGAAGACCAGAAGTTTAGTATTGATCTTTATTTAGATGAGCACGGGTTTATATACCCAAACTCATGCATATTTTTAACCCTTAAATCTAGTGCGTCTATTGCTGAGTGTGTAAGGCTCAGCATTGGTCTATTACATATTCTTATCTTATCGCAGAGTTTGTAAGACTCCGCGTTGGTCTATTATCTATCCTTATCCTATCGCTGAGTTTGTAAGGCTCAGCGCTCGTCTCTTACATATTCGTATCGCTGAGGTTGTAAGGCTCAGCGTTCGTCTGGCTATTTATAGCATCGATACAAGTGGCCCTTATCTATTTCTAACACACCATCTGCTAGCCGTAGAGTGCGTAGAAGGCATGTATACGATCTTTGTATATGTGTATGTTCATGCCTGAACATTCTGCGGGGGGCCAGAAGATGTGACATCTAACAACTGCTGTCTGTGGTTTCTTTTCTTAATCTGCAGTCCTTGTCCGTTTTGTGTGTTCGTGCCTGAACATTCTGTGGTGTCCAGAAAATATGGTAGCCAGATATATTGTGCTCTTCCCTTGATCTTTTGCGCAGGTGGCGGTTCCCATGCCAAGTGAAGTCGAGGCTCTTTAAAGAACTTACGCCGCTTATAGTTGTGTTCAATTGTATAATCGGCATCGCTCATTGAATCTGCTGAGGCGGTGTCCACTCGCTTCATTGCTGTCTCCAGATGGGAGCCGTCCACATTTTGATGATAACGCTGCCTTAGGGCAGCTGTTAATTCGCTTGTAGTGAATATGGCTCTTTCCTTTAATATGTTGCTATTTCTAGTTAAGTCCTCGTCCGATGTAATATTAATTACATCATTAATCTCTGAAGTAGTTTCCAGATTAAACTCCGCTGCTGTGGTCATAACTGAAGAGTTTTGATCTCCAGCTGCACATGCAGTCGCCGTTGCAGTCGTCGCAGAAGTTTGGTCATCCATCGCGCTGCTAACAGTGTTAATATCATCCAATGGTTCAACAGCCAATTGGATGTGTGTTGATGTATCTTCAGCAGTACTCAACGATGCTGTCGATGTCGAAGATGTGGCAGCAATTGCTTTCTCGTCCCCATCTTCTATATCCTCCGACTTTTGTGGTTGATCCTTTGTCGGAGTTGGTAGCAAACAGATCTTGTTTCTTGACCTTTTGTCTTTGATCTTTTGATTTCTTTTTGTTGTTACTACTCGAACTTTATTATCTTGTTCTTCTGTAGCTTTAGTTATCTTTCCTCCCATGTGGGGGCTTGCCGGCGGGAGGGATTCCCATTTTTTGAACACTATTTTGTCCAAAGCGGCCTGATACATAAGCTGCTGATCAGCGGTGGCGTTGTCGCTGTCAACAGAGGTGTTCACGAACATGCGGATACTGCCTTCATCATTGCTTTTCAGCAGTTCCGTGTCCACTGGCTTGCTAACGATATAGCGTTTGTAGCGTTTACATAAATAGTCCCACGCTGGATTGTAGTTAGCCGATTCATATTTGAAATGGCTGATGACCCTGTGGCCGTCTCCTCTGAGGTACAATTTCAGGTACATCAGCTTAGTCTTGTCGCTGATATCCTTTCTGTTGTGAATTATATTAGTGAACTGCTCGAAGAACGTTGGCCACGCCTCAGGACTTCCATCGAAATAGGGAAGAGTAGGTCTTGGTCGCTTTGGCACGTCTTCTTTTTTGTTGTGAAAGTCATCTAACTTTCTGTTGATTTTTTTTGTCAGTCTGTAGACTCTGCCTTCCAATGCGTCTATGCCTTTGATTTCGTAGGATGGTTTATTGTACTTCACCTCGAGATCACTGAGCACTGACTGGACCTTATTCCATAGAAACTCTAGCATATCTTTATGGTCTAGAGTTTCTTCCTGGTTGCTGAGCTCTAGGTTGGCATACACCTCTTCAATGTGCAGCTTTAATGCTAGAGCTCTTCTATCCACAAGTTCTACCAACGCATCCATTGGGCTCGCGACTTTGCGTGAGAACAATACTTCTTGTTGAGTATGTTTTTCCCTGGATGTTTCCGGTTGCAGTTCCCAGCTAAACTTTGGCACATCCTTTTTCGGTATGGCCTGCTGGATGTTGTCACAAATCTCTGATTGCTTTTTTAGCACCTCAAGATTTTTTCCCGACTGCATCCTGTTTGTATGTATATGTTACTTTAGCTTAACCCTTTGGAGGTTTTTTTGTTTTGATCACTTGGTTGATCGTGCTGTGCCTCTACTCACAGCTTGGGTTTGTAAGCCAAAGAACAATTTTTTAGCACTTTACTTAGCACTAATCACAAACATTTAGTAGCCTTGTGGTTCGCAGTACTATGACTGTACTTCATCCGGCTCGAAGGACCATGAACGAATACACTTGACTATGGTTTGTAAGACCAGAAGACAAGAAACTACGTTGGTGTTTAGTTCAGTATTGGTCTATTACATATTCTTATCTTATCGCAGAGTTTGTAAGACTCCGCGTTGGTCTATTATCTATCCTTATCCTATCGCTGAGTTTGTAAGGCTCAGCGCTCGTCTCTTACATATTCGTATCGCTGAGGTTGTAAGGCTCAGCGTTCGTCTGGCTATTTATAGCATCGATACAAGTGGCCCTTATCTATTTCTAACACACCATCTGCTAGCCGTAGAGTGCGTAGAAGGCATGTATACGATCTTTGTATATGTGTATGTTCATGCCTGAACAGTCTTAGACAACAAACTACAAAAAAAAAATCTGAATAAACTGAACAAAAAAAAAATTGTTTTTCCATAGTAACCATGATCAAAGAGCATTTGCATATTTCATACACTTGAAGTCTTGCTGTACTTTTTATTCAGAAACTGCTCCAGATCGTGGATAACTCTCGCTGTTCATAACTCTCACTTGACCATTTTGCCTCCAGTAGGTCATAGTCTGATGTCCCAAGTTCCAATTATAATGCCTATGATAAAACCTATACAAAATATATCATTTATCTATATATCATATATTCATATATCATGTATCCATATATCATATATAATATACATATCATGTATCCATATATCCTTTTTTCATAGTATATTGTGTATCCAGATTCATAGAGTATGATATATTCGTTCATTCTCTTACTCGTGTTTGACTAGCGATTGCTTTATTTTTCTACATTGTTTCTCTTTCTTTTTTTTTTTTTTTTGTTTTCTTTGCTATAGCAGTAGCAATAATGAAAAATATATGTGAGCACCATTAAAATACATCAGATAGGCATAGATCACACCACACTCTCTCTGTGTGTGTGTGTGTGACTCCTGCTGGTCATTTGCTTGCCACATGCATTGACATCTCTCGCACTCAAATTGGAGTTGTTGCTGCGTTATCTTTGCTGTCACAGCAACGTTCGTGTATTTAGCTCCCTGGACAATGTCATGTGGGCTCGTCTGAGCGCTCTGTGTGGAGATTGTGTGTGAGTGGATGTGCGTGTGTGTGTGGGTGGATGGGTGGTTTGGTTGGGTATGCGTGCAGCTTTATGCAGGCTGTGGGTGGCTTGTTAGCCAAGGCAGCATCGTATGTAACTTTAATGAGCTGTTGCCCCACAGCAATTGAATGACAGCCAACGTTACAAAAACAACTGCGCAGAACTCACCCTAAAAATGAATGTAAAGCTAAAGCTTCTTAATGTCTCTCCAATAATACGAAATGTCGATTATTGGCAAAAATTCCTAGAATACAAAAATTATTTTTCCTGTAAAAAGAAAAGAAGAAATTTTTAGTGTTATAAAAGTGATTCTCTTGAATTGAGAAATGATGTTTGGAAAAATGCCAAAAAAAAAAATTAAATAAAATATCTTATAAACTAGAATCAAGACTGAAGATTGATTGATGCAAATTTTTTTTAATTGCTAAATATCTTTAGTCAAAAATACAAAATGCTTGAGCAAGGATTTTTGAACATTGATTGATGTAGATTTCTAATACACTGCTGTAAAATATTTGCATTTCACGGCTTCAAAAGTACAAATTATTATTTCATTCATGCCAATTGTATTACTTTATAAAAATAAACATATTATAAGCTTTGATTGATAATTGATTGATGAAAATATAATTTTTACATGTTTTGTATATATTTATAATATTGTTTGAAAGTTTTTAATAGAAAATACCAGATTGAGCGCTGATTGATATACATTTTAAATACTATATCGAAAAAGTTTTGGCAACAACTTTGATTGAATATTGATTGATATAAAACTTTAACACTTCTATTGTAAAAACCATTTGATTTTATGCCTTGAATAATATCAATTATAACTTGATTGATGGTAGTCTTATTAATTTATAGTAATATATATTTTTTTAGATTTTATTGACCATTTAGATTGACCCAAAAATTCGTATTCTTTTCTTTCTAAATGTTAAAATAGTTTGTTAAGAGAAGTAACACAGATTGACAATCTGCATACATGTCATACATCACTGATTGATAAGAATCCAAGTGATATCTAGCTGAGAAAAGGCGAATGGCTGAAATAGTTCTGACTCATGTGGAAATATAAGAGGAAGTATTTGTCATAAACAAGATTGATAGCTGATTGATATGAAACAGCCTGATGCATTGGTCCACTTATCTTATCAATAGACGTCAAGGCAAATGATTGACAGCGCATATTTGATTGATACTCAACAGTCTCTATGGCAATAAAGCAGCAAAAAGCCATCTCACTCTCACTCTCCCTCCATCTCTATCTCACTCACTCTCAAGGCAAAATGGTCAACACTTCACATGAAAAATTCAAAAGAAATAGACAATTATCAAGGTATTTAGGTGCTCATATCTTACGACACAAGAAATATACAAAAAAAAAAAAAAAACTGGCATATGACAAAGCAGCTTATGCTTAGCATCTATGGCACTTTAAACTCGGCAACATAAATTGCGATGCCCAAAAAAAAAAAGAAAGAAGAAGAAGAAAAGTGAAAAACAGGAAAGGGAAATATATTTCAAGTGCTTCTTGACTTGCCCTACTTGTTGTAAATTCTACGCCGGAAAAAAAGGGAAGCAGCAAAGCCGAAAAAAATGTGCGTAGAAGGAAAAACAAGTTCGCAGTCGGAGCAACTTTGCGTTCGCATGTGTTGTGGTCTTCCATCAAGGCGCTGGATAAATGCGAGCATCAAGTATGCGCACTGTTGCCCATTGAAAGAAAAAGTGTGTGTGGGCGGGGGGGAGGCAAGAAAAAATAGCTGCCTCACTAAAGTGTGCCTAAAAATTTAGCTGTGACGCAGCAGGCAGCGCCCCTCCCATCCCCCCTGGCCTCCTCGCCCAGTATAGGCGTGGCAGGGGCAGCAAAAAAAAAGTGCGTGTGTCTGCATTGTAAAACTTTTTTAATGGTTTGTAGCCCAAGGCTCTCAACGCCAGAGTTTTGCCTTTACTCCTGCAAACGCATATGTGGACCGCAGGTGTGCGCCTACCTGGCCCCCATCGCCGCCGTCAGCTTTGCCATTATCATTAACATTATTGCCCGTGTTGCTGTGCAGCTGCTAAATGTGCTTACAAAATTTATTTTCGCTGATTTTTTATTTCACGTCGCACAAAATGCATTTTCAATACACAGCGTAAAATGTCGCCAATTTATTTCGCTGGCTTTTGCTTTTCTGCTTTTTGTTTTGCCACATAAATCAAAAATGCGTAAAAATGTACAAGAGTCGAAGAAGCAGAAGAAGAAGAAGAGGGGGCAGGCGTGGGGGGGGGGCGTATGGCAGTCAGGCCGACTGGCATTTGCTGCTTCCTTTTGCTAACTGTTGTGGCCGCTCCCTTAGGCAAACCCCAGGCCCATTATCATCATCAACAGTCAGCAAAATGGCCCCAACTTCAATGTTGAATGCCAACAGCAACAACAACAATTACAACAACAACAACAAGGCGAAGTAGAAGTAGAAGCAGAAGAGGAACAGCAGCAACAAGCATCCGTACCTGAAAAGCTGGTAGAAAATACATTTTAATGTTAGAGCGGGAATAGAGAAGCAAATTGGGGAAGCAAGATGGAGAAACAACAAATAAGAGGGAGGGGGGTGTGGCAGCCAGTTGGTTAGTGAACGGCCATGTGGGCATTGCCAATGGGGTGCATCGAGAAGTTGGCGATTGAGAAAGTCAGGAAATAAGTTTAATGGGATAGAATATGTAAAGCAAGGTATCAAGAATGATTGTTTACAATGATTCAGTTGTTGGAATTGATTACTTTAAGATTTGTTCAAGCTTTGTTTCGATTGGCTAAAAGGGAAACTATTCAATTGAAAATATATATATTTTGAAATATGAATAGCTTTAAAAATATTTATTAATATTTTTTTCTTGGTAAATCAGTATTTATATTGCATAATAATTTACTTGTCTTTATCGTCAATCAAGCTGCCTGAAATATAAAATAAATTTGTATATATAAATTTAATCTGTAGCCTTTCAGACCATTCGTGATTAACTATTGGATTTATACACATGCTTAAAGATCATTAGGGATGAAACAACAACAAAAAAGCAAATATATATAAATTGCATATATATTTATCAGTTTTTAATATTTACCTATACACCTTTGTATATATAATTTAAGACTTTAAATTGTAATGAAAATATGTTTTTACTTTTAGTCGGCAACTGAAAAGATAATATATTTATTCTTATTCTTATATTCTGCTAGGAGTATTAAAAGTCACATGCATCTTTTTATTTTCAATCTTCTTCTTCAATCTTCAATCTCTATTAACTTGGTTTATGCTTTCTGTTTTTCAATTTTCAATTATTTTTTGCCTGTTTCTCAATTATCAAAGCTAGATTTAAAAATAGCTGAACTTATTTATTCTTTTTATCAGAATACAAATGTTAATGTTTGATCAGAATATAAAATTCAAATACTAATTAAAATAATATTAACTTTATTTAAGCAGCTGTTTAGCTTAAATTATTAATATTTCAATTATTTAATATTTATTATGAATTAAATTATTAAAGTATGCAATAACAGTTGTCATCATATCATAAACTATCTCGTATTTAAATAGCAATAAAATTTACCTAAAAAATTAATCAGGTGTAGTCTAATTCCAGTTTAGAGCTTGTGGAGGAATTATTCCAGTGTATAAATTTTTATGTATAAATGCAGATGAATTTATCATTTCAGTGATAATTATTTTCATATTTTATATAGAATATAATAAAAATAATATAATATTCTATATAAAATATAAAATTAAATAAAATAAATAAATATGATAGATGCTCATAAACCAATGCTAAACTCTTGCATTGACTCCCTTTTATATATAATATAATATTATTTTCATAAATATGTATACTCATAAAGCAATGATAAACTTGTGGGTTGACCCTCGTTTCACCAGCCCTTTTTGGCTGTATTTCGGCAACAACGTTGCAGCAACAACAGCAACAAAACTGTAGTAAAGGCCGCCAGCCGTTGTTACAAGTGCCCGTGGCCAGAACCAAAAGCTGCAAGAAGGAAAATGACACAGAAAAAAAAAGGTAGCAGCTGTAGAGCAGAGCTGAGCCGAGTGCGAGCGAGTGGAGTGTGAGCAATGGAGGAAAAGCGCAAAGGTGCGTACAATCATTTTATTGATTTATATGCCGAAGCTATTACAACTGACATTCGAGTTTTCCAACAAAATGCGAAAAGCAAGAGAACGAGAGGGGAATGAAAGAGAGAGAGAGACGAAGAGAGAGTGGGGGCAGCATAGGGAAAAAGGCAGGGTGTGTGGGGTAGGCAAGCAGAAAGTGAAAGGCGGCTGGGTAGGCCTTACCAAAATGGGGGGCGTAACACAAAAACCAAAACCCCAAAAGTCTTTTGTCAATGCGACTGCTGCTGCTGCTGCTGTTGTTGCTGCTGCTGCTGCTGTTGTTGTTGTTGCACTTGGCTGAAGCTGAGGACGAGGCTGGAGATGAAGATGTAGCTGAAGCTCATGGCCAAATGTTAGCGTCGTCTTGGCAACTTGCAAAGCTGAAAGACGCAGCAGCAGCAGCAACAACAGCAGCAGCAACAACAGCAACAACAGCAGCAGCAGCAGCAACAGCAATGGCAGCAGCTACGACCAGGCCTTTATATACTTGCGTCTTATGTGTAGCACACTTTTAGGCATTTGCTTTTGTCTTTTTAGTTTACTTACGCCTGACAGTTGCTTGTGTGTGTGTGGGTGGGCGGGTGTGTGGGTGTGGCTGACAGTCTTGACAGCGCACTCGTTACTTTGACAACGCAGCAGGCTGGCAGGCTGGCAAACAGCCCACTCTACTCCCCACTCCACTTGGCTACCTCTTCCCTTTCTTCCCACTCAAAAACAGTTTTGTGTATCCGTGAGATACTTTTTCGCGCGCTGCGCTTTTGCAGCAAAACTTTCGCTCAGCGAAAATCAATTTATCACAAGCGAAGCTTGATTTTCACTATACATATACATATATATGCGTGTATATATATCTGTTTATATATATATAAATTTGTGTGCCATGGGGAATGTCACTTGGCCAAAAATTAATTAAGGCTAAGATGAATCCCTGCTACAAAATTTTTGGTTTCTATGCCGCCTACTCTGTCTGTGTGTGTGTGTGTGTGCGTGTGAAGTCTAATTAAAATTTATATATGCGCAGTTAATAAGTTTTTAGTGGCTTTACTTGTTGATGAGCAGCTGTAGCAGCTGTCTCTTGACTTGCAAATAGATGAATTCCATTTTGATGTTTAACATAATTAATTCATATAATAATATTTGTATATAATATATACAAATATATATATTTATAGCATTATAATTATATATATATATATATTAGCAAAAGCAAGAATTAAAATTTATAGTAATTATCAAGTGCATAAAAGTATTAAAATAATAGTTAAATATTATTCTAAAACTAATGCTTATTATATATATATATATATATATATATATATATATATATATATATATATAATAAGCATTAGTTTTAGAATAATATTTTTAATTATTATTTTAATACTTTTATGCACTTGATAATTACTATAAATTTTAATTCTTGCTTTTGCTTAAGGAGTCTCTTTTAGTATTTTTATAGTGGCTTTGGCTTGAGTATTTATATAAAATTTTGTGTTTTTAAGCTTATAAAAAATATTTTTTATAATAGTATACTTAAATTATATATTATAGCTATTCAAGAAAGTAATATCAATAATATATATATTTACTATACATTTTTATGTGTGTTTAAGGACATAAGCTAAAAATTTTATATGGAGTACCTGATCAGTATTTTTAGAGTGAATTTGCATTGATTACTTTGATAAAATATTGTGCTTAAAAAGAATAAAGAATATTTAAAAAAAAAAAAAAAAAACTATACTAAAATTAAATGAAACTATACTGAATAAAATGCGTATCATTGATATTTACTATAAATTTTTATACATATGTACTGAATTGTTCAGTATTTTTTTTAATTTTTGTTTTTTAAGCTACTAAAAAATTGTAATACATTTTTAGCCAATATAATATGATACATATACAAATTATTTATTTATATAATATAATGAAGCTATCAAAGAAACCAGTGTAGACTTATTGTCTATAGAAATCTTAGTAACAGATTCAAATTTCATCCTTACAGCTGACTTTAATTATTTGCATTACATAGGCACCATAAATTTCCATGACAGCTTAGACTTTAAGCGGCTCATACTTGCATACATACTATTACATTATGAAAACAAACAAACAAAACTATCAATGTCTTTATAACTAACTTATGATCCTGCCCAAAACACTCATAAAATCTACCCCAAAAATCTTTTGAGAACTACAATCAAATGTTACCTTAACTAAATTCAGTTTGGCTTGCTTTTTATGACTGTTCCACTGCTTCACATATCCAAAACAACTCTTTAAATACCCTTATCTCAGTGACGCTCTAATCACTTTCACCCAAATGCTCTCTCGCAATGGCAATCAAGTGACTTTATTATGCCGCTCACTGCTCGGGCTCGGGCAGTGTGTTTAGCGATGTGGAAGCACAGTGGCCAACATTTATGACAAATTTTTAGCAAATTGTAATCCAATTTGACATATTAATTAAGTACATTGTTAATTTGTCGCACTACACACACACACGCAGACAACAACAAATAGCAGAACAACTACAGCAACAACAACAACAACCTCACAGCAACCCTAACAGCTCAGAGTTGTGCTGTAATTCCCTGCCCACACTTTTCTCCTTTCGCTTTGGCCTCTGCCTGGCTCTAACTCTAAGTAGTGAAAGTAATAGCCAAAAACTTTTTGACACACTTTGCGCACACACAAGCACACACACGCATACACACACATATATACGCACAAAGACCGTAGTATATTTGGAGCAGGACAAAGGACACGCAGGACATAAGAAACAGTTGGACAACAGAGCCTGTGTGTGTGTGGCAAAAGGGATAAACATGTGAAAATTTATTGTGCGCGTATTTAGTTGGATATATATATATATATATATATATATATATATATATGTATGCTTACGTATATACATACATAGATATGTATGTTAGCAAGTGCAACAAAGCCCACCCAAAAGTAAGTCAGCTCAACGTACTCGTCCTGGCGTTAAATGAGATATTTAAGTCAGTTGCGATGCGTGTGAGATAAGCAAATTCGGGGTCAAACACAAATTTTTGGAGAGCACCTTTTTGGAATGACCTGTAAACAGTGGAAATGGGTTATGATATACATAAGCTATAACAACAAGAGGAAGTACTGATTTATAGAAATGTTTCTAATTATATTATTTGTTATTGCAAATATTTTCTTTATCTATCATTTTCAGTAAAATTATTTCTTTATTAGTTATTTATTTCAGTAAAAAATAGTCCATACTACACCTTAAAAGTCAGAAGCTATATGAGCTCTAGTATTAAAATTTGTTATGTAAATTCTAAGCATTTATTTTATATACGAACTTCAAAATATAACATCATATATAAGATGGGATAGGTATATAGTACCACCTAAAGAACTACAAACTTCATTAAAAAAATGTATTATAGTCTATCTATAAAGTTCTCAAAGTTAAAACCAAATAGATTATTGTATGCTTTCACATATTTCAACAAACAATCATAATTTACATACTATCCCATTGAACTCAGGATCTATAAGAGTTCAAAAGTCAAAATTTTGTATGTGAGCTCTAGGCTGTACTTAAATTCATTAGAGATTGAATTTCAATATATATCATCATATAATAAGTAATATATAAACTAAATATTTAAGCTTGAAACACGCTCAGCTTCATGATAACTTTATTACTAAGTATTTATAAAGTTATCAGAGTTAAAAAAAAATTTTTTTTTCTACATATATATCAACAAACAATATACAAAACTCAGAATCTATCAGAGTATTACTGCCTAAATTTACTATATATACTCTAAGCCTTATCTACTTTCATTTCAATTAAAAATTGTTCCATATACTTCCGCATTTACCAGCAATACATCCAGCTAAACATGTTTACAGCGCATCCTCGAGTCAGTCAGTTGTGTATTTGAAATCCTTCAGTTTTACCGCTGGCCCAGGCGGCGCGCTTAAGCAATCAAAGTATGTGAAAATAATGCAAAAGGTCTGTTTTACATGCAGAAAGAATAAACGGAAAATTTTTGCCTAGCTTCATTTTATTTACATAATTCGCAACTCGGGCAAAAAAAGGACTATAAGGATAATTACTTGCAGCAGGAGCAGCAGTAGCTAGAGCACCTTTTTCCTCCTTTCACTTTATTTTTGAATTTTATTTTTGCAATCTCTGTAGATTAAAAGTTGTATTAGGTTACATACTAAGTGGTTCAGTGGGCCAAGGGCGCTTTGCCAACAGATTTGTTTCCGCACATGCTTTAACTGAAATTTTATGAAATTGTAGCATACTTTTGGGATGCCGTAATATTAATTGTGGAGCAGTTGTCGATGATTATGTTAAATGATGATAAATATATAATGAATGCTTTGAAAATGAGTGAACTGGGCATAATATTATAATAGGCTGAATGAGACGGGGCACAAAAATAGAGTATATACATATATACATGTTTATTCTAGATCAAAATCAAGCACTGATTGAATCTGGGGTACAAACTGTATAAACTGAATAGAAAATTGATGCTGTGGCACGTGCGGCTCAGACTTGTGAATTTTGAATTATCATTAAGTTATTCCATTGCCATGAAATCGATTTAAATCGATAACAAATTGCAGTATTCTGAGCATATTCGAAACGTAGAAGCATTTCTATATTTCTTCTGCTGAACTATATTGTTTTAATAATAACTTTTCTTTGTATTAAATATATTTTAATTCAAAATTAGTATATAATACCAAAAAATTTCGATATCAGATTTGTTTCAATTATATTAAATACAGTACAATAATTATAATTTGATTTAGGTTTAGAAAATTTGCAAACATATGTATTTTGCTATCTTCTGCAACGAAAGAAAAGTTACAAGAAAAATTTGTATAGGTAAAGCGTTTAATATTTTAGGGATGAGCGTAAGTTACCCGAGGTATTCTTACTAAAGAAGCCCGAATAAATTATCCATTAAAATCATAGTCATGCTTAAAAAGTCGATCATAAAATCATGGAGATCCTAATAAACCACAAAAATAATAATAACCAAAAAATAAAAGACCTGATTTGCAAAGCTTTATCAGATCCCATTTACATTCATACTTCGACTTACAGATTATAAACTCCTACATAACTTCTGCCTAACTCCCATAGCCCTATTTAGTGCACTCTTACCACTTTCTATCTGCTTTAGCCCTAACATATTTATTTATATTTACCTGTCAGTTACTAACAACCAATTTATTATAATCTGCACTACTTTGGCCTCTTCTCGCGTCATCAATTATTTGTTAATAAGTGTCCAAAGGCACATGAAAAATATGAGAGATAAAAATAAATCGCAGATGACAGCCGCTGGGCATAGACTCGTGCAAATAGGTATATATATATATATATATATATATATATATATATATATATATATATATATATATAGATTTATATATATATAGATTTATATATATATATATATCTGTACACTGTATGGCCACACATGTCTGGCGGCATATTCCCACATAACAAACATAGATTATGTGAAACTCAGATGCCGGAGACATAAACAGAGCAAAAACCTACCCGACCTATTCGTCACTCGATGGCACCCGCAAAAAAAAAATCCAATAAACTTAATCGAGACTCATTAAAAAGTGCGTTGATGTTGCTGCTGTTGTTGTTGCTGTTGCTGCTAGTTAGTTTAGTTCAGCGAAGTCACGATTTGGCAGATAAGATAAGATCACAGAAGCACGTTGGCGTTGTCAAAAGCTTTTTGGCAAACGCACAACAACAACAAAAAAAGACTAGACGAAAAAATAACAAAATATATTTGTTGTAGACACAATATAAGCGACGAATTAATACTCGTTCAATAATATTTACAAAAAATATATTTGAATATTTATGCCAATATGAATATAATATACCATCTTTAAAGCGTGGATCATTTAGCTTGCGTATATCAATCTGTCCAAGACAATATATTTTTAATTTAATATTTTTTGATCTTAACGATTTCCAGTTCTTTGAGTTTTACAACTCTTGTCTTAACAGAGTCAATAGACAATCATTAGATATGATTGAAGATTTTTGTTTAGCTTAACCAACACTAAAATACGTATGTAATATATATAACCTAAGCAATGGTTTTTGGATAAGTATATAGATGATTATTTGCTAGAACTTTTATTAAACACATATATAAGCCGTGCAACTTAAATATACATATATTTTATCGATTTATATGAGTTGAGAGATTGTTTTTCACTGAGTATTTAGATGATAATTTGCATTAACTTTATCTATATGAGCAATTTTTTTTTTTTTTTGTATAACATTTGAAATCTTTATTGACTGAGCTTTAAATTGATTCAAGTTTCAAAGTTTGAGTCTAGCCTCCATGTAATATACTCGTTTCGACTTTAGCAACGGGCATACAAAAATATATTTGAAAGCTTTCCAGCCGCACGCATTTTACACATAGCCATAAATAAGAACTATATACGTATGTGTATATGTATTTATTTATACATATGTTTTTATATACACATGTATATGTATGTGATGCTAGATAGATAAAGCATAGCTTTTTTTTATATTTTGTTTTCTGCACTTTCGTTCTGTCTAGCAGATATTGCGATCGTATGTTCTCTCTCACTGGGGTCTCTCGGTCTTGTTTTTTCTCTCATTCTTCCTCTCTTTCCCCCTCTCTCTCTCTCTCGCTTTAGCAATCAGCCAGCAGTTAATGTTAGTTTTCTTCCATGTCTGCGTTTAGTTTTTACTCTATTCAAACTGATCTCTCTCCCTCTCTCTCTCTCTGTCTGTCTGTCTCTATCCCCCTCTCTCAGTCTCCTCTCTTCGCCTCAGTAGCTCACACCTTGAACTTCACCGAATTTTCGCCATTTGTTTTGATATGTGCAAAAAAAATATTGTGTGGGCAAGAAGAAGAGATGTTGTTTGTGATTTCGCATTTGCCAATTTTTATAGTTTTTTTTTTCATGAGATGGGGGTTTTGTAAGGGTGTTGAAGGGGTGTGCAAACTATATTTTGATTGGCCTTCAACTGCGTAATCAGAACTATTTTTTGCTAGTTTTGTTTGGGGTTGCCTTTTGTGGAAGCCAACAGCTGATTTAGTTATTTTTTTATTACCATTTGAATGAATCATATTGTGGAACTATTTGAGAGTATAAAGTGCGTGAAATTTAGATATGTGAATCAACTTAGTTTGTGAATTTATTATGGGCTAGCTAATGATATATAGATAATCAGATAGAATAAGGCAAATATAACTAGAACAATAACTAAAGTAAATAAATTAAAATTATAATCAAAATATAATTAAAACTAAAAGTAAATAAATTCAAATTAAAGTTAAATTTAAGTTTAAATTAAACCTATGTCTCAAAATACAATACAATACAAAATACAATACAACTAAATAAACTTTTGTATCTAAATCGTATTGTATAATAAAAAAAGGAAAAAAAAAATGGTAAAAGTATTATTTATTTTTATTATAGCTAAAAAGTTTATACACATGTGTAAATCTATTGGGTGCATAAAAAAAAAGTTGAAAAAATTTAAAGTTAAAAAGTTTAGTTTTAATTATATTTGTTTATCGTTAATCGAACTGCCTTAAATCTATTTTTATGCTTTAGCTTTTTATTCAGCTTTTATTTTTGTTTTGTTGCTAAAGGCCCATATGTTATCGCTGTAAGTATAGAGATATGATAGTAAAAATAGTATAGTATAGTAGTGTATGCTATTGCATATCATATCATATCGCTGCACATAATCGTACGATAAGATTACATACATCCAAGTTGGATCGTACTATGTCAAGCCAAATTACTTCTATTTCTATCCATTCAAATCTACTAAATCTCACCCCAGCTAAAAAAAAAAAACTAATTCCGAGAACTGCAAACGTGGCCAGTTAAAAGAAAGACAGAGAGAGGAAGAAAAAGAGAAAAACAGACCATAAATAAGTCAGGGACTTCAAAAAGTGCGTATATATTTGCATTATAAACGATTTCCAGTGACCGGGCAGTTGCTCAGCTAGCTACCTCTGGCTCTGCCTTCCCCACTCTATCTCCCTCACTCTCTCTAGCTATCCCGCTCTTTTGCGTGCACGCAGCAGAAGTGAAAAAAAAAATAAATTATGTTATTTTTGTGCAACTTTTTTGCTACATTTTGTTTCGGACTTTGGCGCTGCGTTTCAGTTTTTTTCGGGTATGGCGTGAATGAACTTTTCAAGGTGAAACTAGCTAGAATAGGCAAAGTATAGCGTACACGTCGACGGCGATGTTGACGCTGACGCCAGCTGCGCAGCTAGCTGCGACTGTCGCAGCACAAAGCCAGTAGAAACAGCGCTCGCACAGCAGTTACCCTAGAAATTAGTTCTTAACAAAGAGAATCAGATTCTGATCAAACATATGCTTCCATACATATTGAAGCACATTTAAGCACTAATATATAACAGTTTTATTTCTGATATAACAATATAACAGTTTTATTTGAGAATAATCGTATAACTGTACTAAAACTGTTATATATTAGTCTTTAAATGTTTCAGTTATTGTTTAACCTTAGAAAAATAACTGATACACATTTATCTTAAACATTTTATTTTTGGTGTATATATTTTGATATTTACAAATATCTGTAGCATTTTTCTCTTTTTTTTTTTTTTTTTTTTTGAGAACAAACTTTTTTTTATACATAAAGTAAAGTAAAGTAAGTAAAAGTAAAGTAAAAAATATTAATATATTTCATAAACTGTTATACATTTTGATTGAATATTTTTAATTTTCAGCATCTGAAAAATATAAATGTATTATCCTAAAAATACTTAAGAATATGCGTTCATATTTTTTATCTTTAACTGTAATGGTCTAGAAAAAATAAATTTATAAAATATTTATTTTTATATATTTTTAAATATTACACTAAAATGTTATATATTTATGCTACCTAAGATACTTTATATACTTTTATAATTAAAATTTTTGATAAATTTATATTGTTATAATATTCTTCAAACTGGTATGCATTTTTATACCCTGAATCCATTTAAAGAAGGAAATTTAGGTTTAATGTTAATAGCATATTAATATGTTATACAAACCTAAACCATTAAACATATTATTTAAACAAAATATTTTTAAGTTGTAGATATTGTCATATTTAATAAAATTGTTATACATACTTATTTCATATACGCTATACATACAAAAACTGTTATGTACTTAAGTAAAATACATATACATATATATTTCTCTATGTGTTACGTTCCTGCTTGACATTTTGGGATAGCCTTTTTTGTTATTTTGATAGGCATACAAATAATATGAGAGCTTGCCGAAGAACAGGAACAACTCTTGTGTGTGCCGGGAAGCGTGTGATTGGCGCTGCTGCTGCTGTTGCTGTTACTGCTACAACGAGCAGAAGAAGCAGGAGAACAACAGCAACAACAACAACAACAACAACAAGAACAACGGCAACAAATCGCACACGCATTTGCTGCCCGGTTGGGACTGGTTTTTGTTTTTTTTTCTTTTGCTTCATAGAAAGAGTCAAAGTCAGCGCTTGCAAGTCGCCATCGTTGGCGACCACGCAAAAAAAAGCAGCAGAAATAAAAGAGAGAGAAACAGATAGACAGAGATAGAGGAAGAGTGGGAGAGGGAGCCAGAGTGGACTAGGGAGCGAACCCAAATTGCTAGACAAAAATTGGAATAAGTCCATAGAAAAGTTTGACTTGGTTCTTCTGTTGGTTAAGGCTGAAGCTGAGACTGAGGCAGATTTTGTTTCTTTTTCTATTTCTGTTGTTATTCTTGGCTGGAAAGTAATTTTTTTCTGTTGTTGTCTCTCTGTTATTCTTGTTGTGGTTTTTGTTGCCGTTGCGACTCTTCACTGAAAACCCTGCCCACAGACATTGGCTGGTTGTTAATGGTCTGCAATGGCCCCCAGTTTGGTCACTTAAAGGTACTTTAATAGAATGTATTCGAATTTTTGTTGTAGAGTTGTATAATGGCTTAGAAGAAGAAGTCTTTAGGTCAATATATATTGTATATTATGGTATAAATAAAACTATATCTATATGTATCTATTGAAATTCTTTCAAATTAAAGACTGTTGTCAGATAAACTTAAATATCTCATAATTCTACTATCAGTTCTATATTTTTCAGACATAATATATATAGCAAACGTATAAAATATAACATATATCACACATGATTAATCGAAGTTGATATATTTTAATAGAATGTTGAGGTTCTTTCAGGAATCTCAGCATACATAAACAGATACAACAAAAATATAAAGATATAAAATTTTAAACAAAGATATAAAAACTAAAGAAATACTCATATAACATGTAACTCTCATATAAGAGTTCCCCAAAATTGTGCATACATATAAACAGTTCTTTTTAGAGGGTATTTAATCATCGACTTCTCTTCACAATTTTTACAGCCATTTCATGCCGCGTTTGTTTGCCTGTAATTTACAAATCATTCACCTGCGGCAGTAGGTAGGCTAATGAAAGAATAACTTATGGTTTTTATATTGTTCCATTTCCACTGTTTCCTTTCTAGGAATGAATAACAAATGTTTTTCATATTGCTCCATTTTCATTCTTTGTTTTCTTTTTTGGATATTTCCATATTAGATATATCATTCTTTCATAACATGCTCTCCATTTTAAGTGTTTTCATTGTTCTACTTGTATATATTGTCTTGTTTCATACCGAAACTTTAGCCAATTATTTATTCATAGATTATCTTAGACCTATGCCACTCCCATAATAACTTTTTTGGCTTTTGGTCAATCGTTCCCATCCTTGCTGTTCTACTGTTTCATTTTCATATATTTCGCTATTTAATACTTTACTTATATAGTTCGACGTGTCTATCCAAAATGTTACCCACTGTTCCATATTCCACTGTTCCACATTCCACTGTTCCACCCTCTACTGCAGACCACATTTCAATGTTTCGAATTCAACTCTTGCAACATTCCCCGCTCTCCCACTCCACTGTTCCACATTCCATTGTTCCACTTTGCCATTCACACATTTGCCATTCAATTGAAAGTGTTTATGATAATTCAACATGTCTCTCGTCCAACTCCTGTGCACCTCAACAATCAATGTGTTCGACAATATGCCAAAATATTAGATTGTTTTCCTACCGTATGGGCGCAGCGGGCAGCACTTGAAGTTCCAGACGCGGCACGACTCGAGTGCTGCGAGGCCCACGCTTTCAATTCCCGCAATGTAAGTGACGTCTCGGTCAGCCCCAGTCGAAAAGTATCCAATCAATTTACAGCGTCAACAAAAAAACCAAAAAAAAAAAAACCATATAGAATACAAAAAAGAGCTGTTTGTTAATTAATTGCTTGGAGCGCATAGAACGCACCATCAATTTATTCAAACTATGCGTAGCTTTATCTATGTATATATGCGTATTCGTTTGCGTGTGTGTGTGTGTGTGCGTGAATATCTGTATGCAGAGAGTGGAATGATCGCATCGACAACTTTTCAAGGTTAGCAATGTCTTGGGCTTTGGCATGGGTATGGGTATGGACTCGGGCTTGGGCTTGGGCTATGTCATGCGTGCTCGCATAGGCAACACATCAATTTATGCCCAGCCAGTTGGCCAACTCTCAATTTTTGTGTAGCTATTCAATTATGCATAAGAAAATTATACAGATATTTTATACAGAACATTTCGATGGTCTATCAGTTATTGAAGGCAATATAATCAAATGCAACAAGGCAGAAATAGACTTCTAATTGTTATACGTAAGACTAATGATGAGGTAGGAATTTCAAATGATGTTGTTAATTTTTCATATATTTAGTTTGACAAAATTTATAAAAACTTTATTTTTTATAGATTTTATAGATATATTTATATTGATTTTCAAATTGATACAGAAAGATGTTTTACGCCTTAAAGCTAATGCTATGGAAATTAAACATAATTACAATAATTCTATAGCATTCAGCCTTAAAGTCATGTTCTTGCGTTTAATTCAAAATTCGAATTGAAAAGTTATTAATTTATTTATTATAATTATACAGACAACTAACAACTAATAGTTTAAAATAAATAAATAAGTCAACCAATAACCTATATAATAATAAAATACATAATATAGTGATTATAATTTTATAGACCACCAATTAAACATAATATATGTACTTAGAATAGTCAGATAGTATATTTATAAATATAAATTATAGAAGTAATTGTAAATTTATTATAGATATATTTATTGTATAGGTTATCAATCAAAAATACTGTATAGCAATGACGAAGTTTACGTTGAGCATCTGTGATTTTATTTTAAAATCCATCTACACAAATTTATACTATGAGCTCAAAATTTCAAGCCTCTACACATGTCAATAGCAGCTAAATTCTGTATGTTCAGATTGCAATTAATGACCTATATAGAAGTCAGCTATATATTCATGACGTAGCTGAAAGTTTGCTGTAAACCGCAATGTATATCAATAAAATATCTAAAATATGAGTTAATTTAGTCCAATGAAATGTGATATTGCACGAACAATTAAGGATAGCTAAGACAGATTCAATATTTGTGATGTAGCAATCAGCCTGATAAACTTTTGTTTAAAGATCAATGAATTGTTGAGTTTCTAAGTAATATAGCAGTCAAAAGAGAGTTTTCTGCTAATAACATGCTGTAAATAACATGCTATAAATAACATGCCTTTAATAACATTGAATTGCAATTTTTGTTATATATTTTATAAGGATAGCTAAGAGAGATTCAATATTTGTGATGTAGCAATCAGCCTGATCAACTTTTGTTTAAAGATCAATGGATTGTTGAGTTTCTAAGTAATATAGCAGTCAACAGAGAGTTTTCTGCTAATAACATGCTGTATACAACATGCTATAAATAACATGCCTTTAATAACATTGAATTGCAATTTTTGTTATATATTTTTTGGTATACAGGGTATTTTCATAGTCTCTCTATATATATACACATATATATCCCCTTCAACTCTATACCCATTCTTTTGATTTCTCTCAACAATTTGGTATTCAATTTAATGCGCTCCCAATTTGCATAAAATGTGCGTGAAGCGTTAGCAGCAGTAGCTAGCTCTATATGTTTTTTTTTTTTTTTTTGCTGCTGTTGTTGTTGCTATTGCCATTTGGTATTATTGTAATTGTTGTTGTTTGTTAGTAGGCGGCACATAAATTGAAATTTATGTTTTTTTGCTAATAGTCAAAACGTATCCATCTGCATAATGAGCAGCGTGTATTAATTTAAATAGCACTCGACGCTGAAGTCGATGCCTGCAAGAGCTGACGCCTCTGCAGATCGTGAACCATCAAATGGGAACAGAAAATATATAGAGAAAGAGAGGGCGAGTGTCAGAGAAGAGGAAGGAGAGAGAGGGAGAGAGCAAGTCAAGCCAGGCAGCCAGAGGAAATGCTGCTCGCATGTCAAACGCCAACGCTGATTGGTGCACGGCAGCAACAGCAACAAGTTCTGCCAAAATGAATATAAGAAAGAAAAAAATACATTTCTAATGAAGTCAATGAACTTTTTTATGCGCGCGATGCGGTAATTTTTTTTTTTTTTTTTTTTTGCTTATTTCTGGCTTGCGAAAAAAATTTCGTTTCGACTATTATCAAAGAAAATAAATATAAAAAAACAAAAAAGTACCAGCAGCAGCAACAATAGCTCAAGCTACAAATGTTGCTGGGTGCAATGACTGCTACAACAACAGCAACAACAACAACAACAGCTATTAATAATAATCTTTTTGACGCTGTCTCATGTGGACGCTTTGCCAAAGCTGTCAAAAGCAACAAAGAAATCAAAAACAACGCTGCGTATGCGCAATATTTGGTTTAATAGTCTTAAAGCACTTATGAATTGAATAAAATATAAATCAAATATTAACAAAACTGTGTCAAAGCGACGCCAGGTTGATAAAAGTGATAGTGCTTAGATGTTATTGTTGTTGCTGTTGTTATTATGTATTTCAGTTCTTTCTTTCGCTGAGCAAACGCAACTTTCGTTACCTTTTTTTTTTTTTTTGTTGGGCTTTTTTTTTCTTTATAATGTTTATGCTTTTATTTTCTTCAGGAACGTGCCATAAAGCAAGGGAAAAAAATGTATCATAAAAAACATTTAAAAAAAAATGGCAAAAAATCACAAAAACAAAAAATTTAGAAATAAACGTTCAGCACTCAACAAAATATTTGCTAGACAAAGTATCTGTGTGTGTGTGTGTATACGTGTGTGTGCGTGTGTGTGTGTGTGTGTTAGTGTGCGTGTGTGTTTGTGCGTGCGAAAAGTAAAATTAGAATTTTTGTGCGTACGGCGCGAATGGCTAATCATAACAAAACGCCGCAAAAGAATAAAGCATAGAAAATAGAATAGGAAACAGAAAGGGGAGCAAGGGCGAAACACCTTTACTTTAGCTAGATAAACATGAAAAGTCCAAAATAAACGCCCAAAAAGCCTTCATCAAGGTCACCGACAACTTTTACCTAGTGATATTCAAGGGAAATACTCATAAATTCAAATTGATGTGAAAATTGGGTGTTTAGACAATTGCCTCCACATGACAACATCGAGCAAAACAAGCAATAAATCAGTTCATTAATCTCGAGTGTGTTGAAAAATGTATTACTAATAACTGAAATAAACTTGCCATAGAGTTCTTTTATTGAAAATTTATCAAGGATTGTATAGCTTGGAAGAGAAAAAATATAAATAAACTATAGTAATAATAATAATAATAATAATGAAAATCGCGTATATTATTGATAATGATGATTATTACATATTTGATTATACTGCTGAAAGATCGCTAATAATGATAATTACGATGATATTTCTCATGACCGTGATAACGATAAAGGTAGTGATAGCAAATGTTAATAATTATGATTATTAATGTTACTAATGATATTAATAATGATAGTGAATACTCAATATCAATATTCACTATCATTATTAATGTTGATTAGCATAATGATAATGAATTTGGTATATATAGCATTTTCGCAGTAAATCTAATTGGATTCAACTTTTCTCTCTTGATCGGAATGCTTTTGCAGGAAAGGAAAGACGTCTTATCAGGCTTTCTATTTATTTCCAGTGCTTTAGATCGTAAATAATTTATGTTGTCCATCTATCGTAATTTCCCAATGAAACACATTGCCTTTCTGTAGAGTTTGCCTGAATTAATCTCCTTCAGTTACGAAGGTCGAGAATTTCTTATAGAGGTCTCTGGATGGGTATATAGAACACATATTTCTATATTTAAAATTTAATCAATCCTCAGCCTAGAAGTATGCAAATGCATTAACTCATTCATTATCAAAATTGAAAGATCACCGACAATATATTTGTTTCAAAATGATCAAATCAAAGCGTTTGAAGCTATACAAATAGCATTAATACATATACAAATTTCATAATAGACACACAAAGATACATTCTAAATTCTCGCATTCAACATTTGCCGGCTCTGCGCTCTATTACGTTTTCATCTTCTATGGCTGGCTGGCTGTCTATTTCTTAATCTTCTTCTTTCGTTTTTGGTCTAGGCCAATTTGTTGTTGTCTTTCAAATGCAAAAAACTTGTTAAGTGGACTTTGATGAATCGCCATTTTCAGTGCGTGGTTCTCTCCTTCTCCTTCTCGTTCTCGTTCTCAGTCGCGCTTGTGATTGCTGCTGTTGTTGTTGTTGTTGTTCTCTGATGCCTTGCCTATTATTCATGCTATGTCTGACAAGCCCCTCAGCCCGCTGCCCACATGTGCTGCTGCTGCTGTCGCTGCGGCGAATTCAAATTAGAAACAAAAAGCAAAGTGCAGAGTGCGTGTGGAGAAGCAAAGAATAAGCGAGAATAGCAAAAAGCGAAAATCACATACAAGCAACGCCCCAGAGCAAAAAAAAATAAAAAATAGAAAGAGTTGCGAAGACGCTGAAAGAAACTTTTGCTCTTGCTGCTGCGCTAATGTTGCTGCTGCTGCTGCGGCGTTGGCGTTGCCATTCACGTCGCTGGTCAAAAATGCGTGTATTGCATCATCAAATTTAGAAAAACAAATTTAACGCACAGACCCAAAAGCAACAACAAGAGCAACAGCAACAACAAGAACAGCAGCGACGACAGCAATAGCCGAACAACTTTACTAACGCCCAACGACTGCTTCGTGTCAACTGTGCTTCGTGTTTCGTTTAGTCGCTCGTCGGCTGCGTGCAGCGTCGTTGCTGCTGCTGACGCTGACGTTGACGCAGCTGCTGCTACTGCTGTTTGCTGTTTGCTCTTTGTTGTTGCTTTCGCAATGTGAACTGCGTGCATGTGTTGGTGCGCGTGTTCGTGCATGTGTGTGTGCGCGTGTGTATATGTTGCGCATTTATGCTGATCATTGGTATATTTTTTTATACATTTTTGCACCAACACACGCACACGCGCAACTCTGCTGCGCCGCTGCGTCGCTGCGCCGCTTACAGCCATTTATTTTCTTCTATCGCTGATTGCTCAGCCATTTTTGTTGTTGTTGTTGCTGCTTGAAAGTGCAATAACCTCGCCAAAAAAAAAAAACACTTTAGTTCCATAAGCAACGCTGAATCTACCACTACAAATAAAATCACAACAATTTTTGTTGCGCGTGCAGCTTAATCGACGTATGCGTAACTTTTACTTTGTTTTTTTATAAATCTAAATAACCCATCGCTGAAATGTATGTACTACATGAGTTTTTAAGTGTTGTAAAAAAAATGACTTGAAATGAAGATTTAAACTAAATTGATCTTAAAAATGTGGCTAACCTGTCGTATACAATATTTCATCTTCTGAAAAAAATTATAATAAACTAGTTTAAATATTGCATAACAATTATTAATTTTTGTGATTTTTAATTTGTTTATTTATTTATTAGTTTGAAAGAAACATTCATATATTCTATTAATAATTATTGAATATAATATATGTATCAAAGCTACTTTCATTTTAATTTTATCTAATTTTAAGATCAAATACTTTGTTATCTGTAAGCTGTTCAATAGTATTCTAAAGTCCTATATACATATGTAGTTTTTTTATATAAACCCACATCCTAGAGTCCTGAACTAAATTCAAGCAATCATTATTTGAATGTGATGAAAATCAATGATTGTATTAACTAAAAATCTAATATTATAGAAATTAAAAAAAAAAAAAAAGTAAAAAAGAAATAATATAATATCTGCCAATCCAATATAAAGAATAAGGGTTACCCAATTATATATAAAAATATTTTTAATCAAAAATCCACTTTTAATTAATTTTTACAGACATTTTTCTAAAATTCATTCTTACTTCTACAGAAGCGTAATTTGGCTTTAAAACGTATTAAAGAAAAATAAAAGTTAATAAACTTATTTTTTTATAGTTCTAAGGATTTTTAGTATTGTTTTATTTGTCAGCAATTAAATCAGACTTTAAGGAAACACACAATTGACATCAAAGAAATTTATAATGATAAATTTGAAAATCAATTCAGGATGATTGTTAAATATATTTTATTAATTATAAATTTATTCTTTTTAAATTTATTTTAAAAAAATACTAATTTCTAAGTACAAAATTAATTATTTTTAATGAAATTTAAAATATTTTTTCTAATTGTAATTTTTCAATATATGATATATTATATATAGATAGACAGTTGTTTGTTAAAGTCTCGAAGAAAAACTCTTTTTTTGTGGAAGCTGCGGTTTAGCTCATAGAGCACGCATACATCACATGATGCCAGAATTCCATCTAATGTCATGCACACACAGAGTTAGAAAGAGAGAGAGAGGGAGAGAGAGAAAGAAGCTGTTAATGCTTCTGCTGCTGCTGCTGCTGTTGGAACTCAATACATTTGCCATTTTAGGACAGTTCTCAGCATTTGCAGTATACAAAAGAGCAACAACAACAACAACAACAACAATTGCCTAAGTTGTTTACGAAAGTGCGTGTAAAGCGAGCAAGAAGAATTATTCATTCGGCAATAGCAACAACAACAACAAAGAGAGCTTTGGCCATTGTTATAACTCTCTGCGTTCTGCGTTCTACCTGCAACACTCACACACACACACACACATATATATATATATATATATATATATATATATTTATATATAGATAATAGCACAGCATAGAAAACTACCTGTCATTATTATTGGTGCCTTTTTTATAGTTCGCATTCGCTTTTTTGTGTTTTTTTTTTTCTGTTTCTATGACATTTTTTATACGCACTGTGAGAATAAAAAAAATACTGCTCAATTAATTTATTGTTGTTGTTTCTCTCTCAGTCTCCCCCTCTCTCTCTCTCTCTCTCTCTCTTTCTCTTTCTCTCTGTCTTTGCTCTCTTGAGTGGCAGCGGGGAATTGCCTCTATCGCATTTTTCAAAGTCAGTAACCCTCTAACCTTGAATGTAGGCTCCTATGCTTCTATGCCATGCCCCTACCCCCTGCCTGCCCCCCATATATCCCGCTGCCCCTTGCCCCATCGTTCTCTTTTTCTATGCGTGCGTTATTTTCGTTGCTGTTTTTTTTGTTGATGTTTATTTTATTTTCCATTATGGAACACAGCGGGTCGCTATAGACAGACATATGTTCTATTGTAGATCTACGCATGCAAACACCAAAAACCAAAGCTGACTTTAAAGTTGCAAGTGCTCATAATTAATCTTGTATTATATTTTGACCGTTGCCTATTAGAGATTATACCCTTTAAACTGTCTCTTCTTTTTACTTGAATTACAATTATGATCTTAACTTTAGTCTTAGGCCTTTCTAATGCGTTTCCTTGTATTCAAAAGTATTTGTAAGAGTTTGTACTTATAATTGGTAGACTGAACGAACTATTTAATAAGCCAAAAAGAAACTAAATTTATAATGCAAAAGAGATTTAAAAGCTAAGCTAGTCGTTTGACATCGGCTGACTCCAGGTCTACTACTTGATGTTAGATCCCAGCTGAAAGTGGTTGAGCGACAAAGTTGCAGTCGTTGCACCCTTTAAGCATCGTATATCAGACTACTTGTTGCACAGCAAATTGGAGCTTTTTAAACCTTTATATCTCCGTCATTATCACATTATAATGTAGCACTTCAAATCTCAGCTCAATTCTATCATATTTACTATATATGTCCATATTAACTTCTATACAGCCTACACCAAATTTTAATGTACTTTTTGGTCTCTCCTTCATACGATCACATGCTCTGCATTTTTACTTAATTGATCAAAATTTATTGATAACTTTATCTGTTTTATAACTGACTTCTAGTCATATTAAATATTTAGACAGTTCCTTCTGTAGGCCTTTCTATTATTTATGCATTAGCCTCGATCACTTCTATATAATAAATTAATTTATAAAATAAATTAATTTGTTAAAAATATAGCTCAATATTTCTTCCAATTAAATTTCTGTAAAATATTTATATGAAATATGTATTAAATAAAATAATACAATTTTTTAATTTACATTTGTAAATCAATTATATATCAAATATTCATTTGCAATTTTAACTCTTTAGCATCAAGCTCTTCTTCGTCGCACATATTTTCTAGGGTATTCACTTTGTCTTTCTCTAATTCGTTTTCAGCTCTGTTGCAAGTGCGTATGATGAATATTTATTTTTAATTTGGTTTTATGCTTTTTTATGCCTATGACTCGTTAAGACTATTATATTATTTTTTTCTAGTTTTTAATGTACTTTTTTTTTAGTTTTTTGATTCTATCTATAAGTATTTCCGTCTGCTAATGACAAAATACACCTCAGCGCTGCGTTTGCGATTTTTCTCAGATTTATTTTATTTTATTTGTGTTCTCGTTCTTTTTTTGAAATGCTTATGGTTTCTATTTTAACGTAAAGTGCGTAAGCTGCAGGAGACTACAAAAATAACAACAACAACAGAGAGAGAGAGAGAGAGAGGGAGAAAATGTCGCTGCGTGTCTCGAATGACAGCTGTCAAAGGCTGCGGTGAGTTCCACTTTGATTAATGCCCTGCTGCTTGCTAATTTTGCATTTAAAGCACAAAAATACACAAACACACACATTAGACAAACAAACACACACACACACACACATTCGTCAGCGCACGCACTTTGGTGTCAGTTGAGAAAATATTAGGTGACACTTTTTCATGGGTGGTCTAGAAATCTGTCTGGCCTGCGAAGATGTTGAAATTCGTGTGATTTATTTTCATTTATATTTTCTGTTTAATTTTTTATCATTAGCTATAGAATAGCTATAATATCATTATAGTGATTATAATTATTATTATTGCAATGTATTATCATTTCCCTAATTTTCCTTGTTAATCAACATTTTGTGAAAAAAAAACCGAAAATTCTTACAGACAAAATTATAAATATCTCAGTTGAATACAATAGCTAACTTCTGTTAAAAATATATTTGAAGCTTAATCAATATATGATGGTTAAAGGAAAATAAAACACAGCAAATAAATGATTGAATAAATTATCATTCTTGTACTTCAGCACAAAGTGAACAGCATTTGTAGGCTATAAGAAGTAGCCAGCAGCCAAATGTCATTCGTATTAAGAATGAGAATAAGAGCTAAAACTAAATAATAAAAATTAAAACTACATATATATTATACATATATATAAAATTTAGTAAGTGATTTACTGTAAAGTTCCTCTTCAGATAGATTAAATTGAAATATATAAACACTTTCACTAGGGGCATTGCATGTAAAGCCTAATTAAACTTTGTACAAGTTCTGAAATTTTTCTTATACTTTTGATGCTATGAATGGAAGAACAATTTGGAATATATATATATCCCGTAAAAAAATAGTTAATATAGTAAATACTTATATAAATAAGAAGGAATAGCAAATCGGAAAGTGTTCTTAAAGATTGTAGATATAAATTTTGTATGCCTATGATATTTTGCAAACATTTCTGTGCACAAACCAAACTTTCCTCCCACAACCTTCGTACAAATCAAAAATCAAAGTCTAGAAAATCTAATTCTTGACTACAACACCAGGTGGCGCCAACAAGCTATTGTTGCACACGGCATTTCGTCATAACTGTCAACTTAATATCAAAAGCGAATAACTCAACAAGACACTCGACATGGTGGTAATTAGAGAGCTGTAATTAAATTGTATAAGAAATAGAAATGAAAGCAGAGCTGAACAGAAAGAAAGGACAGCCCACGCAACAACTGAATACTGAATACTGAATACGAACTAAAGGCGGAGAGATGAAATGAAATGAATTAGAAAATAGTCAAAAGAGTCGCGTGTGTGTCGCACCTTTGCATACGGCATACGGCATACGGCACAACAAAGCCTCAAGTGTGAATATCTAATTAAATTTTATGAAATAATCTCATAAATATATGTGTGTGCATGGACATTATACCAGATATTATTTCATATACGCATATTTTATAGGCACACCTCTAGTTAGCTGCCCAACTGGCCGCGTGGCGTATGCGCAATATTTTAGAATGCTTGCGGTTCGTGATTTATGTGTGTGTGTGTAAAGTTGCTCAAGTGTGTGTGTGTGTGTGTGTGTGTGTGAGTATCTGCTTTGACTGATAAGTCAGCTGTAGACTAGACTAAAATATATATCTGACCAATGCAGAGCGCAACCAACTGTGACCTACAAACATACATATTATCAAAGAGTTAATGAAACATGCAAAATTATTATATTATAACTCCAATAACCATTATTTTTATTATTTAGAACTGATCTTTTTTTGAGGTTCACCTTTACAATCTATAGGTCAATCAAATTATGATAGCTTAACATAAAATGTTGGTCTATATTGTAATTATATTATATTATATTATATAAAAATAAGTACTTTCAATAGGAAAATACATTAAAAGAAATACATTTACGACAATATATTTTAAAATTGTTTTCTAATTACTAGCCAATTGCTTTAAAAAATAGATAATACAAATGCATTTATATGTATTCATAATATAAATTGTTTTAATACTTAAATTTAAGTTTTATTTACATAATTTTAGTACTTTTGAATATATTTTTTCAAAGTTTTATGAAATACTTATTTTATTAAATATATTTTTTTATCAGATTTTAACAACATTTTAGACATTTAAAAATATAAATATACCATTTATTAAATATATTTATATAAAATATTAAATACTTTATATATTAAATATTTTATGAAAAACAAAATTGATATATTATTTTAAATATAGTATATAATATTTCATGTCATATATTAAATATTTTATATATTATATAATTTATATATTAAACAATTTGTATATAATATATATATATATATATATATATATATATTAAATTAGCCTAACAAACATTAAATTATATATCTAGCTTACAATTATTTACTCTAGATAATTTTCCATTTATAATCAAGTTTTACGGTATTCAATTTAGAATTTTGATATAAAAACCCAATCAAATCGATGCAAATCAGAAATAATGCTGCATCAACTTATAAGACCTCCTCTGTCAATGCTAACTAGAAGAGAAGAAACGTGCTGGTAAACACGTAGCCAAATGTAAAATATAATTCCAATTTGAAGATCAGCTTCAGAAGCTTTAAGCAACAACAGAAACAGAAACTTGACTTCCTGTGTCACATGCACAAAATGTTAATACAAATTGAAATTGAGTTCATTTCGAATTCACGTGCATATTTATAGATGATATTAAAACCGTTTTTCATGGGCTCCAATGCAGCCAAACTGGCCAGTTAACCAGTTGGCCGGTTGGCCAGGCCCAGAGGTCAAGTTGACCACAAAAAATCAAATCGAATATTGACCTTGGCAGCAGTCGACTTACAATTTACAACTCAATTTAAATATTTGAATAGCGCAGCGAGGGGTGTGACAAATGATGTGTATACAAAGTTCATATACCCTAACAAAGATTATGCATTTGTAAAACATTAAATAATAAAAAAAGAAATTAAATTTTTTTAAATCTTTAAAAAATATAAATAAAAAGTAAAATAAACTTTTATTGCTATTTGTCTTTTATAAATATATAACTATTTAGTTAACAGCAATGTTTAGTGGGACTTCTCTCAAACTTAGCTTGTCCTCTTCTCCCAGTAGCCTATGTGAACTCGACTCCTACTGCAGATTTTTTGCTGAAACTTGATATAGCGCTTACTTTTTGCTATAGAATTTTTATAGTTAAATATTGAAGCAATCGGTTTATTGTTACATATAGTTGCCTTAGGTATTGAAGGGTCAGCAAATGTATTTTCGTTTAAACTCATACGGACTGCTACTCAAAAATGTTTGTTGAATTTTTATTACTATCATAGGTTTTTTTTTATACTTACATTATATATACATATATGTAATTGTTTATATACATATATACCTATGGGAACTCAGGTATTACTGCAGTTTTCTTAACAAATTATGGTGTAGATATTGCTTAATGATAATATTAAGAAAGTTCTTGTGAAAAAAAAAATCTATCATTAGTTCATTATATTTAGTTGCTAAGAAGCAATTATCGTACTAGTTGATTTCAAAGAAAATTACTTTTGAGCTTTATATAAATTTCAAGTGTTGTCAAAAAATTAAAAGAAAAGTAATTATATGTAAAACTTAAAGCTCTTTAAGCCGTAAAGTCATAAATTCTTTTATAAATCCAACAGAGTGATTCCTAAAGTGAAAATCCGAAAGAAAAGTTTAAAGATTATAAAAAATTGTTTTGTTTTTTTTTTTTTATATAAAAGACAGAAATACATGTTTTATGGAATCACAAAAACTTCTTGATAAACTCTGTTTACTCTTAACTACTCCTCTCTGATCTTTAACTATGAATTAGAATAATGAAAGTAATTTACTGAGTTCTTTATATATATATACAAGATATATACAGCTTTATAATACGTTTTTAGTGTAAGAGTATTTTATATTCTCCTCAACCTAATAACTCAAATTTCTTATTCTCAAATCAAATATTCGTTAGCTGCACGCAATTCAGAGACATTTTGTCCTCTGTCAGTTGTTGCGAGTCTCATGTAAATGACTCAAAGAATCAATCTATATAGGTATTTACTTAAAGTAGACCTTGGCTCAGTTCAATGCTTCCGATAGAGCTGCAGCACCACAATATATATATATGTATAAATATAAATTTTATATATGCGTTTACATAGTGGCTTTATCAAATTTATATGACGTACTTTTCTAATCATTCTTTTTTTTTTTGTGCGGAAATGAACGCACCAAAAGCAACAAAAAGCTCTATAAATGTAAACTTTATGATTGAAGGGCTACAACAACAACAACAACAACAATTAATTGATATACGCATTGATAGCGCAGCACCAAAATATTATTTAGCTTTGCTTGTCTAGAAGGGCAAACGCAGCGCTTGCCTTGGCTAGCTCTGTATGTGTGCTTGTGTGTGTGAGTGCGCTTGTTGGAAGCCCTTAACGAACTACTCGGGTGCTGCTTTATAAAGTGCCCAAGGTCAACAGCGTCCAACAACAACAACAACAATAGACGTCTAGCATGACAATAGTTTTCAATAGTTTTGTTGGGCAGCAAATCTAACGTCAGCTAAGTTCATAACTTTGATAGTTACTTAAGACTTAGAACAGCAGAGCTTTTTTACAGTTTATATACTCAGAGGCTTTCAGGGTCAACATTTAATCATAATTTATGCATTTAAAAGAATACTTTTCATATTAGATGTTTCGATGCTGAATGCTGTATTCTGTATTCTGTATTCTGTATTCTGTATTCTGTATTCTGTATGCTGTATGCTGTATGCTGTATGCTCTGTATGCTCTGTATGCTCTGTATGCTCTGTATGCTGTATGCTCTGTATGCTGTATGCTGTATGCTGTATGCTGTATGCTGTATGCTGTATGCTGTATGCTGTATGCTGTATGCTGTATGCTGTATGCTGTATGCTGTATGCTGTATGCTGTATGCTGTATGCTGTATGCTGTATGCTGTATGCTGTATGCTGTATGCTGTATGCTGTATGCTGTATGCTGTATGCTGTATGCTGTATGCTGTATGCTGTATGCTGTATGCTGTATGCTGTATGCTGTATGCTGTATTCTGTATGTTGTATGTTGTATGCTGTATGCTGTATCCTGTATGCTGTATGCTGTATGCTGTATGCTGTATGCTGTATGCTGTATGCTGTATGCTGTATTCTGTATGCTGTATGCTGTATGCTGTATGCTGTATGCTGTATGCTGTATGCTGTATGCTGTATGCTGTATGCTGTATGCTGTATGCTGTATGCTGTATGCTGTATGCTGTATGCTGTATGCTGTATGCTGTATCCTGTATCCTGTATGCTGTATGCTGTATGCTGTATGCTGTATGCTGTATGCTATATGCTGTCAACATTTTAATCATAATTTATGCATTTAAAAGAATACTTTTCATATTAGATGTTTCGATGCTGTATGCTCTGTATGCTGTATGCTCTGTATGCTGTATGCTCTGTATGCTCTGTATGCCGTATGCTCTGTATGCTGTATGCTCTGTATGCCGTATGCTCTGTATGCTGTATGCTGTAAGCTGTATGCTGTATGCTGTATGCTGTATGCTGTATGCTGTATGCTGTATGCTGTATGCTGTATGTTGTATCCTGTATGCTGTAAACATTTTAATCATAATTTATGCATTTATGAGAATACTTTTCATATTAGATGTTTCGATGCTGTATGCTGTATGCTGTATGCTGTATGCTGTATGCTGTATGCTGTATGCTGCATGCTGTATGGTCTGTATTCTCTATATGTTTTATGCCCTGTATACTGTATGCCCCAACGCATTCAAAACCCAGAAACTATTTTAAATGATAATAAAACAAAATTTCTGAAATATTTGGCTTCAGTTAGTTTACAGAAAATATAATTATGTATTTTATTATTATTATTTATATTATATTGTGGAAAGACAAAGTACCTACTAATTTAGCTCTAATCGAAAAAACGATAAGCTTATAATTTATTAAGCTTTGTCGTTAAATGAAAAGGGGAACCACACGACAGAGATGGCCTAAAGCAAAACAAAATAATAATAGAATTTGTTAGAAAAAACCATAAACTTTTTTTCAAAAAACATTGCAAACTAGAAAGAAAAAGTTGTATGCCTGCAATAAAAAAATAAAAACTAATAATAAAATGAGTATAAAATATAAAATGAGTAGTATTTTTAAAATTAGTATTTTTTATATATTTACTTGCTATTATAGTTTATTTATTTGTTTTGATCAATCATTATTAATTAATTAATTTTTGTACCATTTAAATACAAATTAATTTTATGTACCAAATACTTAAATAATATTTTTTCATTTATTTTATTCATTTTGTTAATTGAAAATATTTTCATTAATTTTTCTATTAATTTTTTTTGTATAAAATTAATTTTTGTTAGTTTTGTATTGCCTCTGAAATTTTACCATTTGACTTTCATCTAACCTTGACAGCTTATGTAACAAAGGCAATTGCTACAATTGCTAAACGCATTTTTTAACGACTTAGCTCACAAATTCATAGCCGAAATTTTGTCTAATTTCTAAACTTAATATTACTTAAATTATAATATAGATACGCATATGTATATACATACATTATTTATGTTTTTATCTATATCTGTTTGTATATATGTATGTCTGTCTGCATTGCAAATACAAATCAGTTGCGTAAATAATGCGTATCGCTAATCTACAACAAAAATAGAAGTGGAAAAAAAATGGCAGAAAGAACATTGCAGTTGAGCTTAACTGATTGCAAAATACTCGCTCAAACTGCTAAAATTGCTTAAATAGAAAAATAATTCTCATTTTACTTATTTATATTGTTAGGAAACTTTATGATCTATCTGATGCGAGCTTTAGGATCTATCCTAAATATATAATCTTGAACTTAACCTTAAGATCTATCTCAAATAAGTAACCTTTCAGGAAACTTCATCATATCCTTGAAATAAGTAACCTTTATTTAAGAACATCATTATCTATCTTAAATAGGTAACTTTTCAGGATCTTCTAGATCTATCTTAAATAGGTAACCTTTCAGGAAACTTCATAATAACCTTTAAATAAGTAACCTTTATTTAAGAACTACAAAATCTATCTTAAATAAATAACCAGGCCAATATAGAGCGACAGACAGACAGCTAGACCAATGTTTATTAATACAGAAATTGCACTCAAAGCTAATCTACCCTCTTACTTCCTGAACGGGCATAGAAAAACTACAAATTTTTCGGAAAAAAAACAGCTTGTTAGGCATTTATAAATTACAGCGGGCGACAGGCCCAAAGAGCATTAAAGCATTTTGATTAGCAGCTGCGAAAAAAAAACCTAAAAAAGCAACAACAACAACAATAAATACAAATACAAATACAAATAAGCTACAGCAACAACAACAACAAAGTGACAAACGCACTAACGAAAAATTCGAAAGAAAAATAGCTGAAAAAAGCCAAAACTGAAACAGAAATTCGTTGCTCGATGCGTTGCGATGCGTATGGCCCTGAACATAACCTTGAATAGAGCCGCGTTCAACGCGTTTTTTTTCTATTTTTTTTTATTTAAAGATTCGTTAATTTTGGTTGTTGGTTTTTTTTTTTTTGTTAAATAATAAATGCGTTAGAGCGAGGCGCAGCGCGCGAAGAGCTGAGCGAAACAAATGCGTTACGCATATGCGCAGAGTACAAATAGAGAGTGCGAGAGAGAGTGAGAGAGAGAGGTATATATGCTGGTGTGTCTAGTCACAAACGCATGACACTTGAATTATGCGTTCGAGCTTTTGTTCGGGCGGCGTAGGTTGTTCGCATGCGCTTCAAGCGCTCACACTTGATGCTTTGAGAATTGCGTAGAGAGGCGCAACAAGTGCGTCGTTGTTAATTTTTTTCTTTTTTTTTCTATCAATTTGCATAACAATAGCAAAAGTCAAAAATATACATGAAAATGTGACTGCATTAATCATACGCAGTGGGTGTTGCTTTTGTATGCTTTGTATGTTTGACGGATGGGCGAAGAGTGCATAGATATATATAAATATATTTATAGATATACATGCCTTTTCGAAAAAATTGTATAATTAACCTAGAGGGGAGGACATAGCTATATAATTTGTATTATAAATTAATTTATCGATACATTTGTTATTATACCTTAAAACAATTTTGGAAAAATATAAGATATGCAATATTTAAATAATAGTATATGTATATGTATTTGTTAGATACGAACATTTGAATATCAATTTAATTTCTAATAATTAATGATAATTGATCACGATCATCATCATTTTAAAGTTTTATTTGTACAAACAAATTTCTTTTGATAATAAAAACTATTAAAAATATGGTTAAATTTTTTAAAAGTTTTTTTTTTGTATATTTTACAAATGAATAAATCATAATATTATATTATTTAATTTATTTTTAATAATTTTTATAGTTTTAAAATTAAAATTTTGAAATGTAATAGATATTTAATGTTTAATTTAATTGTAAGATTTGTGAATAATTAATAATTAATTTGTTTAAATTCTAAATAATTTATAATTAATTTGTTTAAATTTAACGTATTTAATTTTTAAATTTGACTGAACGCTGTTCTATTTATTATTATAAGTGAAGAAATTTTTTGTTTTATTCTGAATTTTTAAATAAAAGTTTTTAGGTACAAGTAAAAAATATATATTACTCAAAATTTTTGTATTTTAATAATTTTAGTCAAAAAAGAAAAATTTATTTTAATAATTTTGATCAATTTATCAATATACAAAAAAATTTAAGAACAAGTGAATTTTTTTTACCACACATAACAACAATTAGAAAAAATTTATTTACTATTTGTAATATTCAACAATTGAGCAAATAACTAATAACTCATCGTAAAGTCTGGAATTTATGCATAGTACTTTATTATTATTATTTAATTTGATATTTATTTTTGTATATATTTATTTGCTCTTCACTGAATTAGTTGGCCAATCTGTCATAGTTTTAGCATTTGTAGGGCACTCAAACGAACCGAAAGCTCTTCAAATTTTACGTTCAAGTAGCAGAAGCAAAGAAGCAAAGGCAAACAAAGCGAAAATGAAGCACAAAAGGCAACAGCGAATGACGAAGACGCAGACGAGGCGAACAACGAAAACGAAAACTTTGCAAACGCATAAAATTCTGCGTACCGCATGTTTCAGCTTGTTGCTGTATTTGTTGTTTGTTTGAGCTTGGCTTGAATTCAAACAGGGCCTAGAGAGGGGCAAACAAAGTGTTTCTAGCCACAAAACCAGAAATATTGTGAGATCAGCAATGCGCAGCGTGTTGCCAACTGACTCTGCCATATAACTACTTTGTATCTATGTGTGTGTGTGCGTGTGTGTGTGTGTGTGTGTGTGTTGTGTGTCTCACACGCATTTTGTGCGTAAGGTCGCAGCCTCAGCGGCGCATTTACGAAGCGTACAATAACCGGTAATTATGCGGCCCCATACGAATGACGCTGCAAACTCTTGTGTGTGCCCAGCTACGTCTCTAAACGGGGCCTGAGAAACCTTTTTTTGCTTTTTTTTTTTTGACTGTTAGGTTTTGACAAAATAAGACATCATAAATCTTTGGCAACTTCCGCATTTCAATTGGCGGCTGCCAATTAAACAGATTTGTTTCCATATTTTTTTTTTTTTTGTAATTTTCTATTTAATGTGCCAAAATTTTGACGATATTTTTGAAATGTGCGCGCTTCACTTACGTTAAGTTTTGAACGAAACAGAGATGTGTCTTGACGAAGACAATTGCACTCTTCTATTTAGCTGCACTGCTTTGCTTACGTTAAATTTGTCGAAATAGTCGAATTGTCTAAATTCTCTTTATCTATCAGTACATTGCACTCTTAATCTTGACTAGTGACTTTTATTTTATTTGTTATGTTTCTTTTTGAATAATTTCAGCTTCATTTAATCTTTCAATTTGAGTTTTATAGTAAGATTTAAGTCAAGTCTCTTTCTGATAAGACTCTGTCTAAATTCTCTTTTTTGATAAGCATCAATGATTTCCTAGACTTCTCTTAATTTAACGAACATTGCAAATTGTTAACTTCCCCTCAATTGATTCTTACTTTACTTGACGAAACTGTCTAAATATCCCAAAATGCTGTTTCAAAGACAATTGCACACTTTATCAACTCAACGAACAATTCAAAGTATTTAAATGTCCCCTTGCACTCTTTAATAAATTAAGCAGGTTACTTTTATTTAAGCAATTTAACGAACAAAGAATCAACAATAAATTCGAATTGTTTCAATTTGCCTTTAACATGAATACAATGACAAATATAGTTTTTTATGAATCTTTAATATATTTCTGATTTAACAAAACAAGTAATTTTTGATTGGCTTTAGCTACTTAACGAACAACTAAAATTGTTTAAAATTTCCCCTCCCACACAGTCCAAATGGCACTTAAGTATTTTGTGCGCTTTGATTTTTATATTCATTCACGAAGTGATATGAATATATTGGTTTTGTGCAATGTCCGTCTTGCTGTCCGTCCGTCTGTCCGTCTGTCCGTCTGTCCGTATGAATGCAATATTTTTCGCGGCTATTGAAGCTAGAGACTTGAAACTTGGAACATATACTCGTATATGTCTCCGATTTATAAAGTGTAAAAATTTTCCATATACGCCCACTAGGGGCGTGGCAAATCGGAAAATGCATTTTCCTGTATGCCAGAAATCATATTAGTTGAAGAGCTAGAGAGCTGAAATTTAAAATGTAGATTTGTGTTGATCACCCAAGATCAAAAAGATATGGCGGATATATCTACGCCCATTGGGGGCGTGGCAAATCGGGTAAAACTGTATCTTCTAAAGTTGTAAAGCTAGAATGCTGAAACTTGGCACGTAAGTTAATGTTACGATTCTATAAAGACCGAAGAAAAAAATATATATCCCCGCCCACTGGGGGCGTGGCAAATCGGATCTAAATATATATTGATTTTCCAAATTCTCCTATATTTTGAGCACTATAGATGCTAGCGACTTGAAATTTGGTATGTATACTCGGGTTGACTACCCAAGATCAATAAGCTATGGCGGATATATCTACGCCCACAGGGGGCGTGGCAAACCGCAAAAGTTTATATCTCCTACAGTTTTAGAGCTAGAAGCTTAAAATTTGGATAGTTGAGTTACTGATAATCTCCTCTATCGATGACCCAAAAATAATTGTTACGCCTCTTTGGGGGCGTGGCATATCAAAAAATACCCTGTAATTTTCACATTTTTTGAGTCTAAGCGTCCAAGTTTTACAGTTACGTATCCTTCAGCTCATTCTAAGAACTGGCCAAAAATTATGGGTCTACGACCACTGGGGGCGTGGCAAAACGGATTTTAGACGCCCAACAGCGAAATTCATATGCGTATGCCATCTATATATATAAATATGCTTAATAGGTATTGATAATAAGGAAAGAAACATTTTTAAGAATATTAAAAAATATAAAATAAATTAAAACGAAAAAGTTTTCCGCGGGGTTCGAACCTGCACCTCAATCTACGCCCACTAGGGGCGTGCCAAATCGACATTTGCAGCGGCCAAATGCAAAATTCATATGCGTGTGTCACTCACATATATATGTATATAAGCTTAATAGGCATTAATAAGACAAAACGAAACATTTTTAAGAAATTTAAAAAATATAAAATATATTATAACAATATAAATTTCGATTTAAAAAAAAAATTCCCGCGGGGTTCGAACCTGCACCACAATCAAACAGCATGTTTGTCAAAAAAAGTAAAAGAAGAGATTCGAACCGCGGACTTCTGACACAACGCGCAGAGTCTCTGCTAACAGCGCCACTGCACCGATCTTGCGAAATATAACTAACAACAAACTTTACAGCTACGGCACCTATAGTAAACAAAAACCAAAGTAGCGGCTGAAAATTCAAAGACAATTCAAAAGCAATTCAAAGACAATTCAATCGCAATTGAGATTCTTAGAATTGCTCGAATACGCATTTGAATATACATATATACAAACACATTTGCACACACGTAAAAAACGCTGGCATACTGAAATTGTGTGTGCAGACGAATACATACATTTGTAAGTATGTATGTATGTATGTACGTATAAGCATTTGTGGGTTATTTTAGCAAAAATAAAATTTAACTTATAAAAACTTATAAAAATATTTTACTGATAACAAAAATGTTATGTGTTTGTGATATAAGCTATCATTTTCCCAATAAAATAACTAATTTATGAAAAGACATTTAAAAAACTTGACATTAGCGAGATTAGAACCCGCGCTACTCCAGCGCAACTTGCATAGCATTTACCATCGACGCCACTGCAATATACGATCAGGCGGTAGCTAAAACGAAATAGCTTCACTTCGATAGCGTCATCTGACAAAAGTAAGCTAAAGTAACGGCTGAAAATTTCATGAATCAATTCTTAGAATATGCTAGAAGACACGCTTTTATATGTATGTATATACATACATACATATGCATATGACTGTATGCATAGAATAACCGATCAATGTGTGCATACGTATAGGAAAAACGCTCTGCTCCGCTGCTAGCTTGCTGCTTGCAGGTGCGTTTGCTAATTGGCCAAATATTTCTATTTCTGTTGAATTTTGGTCATTTCTTAAGAAATACCAGCTCATTCACATTGCTACATTTGCAACTAAAATTAAAAGGAGAATTCGGTAATTTTTGAGCCGATATTCAAAATATAACAAAAATCAAAATTATATAAAATACCCATGTATCTATATGCAAAATTTGGAGAGTCTAGCTCTAAAGATGTACGAGATATAAACGGGAATAGTTCTCTATGATTCCCCACTTTTAATTAGTTCAGGCCCTGCTTTATATTGATTACTATTAGCGCTAGAGACTTGAAATTTAAAATATACTCGGGTTGACCACCCAAAATCAATTAGATATGTAAGGCAGCGTTGGGACTGTGAATGAATATTCCGCAGTCGGTAACGCCCGACTGCAACGTTCTTACTTGTTCGCTTTGATTTTTCTCCTTTACGAACAGCTAAAATTGCCTAAAAGTTCCCCTTCACACTTCCCTTATCTTTTGCAACTCAACTAAAAATAAAAATTGTCTAAAATTTCCCCTCCCACACAGTCCAAAACACACTGAAGTATTTTTCGCTTTTGTCTAAAAGTTCCCTTTCACACTTGCACTCTTGAGTACTTTTCCCTTATCTTTTGCAACTTAACTAACAATCAAAATTGTCAATAATTTCCCCTTCCACAAAGCCCAAACATACACTTGCACTCTTAAGTACTTTTCGTTTTGATTTGACGAACAATTAAAACTGTTCACATTTCCCCTTCACAGACACTAAGCCAATTGCACTCTTATATTCAAATCCAATTAGCTGCGCGCGCTTCACTTTAGCTTTCGTTCAACTTGACGAAGGAAGAGAGTCTGCAGTCTAATACAAATGCACTCTCATCGATTCGCTTTGAGTTGCTCTTCGCTGCGTTTCTCTTAGCAACAGTTGAGCTTTTGATTGGCTGAAATCTCTTTGGCTTTGCTTTGCGTTAAGTTGTTTCAATTAATTATGCATAAAACGTTTTAATTCATGCATAATTTATGTGTTTTCTTCTTTTTCTTCTTCTTCTTCTTATTGCTTTGCTGCTAATGCTTGTTATCTATTTTGTCACTTCAACACAATTTGAACATAATTTCGTTCGTTTACTTTGCGTTCACAGCTCACGTGCGAAATGTAATATTTTTTTTTTTATTGTTGTTAATTTTGTTTCTGTTGTTGTTTCTTTTTTTTTTCTTTCGTTTTACACCTTGTCTGGTCGTTTATCAGACTGATAGGCACATATTGCCATAATTACGTAGAAGTGTGCGCTCTGATAATAATTATCGTGTTCGCAGAGATTGCCTTGACATACTCTGCAAATGTCTGAGATAGGGAATGCTCGACTAAGAGTTCAATGAAGAGTTTGTTTTGAATTGGTAAAGATGATATTTTTATAAGAACGGGCTCGATTTAGCTGAGTTGCAGTTTATCATGTTCGAAAATTGGTAAAATCCAATTAAATGAAAATTTTTAGAAAAATTGAAATAGTCGAAAACGAATTGTAGAAAATCTTCTGAGTTTGAAAATTAAAACTTCTTAGCATAAAAATGATATTAAATGAAGCTTAGCCATGCGAAGGTCAAAATTGGGTAATTTCAAAAAAGATTTCAAATTTAGCTGATATTGTAATTGAAGAAAATTAATAAAAGGGATCTCTTTGAGTTCTAAATACTTACTACTACTTAAATATTGTAGATCTTTTTGAATTCGAAGATGTATATATGTATTACTCAAGCTACATCAATCTGCAGCTCAAAAAGGAAAATGTTCAAGTTCAATAAAATTTTTGGGAAATATAAAGATATCAAAACATAATTTTTTCGAGGTTCAAAATTTATATTTATTACAAATCAGACTTTATGCAATCAAGTTACAATTATTACAAGTTCGTAAAAGGGAAAACTCAACTCAAAAAAATTTAGAAAATAATTTATGTTTCGAAAACTAACAAGAAATATACCTAGTTAGATATTTGTATATTTATAAATTTCTTTAGTTATATAAAGCTTTTAAGTATTCGAAATTGTAAACTTTAACACATTAGATTTCAATCCCCCAATGAAATAAATTCCAGATCAGTGGAAAGCTTTGGAAAAATTTATTGTAGGAATTCATTCGATTTCGAAAATGTACGCTTTTTACAAGTCACTCATAATGCAACCAAGCCACAGTCATTCGAAATTCGTAATCTTGCTAATTTCGCAGTGGAATTTTTATAATAATCTTATGCTTTTTCGAAAGTATTCGGAAATTATGTCTTTGGCAGGGCGAAATTCATTTTGCTAAGTTTTGAAGCTTGAAAATATTATCAACTCAAGGTCGATCCTATTTCAAGCCAAATTCGCAAAAGAAACTCGACTTTTTAAATGCTCTGCACAAGTTCCAAAAACTACAAATTACAAAAAAAATATATATATATAAAAAGCCAAAATTCAAAATTTGTTAATCATTAATAATGTTCAAAAAATCCTTTTGATATAATAGCTTCAAAGGAATTCAAAAAGGTTTATCAGTCGCATAGAAAGCATCTACAGTCATTCTACGAACTATTTTCGAAGTCGAAAGACATTTTCGGCAATTTGAAACAATTGTAAAGTGAAATAATCTCGCTTAAAAAGTGGAAAACAAACAAGTTGCCGAGCTGAAGGATGAAGGCAGGATACTTAAAACAAAAAAATAAAAACTTGGCAATAAATGTCAAAATATAAAAAAAAGGACATTGGACAGCCAATAAAACGACGCTGTCAAATGCGAAGAAGAAGAAGAAGAAGTAAAAACTTCCAATGACAGTTGAGAAACAAAAGGAAGGGGAAGGGGAAGGAGCCGGCCGGAGCTGGCCAGAGCTGCCAATACAAAGGACATTAACATGTGGCAACGGAGACCAGAAAAAAAAAACAAAGGCAGCAGAGACAGAGATGAAGATGAAGAGGAAGACAAACAGCACAAACAGCACAAACAACAAACAACATAAATCGGAAGGTCCTTTTCGGGTGTCCTGCATTTCGAACTGGGGCAATTGGATGGCAATACGTTAAAAGTACTTGCCATGACTTTTCAACTCGGCCTCACGACGCCTGCTTCCAGACTCCTGCCACTTGTTATTGCTGCCCGGCAATGCCCACGCAAACAAATTGCTGCGTTAATAATGCCAATAACAACCAACAACCAACAACAACAACAATAATCACTTGACAACAACAACAACTTCAGCTATAGTCCATAAAAATATGTTTCAATATTTTTTGATTTTTATGCCCGGGCACAAAACTTGCGTCTCTCATTTGGCCTCCACTGTCAATGGAAGCTGTCCTCATTTACTTTATAGACGCTAGTCTCTCATCAAAGGGATTATCCTCTGCCTGGTGGGTCAGGCCAAGTGAAGTGATTTTGAAAGTCAAATATGATATGCGATAGATAAATGAGATTTGGGCTAGAAATTGATTGATTTGTTGGTGTAGTTGCAAAAGAGTAGAAAGTGAGGGAAATAGATTAATAAGAGATAAATAGGTCAATATATAAGTTGATATATAGATATATATATATATACATACATATATGTATAGCTCAAGTCAGATGGACAGATAGATAAATGGACCAAAAGTTAGGTAGATACGTAGATAGATGATGTATAGATATATAATTATATACACTAACAACAAAAATTTAAGAGCTAAAACCAAATTAAAAATATAAACTTAAATAAGATCAAAATTTATAGATAAAGAGAGAAATACCAAAATAAAGACACAAATATTAATGAATTGTAAATATGACTAATAAAAAGAAAGAGATACAAAATGAAAGATATTCATAGAGGCAAAGGGAAAGGGAAAGAGAGAACCTGATGTGGAGGCTATATCGATGGATCGAGAGAGAGAGAGAGAGAGAGAGAGAGAGAGAGAGAAAGAGAGAGAGAGACAGATAGAGAAAGAGAAAGAGAGATAGAGAAAGACAGTTAGAGAGAGAGAGAGAGAGTAAATATATGACAATAAATATAGAAAAGAGAGGAAAGAGTGAGAGAGAGAGAGAGAGAGAGAGAGAGAGAGAGATAGATAGAGAAAGAGAGATAGAAAGACAGAGAGAGAGAGAGAAAGGGAGATAGATATAGAGAGAGAGAGATAAATATATAGATAGAGATAGATTGAGAGAGAGTGAGAAAGAGGGACAATAAATATAGAGAATATATATACCGATCCCTCTTCTTATATTTCTCTATAAAAATGTTGAGAGATTAAATTGCAATTAGACAAATTAAGAATTGCGAAACTTAACTCTCAGCTGAATTCCCCCTTAAAAAACCCACAAGATTTGCTATAAGTCTCACACACCATACCCTCCCCCTCCCCTTCTCCACTCTCCACTCTTCCCCAACCCCAATTGTCCGCCTCTGCTCCACTCAATAACTGTATCAAGCGCCTGGCATCGGCTTTTGTAGGCCATTCATGCAGTTCTCCAGACAGGGCCGAAGAAAAAAACATTTTTTCCTTATCAATTTAATGGGGAAACTGGCGTCAGGCAGCGCGAAAAGCGAAAAGAAAACGAAGCGAAGAGAAGAGAAAAGCCAAAAAAGAAAATATTTTACAAATGTCACAAACAGCAGCAAAGGACAAAGGACACACTGCACCACAAAACAACTATATAGACTACTGTGTGTGTGTGTGTGTGTGTGTGTGTGTGTGTGAGTGTATTTATATCTGTTATATAAGTGAAACATTAAATGTCAAATGAACTGGCTCCAGTTCCGGCTCCAGACTGCAATAACTGTCTGTCCGTCTGTCTGACTGAGGCACAAAAACAAGGCCAAAAGATTAAAAACAAAACGAGATGAGTTTTGCGTGTATGTTGAGATATATATGTATATGTATGTATATATAATGTATATGATATGTATGTGTATTGGGGTAAAGCAGGCGCAGAATTTGTTGTTCCTTGACTTGAGTTAAGTTTGGTTAATGTTGCACTAGCTGTGTGGGCATATTGAATATGTGATTGAATATATGATATTCAAAAAAGGCAAGGAAGTAAAGATAAAAGGTTAAGGAATAGATTTTACACTTATTTTATTTCAAATGACAGTTCAAAGAATAAACATAAATCTAATGCAAAATATTTCCGTGGATTCCGAATACTTAAATTTGAATTTCAGTTTTCTTCCACTTGAATACCCTGTGAGTTTTTCTTTCGCCCGAAATTGAATAGGTTCATATAGGGATTATGTTTGTCTTTAATTGAGAAGTTGGGGATGACATCGAAGAGTGATCATAACAAGATCTGAAAACATTATTTTTTGAAGGAGAGCAGAACGATAAACATATAGAACGCAAAAGAGAAGGAAATAGAGGGAGAGGGAGAAATAGAGAGAGAAAGGGTGAGCTGTCTACCATCTTTTGTTTTTGTAGAATTCCCGATATATCATTTTTAGTTCAAAACTAATATTAATACTAGCTATAAGTGCAAGGGTAAACCTTTTATTTATAAATATGATATTTCCTAGCTTATATAGAGAATTTGTTAAGATTTATGTGATTTATTATTATTTACGAAATAACTAGAGTATATTGATTTAGTGCACTAAGAGACTTGCATTCGTTCGTTCATAAAATTCTGCATTTGATCATGACAAATTAAAAAAAAAAACAATATCTCCCAAATATTTGCAAGAAGATCTTTTTGCAGTTTACATACTGCACTTAACTTCTTGAGATTGACCAAAAATATAATATCCATACCATTAGAAATCGAAATAAAACTATGTGCTCTTGAGTTTTTTAATTAAAATCGTTAGTTGCAAATGGATCATTTCTTCTATGATGGCTTTTTGAGGCGTGCCGAATCTGAAAAAATCCTCCATGATGAAGAAGCGCCTCAAATCTAAAAATATTGTTTTTTAATACATTGAACTGGAAGAAGTATGGAAGAAGTGTGAACGAATATTATTTAAAGTAGTTATTTTAAGTTTACAAGAATTACACTCTCTACTGTTATATAAAATATGTTCTCTAGTTCTTTCTATATTAATATTTTTTATATACATATTGAAACAGCCAATATAATATCTGCATTGACTTTTGTATGTTCAGCTTAAATATCTTAAAGAATAGTTCGTTTGGCCCTTTCTTATAACATACTCTTTATATACATATCGAAAATTTTGATTATTGCATAGACTTTTCTATATAGTATAGTTATATATAGTATAGAATAGTTTATCTCTCTCCAACTCCATTCGCATTTTAATTAAAATTTAGTTAAAATTTATCCATATGCTGCTCTATTAAACCAAAAACCTATGTACACCAACTCCTTATAATGTTACCCTAATATAATTTATATATATGTATTTATATTAAATGTAATCAAATAATAATAAAACAAAAATACATAATATAAATAATATTTACTATAATATTTATCAATCAAATATATATGTATTTATATTAAATGTAATCAAATAATAATAAAACAAAAATACATAATATAAATAATATTTACTATAATATTTATCAAAAAAATATATATGTATTTATATTAATTAATCAAATAATAATAAAACAAAAATAAATAATATAAATAATATTTACTATAATATTTATCAATCAAATATATTCTTTAGTTTCTTTCTACTAAAATCTTCAACTTTCTCTCGTTAGAGCATTTGCAATTCGTTCCATTTGCAATTCATTTTTCTCCAGCTCGCTGCTTATTCTTGTTTGTTTAGAGCATTTTTATGATGCTCGTCTCGAGGCGCCAGGCATCCTGCATCCTCGTCCTCTGACATAGTTCGTGGGCTTTGCTGTGGCAGCAGTTTTTTTCTTCTTCTTCTCATTTTTGTTCCTTTGACTCTCGCTTTCACATGCAACATTATCAGCCCATTGTTGTTGTTGTTGTTGTTGTAGTGATTGGATTGCTTTTGGCTTTTCTGCCTTCTCTTTGACGCCTGCTGATTTTTGTTTTTCGCAATTTTGCGTGAACTAATTTGAATGATTTTTAGTGCCTCGCTTGAATGAACTCCTTTCGGCGTTCCTTTCGTCCTCTCGACTGTCATATATAAATTTCTAGTTTTTATTATCATATTTGTGTCGCTAGTTGCTGCTGTTGCTGTTGCTGTTGCTCTAGGCTGAGTTCGCAATAATCATAAATTTCCCATCTGCAAACAAATTTTATGCACAGAAAAGAGAAAAGGAAAATTCACATTTTTGCACATTGTGAAAACTAATGAAAATGTTGTCAAGGAGAAAAATACTTTGCATGTGTTAAATGTGCTATAAAATTATAAGAAAATTCGGTGGCTAAAGTTGAATCGATTACAGCCCAATTGAAGAAGACTAAACAACAGGATGTAATTGAAAGTGATTCAGTTGATTTTGCTTTGAATACTTTATGTGAATAAATATATATATATATATATATTTCTACATATATGAATTGACTCCTAGTATCAGGAATTAAATCCGAGTAATAAATTCCATTCGTATGAACCCCAGATTTTCTGTTCTATTCTATTGAGACTAGAGACTTGACATTTGGAACATGTTCTCGTTGATAGCCAAATTTTTTTTTTAAGTGACAAAAATTTTTTAGCAAATTATTATGAAAATACATTTTTACAAAAAAAAACCCTCTATAAATATAGTATCTATTTGTATAAATATATTATACTATATCTTAAAAAACAGATTCATTAGTACGTAGAATATAATTGAACAAAATTTCTTGGAATGTCGATTTTATACATATCTAAAAATTTCGCTTAAAAACAGCATAGTCAATGGGAGAAAAAATAGAGAATATGAGAAATTATCAATTTTTTTATCAAGTTTTGTTAAACCCATTAAAAAAGGAATATTTTTATTTTTTGTCTTTTTTTTTCTTTTATTTTATTTATTTACTATATATGTATATTTACAAAATTATTTACAGTCTAGCTACCTTTTAAGCAACCTGCGGTAAAAAAAAAAAATAGTAGCAGTTGTAGCAGTAGGTCAAAAAAAGTGATAAACTCAATATTTTGAAAACAATTTGAAACGAATATTAAGATGAATACTTTAGATATCGATATAAGTTACTAAATCTCATTCATTTTTTTTATCCAACATTTAGTATTAAGTCGCACTACTATCATTTATTTTATCAACTGTATATGTACTATTTATCAACTGTATATGTACTAAAAGCTATAGAAATTCGTATATAGGATGCATATCTTAGGGTAAGAAAAGAGAAGTAGATCCAGCACGTCTTAAGGAAGTTTTCTCCTAGTAAAGGTACAGGGCTGAGTGAACTTTTTTAATGAGAATATTGCCTATATTAGTTGTCGGAAATGTATTTAGGCAATGTATTTATGTATCTGAAAATATATTTAGGCAATCAAAGCTTAGTGAATCTAGTCATAGTCTCCTCCTCTCCGTCTCTCCACAAAATCCATTTCCGACTTCCAACTTCTCTTCAGACTTATTTAAAATAATAAACATTTAGCTATACAACAATTAATATCCCAGAAGACAAGCCTCTATCATGTATGAGTAAACAAAGTATAGAAAGATTAGGCTCAGGGTATCTTCCAATATTCCCCATACAGAAGCTTCGACTTTATGCCTGCTTTACCTTACACAGCCTTCTGCATTCACATAAATGTCCAGCAACTGTCAATGGAACATGTCATTACAGCAATTCGCCTCCCACACACCACACACCACCCACACACCGGCCACATAAACACGATCTCATTAAACACATTACATGATATTATTGCCAACAAAAAATACTCATGAACATATATCAAATTGCAAAATTTGCATATTTTTGGGGACAGGCCCTGCAGGCGGGGCAGGCGAGAGCGGGGCGGTCAAACAATATGAATCATGAATCAGGAATCAACCCTAAACGAACGGCAATTGAGGTCACTTTCAGAGTGCGGGAAAAGCGAACGAAACAGGAATTAGAAATGAAAACGCAATTTTGCAATAAAAATCCATTGCGACAAATAATGCGCGCGGGCCGAACATTAAACCAAGCCTTTAAATAATTACAAAAAAAAAGAAAAATAAAAAGAATAAAAAACAGAAAAACTCTCGAAATTACGAAATTACTAAATAACTTAATTGTTTTTCTCTCATCTATTCTGTTTCATTTGCTGCGCTCTCTCTTATTATATTTGTCATATTAGTGGCACAGAAGGTGGTCCGCGAACCTTGAACAGAAATTTCCATTAAAATGCAATAAAGGACACACAGAAAAAAGCGAAAGAAAATTTATGAGAAAATAATAAAATTAACAGCGGCAAGAGTGAATATTTTTTTGTGCGCTTGGGCGGGGCTGGACTGGGCGGGGCTTACGCTGCGTATGTGTGCCATATATGACTTTTTTCTTTTGGTTTTGAATATACGCATACTGTGGACTTTATGGTCATTAGCACAATCATATGTGTGTGTGTGTGTGTGTGTGTGTGCTTGACCCCAGCGTAACCCACGGCGTATACTTAATATTATTACGCATACGCCGCTTAGGCGCAGCTTTGTGCATGGCATAAAGAGTATGTAGAGAAAAATGAAACCTTTGTAGCCTGTATTTCATTTTACTCTTGTTTTTTTTTTTATTATACTACTATTTATTTTGTTTTTGTAGTGATATATGCTTTTGTAATTCTTATGACTATTTTATGACTCGACTGTGATATGCATTGCAGAGGGTGAATTAGTTAGGTAAAGTGTTTTGGCTCTAGTGTGAGAAATGTGAGAAATTATATATTAATTCAGTATTTAAACTTAAAAGAAACTAGGCACATATTTAAAATATACATTAAATTCAATTAAATAATACAAAAATAGATGAATATAAATTGTCCAAGAACTTATTCAAATATTTCATAAATGATGTAATACATAGTATTAATTAATATAACTATATAATATAATATAAGAGCTCAAGCCGTAAAATAGTTGCAACAGTCTAGAGAGAGGTCCGCTGATAATAGATCCAAAAGTTTCAGACAATCAGAGTTTGTGTATTCAAACTTGTTTGTTTATTATAATTATCACTAAACTTATAATAATAATATTATTAGCAACAAATAAATATAATATTCAGACTTTTTAAAAATATTTTTTCTTTATTCAATTAACGATATATTTTATTTTTATTAAAGAAATTTTGTATGCATTTTAGCTTCATTTTGTACTTATAAATTATATTCATTTTATTTTTATTAAAAGATTGTTGTATTAATATTTTATCGTAATTTTTTCTTCATTTTATTATCATTTACAGTTTATTTTATTTATTTTTTAAAATACATTTATTTATTTTATTAATATATTGTGTATTTATTAGACGTAGTATTTATAATATTAGTTTTATTATTTCAATTTTTTTATTTTATTTATTTTTATTTGTTTTGTTTTGTTTATTTCATAGAGTATTATTTAGTCGTCTGCTTTACAACCATCACCTTTGATTTATTAACGTTTCAGTTTCTGGGCACAATTTTTCTCGCTTTTTTTTACACAACTTGGTGAAAATGTAAATTACAATAATTATGTGTGGCTTACCTCGTTCTACCCAATTTCTGATGCCATTTCCATGTTCGTTTTCACTTTCGTTTTCGGATTGCGTGCAGGCATGTTTGAAAGAGGTCCTGCAGGTGCAGCACACACCCACCTTGATTTGCCTTGATTCGCATTTTGATTAATTGCCGAAAGTCGAAATTTTACATGAGGCGAAAATTTTTTTCTTTTCTTCTTTTATTTATAATCTTTGTGGCTCAATCTTTTTGCTTGGCCTGTAAAAAGATAGAAAACAAGAACAAGACACATTTCCGGCTGTTACAAACGGGCCACAGATGAGTGAGAGAGAGCGAGAGAGAGAGAGAGAGTGGTAGGGAGAGAGGGAGAGAGGGATGGAGAGCAAATGACCTACCATACAAGATTTTACATTCAGCTAAATTCGATAGAAGCTGTTGGCGCAGTTGGGCAAGAACTGAATAATGTGCGAAGAAGCAGAAGATGATGGTGAAGATGAAAACGAAGAGGAAGACGAAGCAGTGGCTGAAGAGCATATAATTGGCCAATGCAGAGTGTATGCTTGACTAAACAAATACCCTGTAGAAGTGTTCGCTAATGCAACACCAACCAAATACCCTGTAGTCATTTATTCAATTGTGCAAAAATTAAAGTACAAGAAGAGTAAACGAAATTTATATTAAAGGAGAACAAGTTTATTAGGTGAAAAAATCAAAATACTTATCCAATGCCGTAAAAATATCGCAAAAATTTGATAGCAGTACGAACAGAATTGCATCAAGCTTGAAAGTCATTTATCAATAACTAAAAATATGTTTTTCTATAAAAAAGATAACAAATATTATAAACAATTTTTTGTTTTTACAAAATACTTATATATTCTACAAATAAATTTTTATAAATTGACTTCATTTTATAATATATATTTTTCAAATTTATTTATTTATATAAGCTTAATATCAGCTTTATTATTGTAATATATTTAAAAAAATGTTTTTCTTATAATAATTGGAATAATTTTTGTAGTTAATTTTTTATAAATATATTTATATGTATAAGTGTACGTATATGTATTTCCTCACAAAGCACAAATAAAGCGTCTATTCAAGGATATAACTCAGCTGACATTATCTAGAACTATCTTTTGTATATTTTTAATAATTTAATTTTTATTAATTTTGAATTATTTTTTTATATTTATTATATTATATTTTTCATTTATTTTTTTAATTATATTTATAGTTAATTAAATATATTTATATATGTATCTTCATAATTTTAATAATTTCACTTTTGTTTTTCTATCTTTAGCATTGTAGCTTCTTTTACTTTTTTATATATGCTTTACTTTACTTTTATCTTCAAGTTGAGATCGACCATTTGATTGACTAACCTCTTAGGCCTAGATATCAATCTTATAACTATTATTGTTTGGTTATGGTCTGCTATATTCAGACCTCTCTTTTCTGTTACATATTCATACAAGAACTTATTTTATTCGCATTTCTTCACAAAATTACAGGGCATAAATTGTAGAAGCAGCAACAGCATTGCCAGAGATCATTAATTAAAATGTTGCTGGACCAGTTCTTGAGCGCAGGCTACGCGGAGCGACGTCGACGCCAGCAGCAACAGCAGCAGCAGCAACAGCAAGCAAAAGTTACAGCAAGCGCAAAAGCTGCGGCCGCAATAGCAACAGCAACATCAGCAACAGCAACAACAACAGCAGCAGCAGCAGCAGTAGTATTAATAAAAGATCGCACGCTTTTTTAATCAGCACTAGAATATACACACAGACACACACGCATACTTAGACACACGCATATACACACACACACACACACACACACACACACACACACACACACACGTGCATACGCCTTGCCTAGCTGTGCGTTTGGCCTCTAGCATACAAAGTGCGTTAGCCCAAGCCCGCTGCTCGCTTCTCTCCCTCTCTCTTTCCCTCTCTCTCTCTCTGTCTGCCCCTCTCCCGTGCTACCCCTCTCTCGCTCTGTGTTCGCACGCATTCCATGCTTCGCTTTTGCTCTGCGCTTTTTGTGTTTGTTTCGCCTGCCGTTTGGCGCTGACATTCGCTGCGATGAGGTAATCGGCCATATGCGTGTGCCTAGGCCTATGTCTATGCCTAGGCCTATGCATGTGTGTGTGTATGTGTGTGTGTGCGTGTGTGTATGTGTGTGCTTGTGCGTTTTTTGGGGCTGAGTGCGTGAGCGCGCAAAGCTTTGTCGCTCACATTGCACGCGCTGCCTGCTGCCTGCTGCCCTCTTCTAGTTGACTAGGTTCTACGGCTGTCCGTCCGCTCTGTCGGACTACTTAGTCGACGTCGCTGTCGACGTCGTCGTTGCCTTCAACGTCGCGACGTCGCACAGATTATGGCCCTTTGACATCCCATAAATTTCATGTCCACGCAGCGCAGCTCCACATTGTTGGAAGATTAACGCAAAACAAGCTACAGAAAAAAAAGCTCTGCAAGAATGCAAGAACCGACATTTTAGTTACCCTGAAAACTAGCTGAGGCGGATACATTTGAATGTAAGTGCTAAGCAGAGGAAATGTTCTAAGCTACAGTTATAGATTATCTACCTATCTCTCTCTCTAAATAAGAGATGTGTCTCTCTCTTATAGTTCTATCTCAGATTGCCTCTATCCCCATCTGTTGCAATATTTCTAAGTCAGTCCATATACCCTATCCTTCCTAATTGCAAAGCAGAGCAGCTGCTCTAAGTTACTTGCAGTAGATTATAATTACTTGCAGTAGATTATCTATCTCTCTCTCCCTCTCTCTCTCTCGCTCTTTCTTTTTGCTCTAGCTCTCTCTTATAGTTCTATAGCCATCTGTTACGAAATTCCTATGTAAGTCCATATACCCTATATTAGCGTATACAACAATAACAATATGTAACTACATGTGTTGAAACTCGTTTGGCATTAGAGCTTTTTAGAAGTATATTTATATACATACATATACGCATGTATATAATTATACTTTTACATATAAGCATATACATATACATATATATGTGAGCCATAAATCTGAACAATGCGCAATGGGCTCGATTTTTTTTTTTTTTTTTTTTTTGCATTCACAAAATTCTGTGTAAATACATAGACGTTGTCGTTGTTGTTATGTTATTGTTGTGGCGATATGGACGCGCCTCACTAAGCACATTTTTTATATTTTCACAAAACGCAATATTTTGTTGTTTGTCATTTTCATTGTTAGATGATCAGTTACTATAACAATATAATTAAACATGAAATAAAACTAGTTTAGATACGCTACCAAAGTGCATGAATGACATACAGAATGTAATTTACATTGAATACAGCTTTTAAATATTTGATATTCATTTAAACATTACAATTTTACTCCATTTTAATTAAATTTCCATTTTGGTTGCCTTGCCAAGCTCACATAAATGCGCGCACTTGCTGATTGGCTTAAGCTCAGGCCATTTTACAGTTATCAGCGCTCAGAGTGCACACACAAATGCAACAGATGGCGATCCCCACAGCAATCGCCATTTTTGCGCATCCAATGGGGAACCAGTTTGCAAATGTTCTATGCGGCTGTCTCGCTCGCTCGCACAGACGCGCGCGCTTTGCTGCAGTTATGGTGAAAGCTAAGCGACTATTGCAATTTATATGCTAGCCGTCTCGCTCGCACTGCGGCGATCAGTGCTGTTTGTTGATGTTGCGGCATTTGCTCAAAGAAAACTAATTAGCCGCAAATTGGCAGACATGATAGAAATGTGTTGTGTATTTTTTTTGTGCTTTTGCAGCATTTGTTGTCATTGCTGTTGTTGCTTTTTGCACATCATGTAATGGCAAAAATGATTGATTAACCCGAGCCAAGGGCCCTGCAGGCCGAACTATTGCTTATTGCCCTGGTCAAAGTTGCTCAGCCAAAAGATGCGCAAAAACGTTTGCCTAGTTCTAGTTGTTGTTGTTGTTGTTGTGGTTGTTGTTGCTCATTGCGGCAACTTAAACAAAGTCATTAATTTGCAATTAGTTTTGAGGCAGCGGCACGCGTGGGAATTGAAGTTGGAATTGAATTTGAAATTGGCTGCGATTTGCGTTGGCTGCGAAACTTTTTTGAGGAAAAAGGTTCGCTGGCAACAACAAATGTTTTTTAATTACAGAGGGAGTCTGAGCTGAACCCTCCTTCTGTAACACTTTCTTTTATATATTCACAATTGGCTTCAGTTTCTGTTTTGTTGTTGTTGTTATCGTAGCTATTGCTGTTGGCTTTGCTTACGCTCAATTGAATGCTTCCGGCTGCACAATTTTTGCTCCAGTTTATGCATAACAGGGCTATAAAAAATTTAGAATGCAGACATAGGCACAACTGGGAAATACCCTATGAAAATTGTAAAGTTGTAAAAATTGAAAATATAAGCAATTGAAATAGAAAATAAAAATAAAATAAATTTAAAATATGTTTGCTTCATATTCTCTCACCGGCACATTCAACACCTTTTCATTGCACTAGCATTTACAGGGCATAGGAAAAACATTGGAGTAAGTCTTAAAGCAACATCTTTCTTTGGGGTTGCTTAGCACAGTACAAATTTGTGCAAGTTTTTCAACATTTTCCATTTTCTGTTTTCTTCTGCTGTTTATTTTTTTTTTGCGCATTTCGCTTTTTGCATAAAATAAATATAAATAAAACATATCAAAACTGTAGACGATGATGAAGAAGAAGAAGAAAACATTGGACATTTGTGGAAATATTTGGTGGTTAGTTTTCTGCTGGTTTCTGCGTAATTTAATTTATGCTTAACCTTTTTGAAGGTCTTCTAATGGAATAAAGTACTTAATGTTATGATGTGATTATGCTCCTTATGTGCATGAAGCAGCAATGAGGGGGGCAGAGAGACAAAGAGAGAGAGAGAGAGGCATATATTAATGCTGTCTCATATGTATTTGGCTTGTGGGGATTAAATGATGTGTGTTTGCTTAGCAAAGGAAATGACTTCATGTCATATTTAGTATTGACAGTTGTAAGAGGAAGCAATAAATAGTTGTTTTTTTTTTTTTTTTTTTTGCAAATTATTGATAAATGCAATGGGTTATCTATAATGTAGACAGTGGTTGACTGGATAAAAATTAAATATTGATATTTCAAGGGTTTTACACGCTTTGAAATAAAATTAAAAAAAAAATAAAAATATAAAAAAATGACAAAAAAAAAAAATTATTAAAAAAAATATAAATATACTAAAATAATATTAAAAAACTAAAATTAAATAAATATATAATACAAAATAAAAGTATAATAAAATATTATTATATATTAAATACATAATATAAAAATAATAATAATAATATTTGTATAATAAAATATTATTATATATTAAATACATAATATAAAAATAATAATTGCTTACAAAATACTTAATACTGCATTTAAGTATTTAATATATATACTGAAATAAAATTTCTTGAGTCTTTGAAAACATCAACTGAAACTTAGTTCTAGTCATATATATATAATATATTTGTATATATACAATAGAATATATTTTCAAGTAAAACAAATCTGTATTTAAAACAAATATATGTATTAAATTAAAATGGAGGCGTGGCAAAATTAGAATACGAAACCGTATCGACCACAGCTTAAATTCGAATTATTAAATTTATGTATTACAATTGACCTCGATACATAGCTATATGCATAGGGCCCATATATTCACTTGTATATAATATAATATATATGACAGTATGTATATGTTTTCCTTTCTTCTTTCAAGGTCAATGCTGTATTTTTTCTTGTTTCCTACTATAAAGCATTTTAATTTATTTTTATGTCTTTCGCTTAATTTGAACTTCTCTAAGAAACCCTAAGGAATTCTTGCGCTTTTAAAGTTTCCGCCCAGCTGCCAGATGTTGCCTTGCGGTGCTACCCCCAGCTCTAACTCCAACTTCATTTCCTTCTCCTTCTGCTGTTCCTTGTCCTGTTTCTACTCCTGCCACTTGTCTCACCACCACCCACCCCCAATTTGCAGAGATTCTACGTCCATCTCGGCTGCTTCTCTTTTATTCGTGCCCAGCCCAGCGGGTTCCGTAGATTACATAATTGCCCGGTGGTTGCACACAGACTGAGGCAGCGGCAGCGGCAGCGACGCCAACTGCGATTGATGGATTGCATTCTGACTGTTGCCACAGCAGGCAGCGCAGTGGCGGCGGGCGGGCGAATTGAGAGGGAGAGCGAGCGCAATTCTCCAACTGAGGCATTAAAAGAGCGAAGATCAAAGAAAAAAAAAACAATTTACTCAAATTGCGGCGTCAGCAGAAGCACCAAACGCAGCAGCAACATTGCAACATACAACACAAACAGAAAGAGAGAGAGGGAGAGAGAGAGAGAGGGAGAGAGAGAGAGAGAGAGTTAGACTCACTCTAAATTATATGCATTGACCTATTTTTGTGCAACGAAAAATGTACAATTTTTGTTGGACTAGAATTGCATGGCATACAGGCCTAAGAGTGATAAAGAGAGAGATAGAGAGAGAAGGCGACAGAGCGTGTGGCAAGAGATCAACGTGCGTCAATTAGATGTGAAGCGCAGCACAGCGCCACCCACCGCAACAATTTTTGGATGGTTTTTTTTTTTTTTGAGTAGCTATTGCCACATGTAAACTGTCAACTGGGGAAGTACAGTGAGCACGCAATAAGAATGTTTAGACGTAAACAAAGACAAATATGTAATAATAATAATTATAATAATAAATACAAAATATTATTATTACATAACATTTTTTTAAATTTATATGAAGAAAAGAGATAACAATTAGAAGATTTTACAAAATTTTAATTAAAAGAAATAAAAACAGAAATAAATGTATAGTCTACTATATTTATGTATATATGTATGCAGTTACTAAATAAAATTTTAGATTAATTCTAAAAATTATATTAATTAAATAATTATTATATTATTACAAAAGAAAAATAAATAATTATAACATATATAAAATATTAATTTAAAATTAATAGAAACAGAAATATATATTTTCATAATTTAGTATATAAATAGTCTAGTATATATAGTCTACAATTTTTGAAAATTCTTAAAAATATTGTTTTTAATATTTATTATATAATATACAGCAAACTACGATATATTTTTATTAACTTTTTTTATATTGTAAAAGGGATAATCTAAACTTAACCTAAATAATGAGAGAGAATTTAAAATGAAATGCAAAAGATTAGGTTGATTACATCTATAAAAAAATGTTTTAAAAACATTTATAATTTGCATGTTTAATTTAGCTTGAACAAACATGTATTAACTTAAAATGTAGCACACATTGATAACAAGATTTTATATTTTATAACAAAGATAAAATGCCATAGCACTAAGTGTCATTACAAAATAAAAAAATAAAGTTGGCAGCAGGTGAGTCTGATTTTAAAACCATCGGATCTTTATTTCTTAAACACCTGCTAGTTGTGAGATTAAGTATAAGATTAATCTGGCTTTCAGCTTAAACTAATATTGACTAACGTCTTAGCATACTAAGGATTCTTAACTTTCTACTTATACTTATACTTATACTAATACTTATACTTATACTTATACTTATACTTATACTTATACTTATACTTATACTTATACTTATACTTATACTTATACTTATACTTATACTTATACTTATACTTATACTTATACTTATACTTATACTTATACTTATACTTATACTTATACTTATACTTATACTTATACTTATACTTATACTTATACTTATACTTATACTTATACTTATACTTATACTTATACTTATACTTATACTTATACTTATACTTATACTTATACTTATACTTATACTTATACTTATACTTATACTTATACTTATACTTATACTTATACTTATACTTATACTTATACTTATACTTATACTTATACTTATACTTATACTTATACTTATACTTATACTTATACTTATACTTATACTTATACTTATACTTATACTTATACTTATACTTATACTTATACTTATACTTATACTTATACTTATACTTATACTTATACTTATACTTATACTTATACTTATACTTATACTTATACTTATACTTATACACTCATATTCCTATCCACTGTAGTTTCTGTAGTCCACTCTTTGGAGTTTCTACTGTACTTTATATTTCTGTTCGCCTGTAATTTGCATGCGTAATGATTATCGCTGGCTGCTCTAGCTCTACCTAGCTCCCATTGAGCTGCCTGTCCCCTGCTCTTACAACACGATGCGTCGCATTGTCTGCCACAAAATGTGTCTCTGTTTGTTGCTGTTGTTTCTGTTTGTTGTTGTTGTTGTTGATATCTCGTATCTCGTATCTTGTAGCTTTGACTACTGCGCAGCAACTGCAACGGGCGACAGACGGCAATCAACACATGCGTGCGTGACCCAATTTTTCGTAGCTTCCCCTGCCACGCCCCCCTGCCACCGCCTTAGTTCGCTAATAGAGCAGCGCTTTGCTCTAGTTCACAAATTGGCCTTTGAACTGCGACGCAACGAAAAAAAAAAAAAAAAAAACGAAATAAAATCGAGTCTCCATTTGGCTTTGAATGCAACTAGTCAATCAATCATGATTGATGTGCTTTATATATGGTTAAAAAGAGAATGTAAATTATTAGAGTTTGAGTCAGAGATACAGTCAGTTGAATGAAATGATATATAAAGCGATGTTTGATTAAGATGCAACTGGTCAGCAAATCAATTATTAAAGTAAACTGCTTCATAATTGGTGCCTATTACATAAATACCAAATAAAATTATGCAAATCTAAAGCAAAATTTGTATTGTATGACATTCAAACGAATCAATGTAAATTTAATCATAAAATTCTTTTGAAATAAGTGAAATTTTTCAGAATTCATAAAAATTATAAAAATTTATCAATATGATATGGTCTATAAAAATTAATGAAGTTTGCTATATATTCCCATATGCTGAAGCAATTTTAAAAAAATTTTTTTAATATCATTGTCAATTTTAATCTTTAGGTGATTTAATAGTTTATTGTTGAAATAATTTCTAATAAAAAAAAATAACAAAAAACTTTTAAATAGAAAATAATATATTTTTGGTCAATTCAAATTATCAAAGTATGGTTTATATCTACATAAACTAATACTTATATACTATATATATTTTATCTCTGTAAACTAATTAACATTCATATCAAATCAAGTTGGTTCATTGCTCTTGGTGCAACTGGTCAATCAATCAAATGATTGATATAAGTTTGGGCTTCAGCAAATACACAGAAATCTTTGACAATTCACTGCTAACTTCTGTTAACTTCTGCGAAGTTCATTCACCCAAAGCCTAATAATCGATTTGCCGCTCGTAAGAAATATAAAAAAAAAAAGGAGGAAGAAAAGGTAAACAAAGACTCGCAACATTCAAGGTGGGGTGGGGTTGGGTTGGGCTTTTGCTGGCAGGACTTATGGGCTTCTAGCCAAGGTAAAAAGGCAATCAATGTCGTCGTCGAGCATTTGCCTATACCCGCTTCTTTTTTTTATATACATATATATATATTTTTTATTTGACTAAGCGCCCGCGTCCTGATTGTACGTAATAGAGCGTTAAACTCTTCAAGCAACAGCCTTTTTGCCTATTCTTGCTCTGCTTCAATTTCTGTGCTCCACTCAAGGAAATCAGCGCAAGGACGTTCTCTGAAGTCCTGGCGCAAAAATTATTATATTAGCATCGTCGCCTGTCGCCTGCTTTCTAAGGTACTAAAAATTATGTGTAAAATGTCCTTGAACCCCTTTTATTTGCGCTTTGCTTACATTTTTTTTACACTCGACTCTCGCCTCTAAGCTCCTTGCGCCGTGTCCTCATTTCGCTTTGCAGCTATAGCTTTAAAGGAGAAAGCGAAAGGATTATTTAGACGGCGTCATTGTTTTGAAATTATGGCAGCATTTTCCTTTTAGTCTTTGCCTTTGTTTTTTTTTTTCAGTTTTTTTGTGGCTTCGTCACAACTTGTAATATGTCAAGCCAGCCCAGACCACGCCCCCACAGACCCTGCCCGTCACTCTCTCTCTCTCACCCTCTCACTCTCTCTCTCTCTCTCTCTCTCTCTCTCTCTCTCTCTCTCTTCCTTCTAACTTCTTTAGCAAGCTCACAGCGGGTTTTTGGCGGTTTTCTTTAAATTGTCGTCCTTATTTTTAAGTTGTTTTTTCTGCTTCCTTTCGCTTTGATGTCAGTCAAAACAATATTTTTTTTTTTCGTTTTGCTTTTTTGATTCTTGCGGTTTTTTCTTCCTTTTTCTAGGAATTACAGAAGCGGGCGATATGCTAAACGATTGTTAAAGCGAGTTGGCTGGCAGCGGGTTGCTAAAAAGCAACTTGTTGATTTGCGTTTTTTCTTAAAGGCTTTCACTGGCAAGTGTATATGAGTGGATGGGAGGGGGGTAGAAAAAGGCAGGGGCTAGAGAGTTCATAGGGGAAAGAGTTGAGTAAGCAATATTTAGGAGGCAGTAATGAGCATACATACATATATAGAGAATAATTCATTTATGCAGAAATTATTTGCTATAGATTAGATATGTACATCAGATAGTAAAGAAGATATATTAAATATTATATTTAAAATATATACAAAAATATATATTATATAAAGTTTGTTTTCTTTAAGGAAATTCAAAAATAATTTGTTTGTCTTTTATCGATAATCGATAATAAATAATAAATATATTCTCTTAATATTAGGAATTTATTGTTAAGAAAATACGAAAAAAAAAAAAAGAACAAAATTGAAAATGCATTTTCTTGAGCAAAGAGACCATATAAATATATGTATGTCTTATTCAGAAAAACATATATATGTATATATGTGTATTTACTTAAAATCTTATAGATCATAAGCCTAGCTATTCCAGCTTTTGCTTGCTATTTTCTTTAAAGGCTCATGAACCCATTGAATCATGGAAAGAATCTTTACTGTATTCACTAGAAAATCGTTTCATGAAAATCGATATATATCGATAATTTGCCAAGACTTTGATTGATCAATGAATAAGGGATTGATTAGGTATAATGTCTTCTGCTTAATATAGTCGAAAATAATAAATATCTGATACACTTAATAAATATATTTGATTTTCTTCCTGTTTATGTAGTTTATCAATGCTCACATTTGCTGTACGTGTATACATACATACATATATAAACTTGTGCGTATTTATGTATATACGTCTGTCATGTATGTATGTATGAATGTACATATGTCATGTCACATGTATGAGCATGCTATGCTCACAGAGTGTCTGATCTCTTATCATTCTTATCATTATTTTCATCAACTGATTTAAGGCAAAATCTCAAATTAATTATTGCTGCTGGATACAGACCTAGTCTGAGAGTTTAACTGTAAATACTTCAAGCTCATATAATCTAAGCCCAAAGGCTGTGCCTCACGCCCACTCCCCCTCCCACTGGCAAACGCACTCTCCCCCTCTGCTTTTCAGTCTCTCAATTTGTTCTACCTCGCTCTCTCTCTCTCTCACGCTCTCGCTCTTTGTTTGACTTGTTCTAAAAACCTCTCAGCTGCTCTATTATTTCATCTAATTAGCACAATTGCTGTCCTAGACACAATTTTACATACAATGGTCACACATACATACATGCATACATATACACATATTTCGATATGCATACATATGTATGTACATACATGCGTATGTAATTCCTAGCCCAACATCTGAAACAATTTCATTGTCAAGTGTGTTTGTTGTCTGCTGGCTTAACTGGTTCAAACCAATTGACAGTAAAAACAACAACAAGAAACAGATATTTGACAGAAGAAAAAACAATAAAAATGAGCATAAAGCGCACTCATTGCAGGCAGCAATACATACATACATACATACATATGTACATATATCTATATATGTATTTAAATGTATGTATATATGTGTGTATGTATGTATGTATTCGTGTGCGTCTGTTCAACATACAAATTTAATGTGCGCCAAATGCTACACAAAAACAAATGATATCATCTTATCTGAAAGCGCAACAGAAATTCGTCGAAGCGCTTCATAAAAAATAAATAAATGCGTGCGGCTGTATGTGTGTGTGTGTGTATTCTCACACACACACACACACACACACACACACACACACACTAGCTGAAAGCGAAACATTTGTTTTTGTGCAATTGAAAAACTTTGCGCAAGGAGGTTTTGGGGGCGGGCGAATGCCGACCAAAAAAGAGACAAGCGAAAAAAATGCAGTATACACACATAACCAAGAAAACTTGCTTAGGCGGCGGCACACACACACACACACGCACACATAGCGCTACATAATTGCCAAATAGTGTATGTATATAACGGGCCTACGCAGCAGCGCAGCCACAGTGACGCAGCAGCAGCAGCAGCAGCAGCAGTCAAAGTGCGAGTACATAACAAATAAATGCTAAAATTTCACAAAAAAACAAACGCACACGCATAGACACGCGCACACACACACACACACGCACACTCAGAGGCACAAACGCAAGCTGCAAAAGTGCGTTCCGTTAATGGGCAGTGCGAGCGAGTGGGTGTGCGTGTGTATGTGTATGTGTGTGGCTGGCGCCAAAATATGGAGCATACATACATATGTATGTACAAACATATATAAATGTATATTTGTATGTATGTAAACCGCCCCAAAAACTGTACATAGTCAACACAGCAGCAAGGGGCAGAAGAGGAAGAAGTAGAAGTAGCAGCAGCAGCAGCAGAATAGCAGCAACAAAAAGTGCTGTAGCTAAGCAAAAATATGTGAGGGCAGCCGTAAAGTGTGTGCAGCGCACTGCAAACGGTAAAGCGAACAAGCAAGCGTCGCAGTCGGCGTCTATGTTGGCGGCCATGCCAAAATACACAATACACACACAGACAGACACGCACACGCACGCACAGGCATGCATATACGCATATAATGACTTGCATTGGTGTGTGCTCGCAGCAAACGCACGAAGCTTTTTCTTATTGGATTTCTCGTAGGCCGCATGGACAGCGACAGCAGCCACATAAGCACGCACACGCACGCACACACACGCACACTGGCAGCAAGAGCATGAGAGAGAGAGAGTTAAAGAGAGAGCGCGTGCGAGCGGGGGCCGCTCTCGACGCTGCGCTTGACTGCGCTGCTTGCTACACGTGTTTGTTTGAAATGGGTAAACTTATTGCGAGTGCGACGCCGCTCTCAACTCAAATTCTCATTCTCCATTCTTCGTTCGTCGTTCGTCGTTCTTTTGATTGTTTTTGTGTGCAGGCAGCAGCAGTAGCTTTTGCTTGAATTTTTTTTTTCTTTCTATTTCTTCTTTTTTTGCGTTCGCTTTGCGCTCTCTGAGCGGCATGCGCGCTCACAGCTGGGGAAGTGGTCGCCAAAAAAAGTTCAAGCTCTCGCACGCTCTCTTGCTGTTAGCTGAATGGCGATTGTTATGCTAAGTTCTTCTTCTTGTTGTTTCTTTTACTTTTGTTATGCTGCTCGAAGCAGGAGAAACGAGTTTTTTTTTTTGCTTGCGCTCAAAACGTTTTGCTATTTTATTTTTTTGCTTGAGTTTGCGCTCAAAATTTTTCGCTCTTTGAGCGTTTTTGTGTACAATAAATAAATATAAGAAACGCAGCTAATTTGGAGGCTTTTTCTGATTGTTCAAATGAGAAACAATTGAATGGTTGATTAAAGTCACATTTGTTACAGGACACTTGTGGGAAATGCAATAAGATAAAGGCGAAATTTGCTTTTGTTTTGTTTGTTTGCTTTTTCAGCAGCTTTTAGCGGTTAAACAAAACGAAATTTGAGTTCTATTCTTTCTCTCTTTACATTGCTGTAAATCAAGTTTGTTTTCTTTATTTGAATTTGAGGACTTTTGTCTGCTTGCACCTGGCCAGCTGATGCAATCAGAGCTCAAACTAACCTCCCGCTGGAAACCCTTCGTCCTTCGTCCTTCGCCCGCCTGCTGTGCCACAAAAAGCAAGTTTTATAATTTTCGTAGCATTTTCCGCTCGAAGGAGTTGCGAAAGGACTCGCGATTAGCTCATGCGACTTATGCAATTTGCCTGCACGCACACCGAGAGACAGAGAGAGAGAGAGTGAGAGTGAGTGCGAGCAGTGAAACTCACCCCCAAACTCTAACTGAGAGCGAGGTCCTGCGAGAAGGGGCGGCATTGCATACACAAAAAAGGGAATAGCAGGAGGAGGAAAAACACACAAAGTTGCAGCAATGACATCATAAAGCGCCTTGCGAGGAACGCACTAAGCGCAGCTCAGCTACAGTTAACAAACTTTGATTTTAACTGAATTTTACTTAAATAAACTATGAATAAACTCTTAACAGTTTTTCAGCAAAAGCCAAATCCAATTCGAACACTGCATGTCGTGCATTCCAATTGGATTAAACGCGCAAAAAACATTGCACAGCCGCTGCGCAAGTGCCTCTGCTTGTGTGTGAGAGCGCGTTTCTGTGAGAGCGCGTGAGAGAGCGCAAGCTAGCAAGCAAGCTAGAGAGAGAGAGAGAGAGAGAGAGAGCGCGCACGCACACTCATGCAAATTCTGCATTTGCAACGTAAAGCAAAAGCACTCAGTGCAAAACGGGCGACTGCGACGCCGGCCCTGTGTGTGTGTATGTGTGCGTGTGCTTTTTTTCTTCGCTGCGCTTTGCTGGAGCTGTTGCGCTGTTACTGCTGCTGCTGCTTGTGCTGCTGCTGCTGCTGCTGCTGCTGCTTGTGCTGCTGCTGCTGCTATTGGTGGTGACTCTGCCACTGCTTGTGTGTGCGTGCACTTTGTTGTATGTTGTATGCCTGTGTGTGAGTCGTCGTCGCCGTCGCCGTCGCCTCTGCCTCTGGTAGGCCATAAACGAAAATTTTGAATTCACACTCGTCTATTCGGCGCTAGGTTTCGGTGGTGCGCAGCTCGCAGTCGCAGCGTTTGTTGTGTGCATTTCTCGTCTCGTCTAACGGCAACAGCAAAACAGAAGCTGACTGCAAAAACAAAAAAGAAGAAGAATAAATACACAAAACCAAAACTAAATTACATTTCAAAATTAAAACAAAGCAAATTTAAATTACAAAAAAAAAAAAAAAAGTAAAATAAAATAAAATTTTAATTTATTACGAACCAAGCAAAACGGAAATGCGGCAGAAAAACAAATGAAAATTGTTTTGAAAATTGTGCACCAAATATGCTTGCTGCTTAACAACAAAAGTTTCCTCAACTTAAACTGTTTTTAATTTATTATTTAAGTTTAGTTGATATTACAAAAAATAAAAATAAAAATAAAAATACTAAAACAAAATAAAAAACGTCCAAGGCCGGCAAACAAAACACACAAAAAGTCGAAAGAAAACAAAAATTATTACAGTGTATGCACAAAGTGTGTGCCTACATGAGTGTGTGTGCGAGCGTGTGTGTGTATGTGTGTGTGTATTTGACAAGTGATTGAAGGTAAATTCATTGTTTATTGTTATTAAACAATACAAATATAAATACAAAAAAAATAAATAAAATAAAATAAAATTGTAGATAAATTAAATAAACAACAATTAGAAAAAAAAAAAAAAAATACACTTAAAAACTAAGCAAAATAAGTGAAAAATATAAAAATTATATAATATTTCTATATTTTAATTATTTGTATATTATAATAAAAAATTAAAAGTTACATAAAAAAAGCTATATAACAAATATTTATAAAATAAAAATAATAATAAATATATCCAGAAATATTTTAGCAGTTAAATAAAATATAAAATGAATGCATTAATATAAACTAATTAATCATAATGTATATAAAAAATTTCATTTTTTAATATAAAAAAAAAAAAACTATATAAAAGAAATTTTGAACAACAAAAATTAGGTGTATGAAAAAAAAATATTTTAAGAGTATTGTAAAACATGAAAATAAGATGATTAAAAAATGTAAAAAAAAAAATCTAAAAATGTTTTACTCAAACCTGAGCTAAAACTAAACAATATTGAAATATTAAGTATTAGTGTTGAAAACACATTTTTAGATGACTTAAATATAAAAAAAAATCAATTGAAATTCGTAATAGAAATCAAACATATTCTTATTCTAAAAAACTCGCCAGTTTTACGCGCCTAAAACGCAGAAGGAAATCAGTTATATATGTAATACAGTTCTCCCTCTCTCTCTCTATATATATATATATATATATATTATCTGTATGTATATGCCCAACTTTTCTCCAAGTGCACTTTATGTATCTTTAAGATACTTTCCAAAAAATAAAGAAACAAGGACACAGCGTGCGCAGCTCTACAAGTTTCTTAACTCGTTCCCAAAGAAAACCCCTATAAATGCAATAAATGCGTATACCAATTATAATTGTGCGTAACTATATATATATATATATATATATGTGTGTGTGTGTGTGTGTGCCCATGTGTGTGTGTGTGTATTGTGATCTTTAGCATACCGAATGGGGTTGCTTGGCAACAACTGCAACTGCAAACTGGAAATAGGAAAAACTTGTGCATTTTTAATCAAGCGACAACAACGGCAGCAGCAACTACAGCAATAATAATTACAACAACAACAACAATAACAAACAATAAACCACCCTGCCCGCCCTTCAGGCAAAACCTATGCAAAAGATGCAAAGCAAAAAGAAAACACAACCAAAAAGTGAACTGAATTTGAAACCCCTCCAGAGACACGTGTGTGTGTGCATGTGTGTGTGCGTGTGTGTATAAGTGCATAAGCCACTATGCAAGGATTATAACAGCTACATATATATAAAAGATACATACAGACATATATTATATATATTGATAACTTTGCTTAGACACTTGTTTGATACAAGAGAGAGTGAGACAGAAAGAGAGAGAGAGACAGAGAGAAAAGGGTTTTGCTAGAACTTACAAGAAGAGAACTAAACTTCAATTATGAAAATTCTTAAAATGGATCAAATTGATTTTTCAATTTAAAAAATAAAAAGATATTTGTAACAAATATAAAAAAATATGAAAGTAACATAAAGTTAATAGTAAAAACTAATAAAATTTTGTTTTATACTCTTAAACTAATTTCCTTCAAGAAATTTGATTTAAAACAATATTTATATGCATATTAAATTAGTTACTATAATTATATATGATATAATATTTATAATTTCTAAATATATATTTTATATATTATTATATATAATTATATTATAAATCATGTATTTAAATTATTATATATCATTTATAATATTTTTAATTTATAATTTATAATAAATATTATTATAATTATATTATAAATCATGTATTTAAATTTTTATATATAATTTATAATATCAATCAAATGTATATACTGAAAAATGGAAATGAAACAACCTTAGTTAATGTTGAACATAATTGAATAAGCCGCAAAAAAATAGTTCAAAGTCAAAAGTCAGAAATTTATACGCATTAAAAATATATAGTATATGATATTATATATATTTATATTATATAAATATAACTGTAGAACTTGTTTGACTTCAGAAGTATTTCAGTATTCTGAACTATAGTCAACAAAGCTAACCGATCGTGAACCACTATTCCAAGTATTCCATAGTATTGAACTATTCCATCTGTTAAGTATACCCATTCATAGCAGATTTAGCACTTAGCGCGATAAGCATTGACAATTTCCTGATGGAAGTCGGTGAAATATTTCACAACTACAAAAAAAGAAAAAACTCAATTCAAAGCTAGATTAAAGACGAAACCCAGAGCCACGACACGCATTGCAATCTGTGGGTTTCAGATTAAGTAGCATTCGGGAACAGATAAGAATTATATTTATTTGACATTTTCAAAAAATCTAAAGTAAAGCTAATCAGAATTTTGAAAAAAAAGGGCAATGTGAAATATATAATATTTTTAATATTGCGCTAGAAAGAGCTGCGAAGTATTAAATCATAAAGGTATATTCAAGTTTATAATAGAAATGTGAGCGAATAGAGAATATTTTAATATAGTTCATATATAAATACCTGAGTTAGTTTCTATGTTTATACTGCTGACTTTATGGTTTATATTTCATATGGTTTCTTAGTAATTTTTTATTTACATATATCAAGAATTTCATAAGATTTTGAGGGAATCTTTTACATATATAAATATTTTATGTTAAATGTGATCTGAATGAAGTCACATACTAGATATCATCGTGATACGATAAAAAGATCCTGAGATCTTATAAGAATAAGAGAGAAAAGATAATGATATCTATTATTGACTAAATACCATTTACTATATATTATGCATATGTATGCATTTTATATTAAAAATGCTCTAGAAGAACTCACATGTCAATTTTGAAAGTCATACCTCAAATAGATTCTCAAATTTACGAAGTTAAAACAAACTAAGTTATAGGAAGTAGAGCCGAAAAAAATTTATATAAGAATAAGGCAAAAGACAAAATACAAGTATACAAAAAATATGGATTAGTCTCCATAAATATCTACACTTATTAACGTATATTAATCCAACTCTCCACTTTTGTTGCAGGTCTCCAATGTCACTGTGAAAATGTCTCCACACGGCAAACACGTTCAAAAAACCGAAAAAAGGCGACTGCAAAATTGCCGCATGCAACAAAATGCAATTTTTGAACATTTAACTAACTAAAACAAAATTACGAAAATCAAATTTCAAAATAAACAAACAAAAATATTTCAAAAATGAACTGAAAAATAAAAATTGAAAAAAAAAACTTTAAGCAAATGCAAAATTGGCAAAATATAAATTTGGGCTAAAAAAAAATTAAAAAAAAAACAAAAACTTTTTTGGCAAGCTGCATGCAAAAGATAAAAATCTAAATATATTTGGCTAAAAATTAAATAAAAAAAAAAACAACAACAAAAAATCAATTAAATGTAACTTTAAACTAAACCGTAAAGCAACAACAAAAGCAAAAATCAGCTAAATTTCGAAATCAAGCAAAAACCGCTAACAAATTTAAAGCCAACAACTAAATTGGAAAACCTCTTCAAAATTATTGGTTCGGACAAAACGCAATACTAAACACAGCAACAACAACAACAACAACAGCAACATCAACATCAACAACTACTACAACAGCAACAAGCAGCAGTAAATAAATAAAAAATTAAATAATAAAAAGAAAATCGCGTGTGTTAGTTTGCATAAAAATTTCGTTTCGATAAAAACAAAACAAAAAATTAAAAAAAAAAACAGAAAAAACAAAAATTCTATGCTTAAAACATATTTATGTATAAATATATATATATATTGAAACAAATATAAATATTTGGTAAACATTTTTGATAGTAACTGAACTGTAAAAAAAAAAACAAAAACAAAAATCTAAATAACTTTTAATCTAAGTGCAGTGAAGTGCAAGAAAACAAAATTAATTACAAATAAATTGTAATTGAATGATATATAAACATTTTTTACGATTGAAAACTAAGGCGACTTTCATTTTGGATTAACACGCAACATTTGCAATTGGATTATAAGGTGAGTTTTTTTTTTTAATTTTAAATAAAAAAAAAGGTTTTTTATTATAAATGTTAAGTAAGCTCATAGGAATGTATTATAAATATATTAGCATTAACCAACTCTAACACTAACACTAAAAATACTCATAGCTAACGCTATAGCAATTAGTGTTGTCTACTAATGAACAGAAGAAGAAGAAGAAGAATTTCATTGGCATACATTTGCTAATACTCTAAACTATAAGGCAATCGACAGCATACGATTGTCTTAACTCAAACATATTCATATTCTATATATTCCTCCAAGAATTCATTTCCAATTTGACTAATCTGCTTTACTCTCCACTTCATTCTTCAAATGGTACTCACTGCAGCACAGCCTTCAACAAGTTGCTTTAGTATATCACACTATAACAAAAGCTTTCAACTACTCTCCACATTAACTCTCCACTTTACTTTGCTGCAATTTCCCCAAACTCAAACCTTCAGTCTGCTTGTTCATAAGAATACATTAACCATTCAGGTCCAACTACTCTCCACTTTTAACTCTCCACATGCCGCTGGAAACACTTTCTGTCTACGGCCTAACCTCCAAGCAATGTCATTCAATATTTATGTTAATTGCGCAGCGCATTTTCACTTACACAACACTAAACCAACACTGGCCACTCCCCTTGACAACGCACTCCCCCCTCTATTTCCACAAAAAAAAAAAAAAAAAATATTGTCACACTTAGTTAAAACCAAGTAAACATTTTTTCGAAAGTTTTTTTTCCTTTTTTTTTTTGTATCTTGTTATGCTGCAAACATTTGCAAACATTTGGCAGACGCACAACGCATGTAATTATTATTATAATTACGCACAATTATAATTTATGCAAAGAAATGAGAGTGAGAGAAAAAAGAGCTTAAAATTTCTGCTTCTTATTTTCTACGCACTTTTGGTTTTGTATATGATTTATGAGCGTCAGCGTTGCATATTAATAACAATTAGGCGACAACTGAAGAAAAGCAAAAGTTACGCACACACATACATAGGCATATCAATACAAACACACACACACACACGCAAACATACGCAACGCATAACATTTTTTTTTTCTTCTTTGCATAAATTAAACTTTTCTTATACTGCTGCTGCTGCTGTTGCTGCTGCTGCTGCGTCGCAGTCGCCGTTGTCGTCGCTGCTAACACGCAACCCCCTCGCGGCATTGACGCCGCTACCAGCGTAGCTGCCACTTTGACCTACTTTAAGCGCAGCGCGTTCCAAATTTTTGTGCGTTGTACGTACTGCTGTTCTCCCCCTCTCTCTCCCTCTCTCGCGCTCCATTGTTGCTTGCTGCGTGCGCTTAAATGTAGTTGCCGTTGCTGTTGCTGTTGCTGTATTGGGCCTTCCGCATTTAATTAAATGCAACAACAATTTGGTTATTTTCAACCTTTGTTTTACGTGTGCCTCGTTTTTACTGTTTTCTTTCTTTGCTCTATCATTTGCTATTGTGTTTTTTGTTGTTGCATTTTCACTTGTCGGAAGTGCGTTTTAGTTTAGTCTGGCCTCTCAACCTTTCAGTGTTGCTCGCTCGCTCGCACGCATTGCGCAATCGTTCGGCTTCCTAGAATACACAAAGCTCCTTACCCCAACCACCCTGTCTGTCTGCTGGCTATCTATCTCGCTCACGCAATGTGCGTCGCAGACTGCGCGGCTTTCAGAGCTGACGCAATGCAATGCTGCGCTGCTGCTGCCGCTGCTGTTGTTGTTGTTGTTGTCGTCGTCGTTCGCAGTTGCGCAAAGTGCGTCGCAGTTGCTGCGCTTATGCAGTTGTGTGTGCGTTGTTCTTCTTCTCTCTCCCTTCCTTTGTGCTGCGTGCACTCATTAGAGCTGCTTCGTGTTCTGCTGCTTCTTCTTCTTGTTGTGCGTCTCGTGTTGCGTCTGCAGCGGCTGCTTTAATAATTGTGGCATTTTATGACCTGCCACTGCAGTTGCTTGAATTTTAATGTGTCGCCTACCAAGAAAAGCGATTCAACATAACAACAACAATAACAACAAAACCCGTCAATAGCTTTAACCGAAGCGCAGTTGTTATTACAGTTGTTTCAACTGTTGACATAGCACTAGAGTGACAGGCAATCAATCTGTCTCGCTCTCGCTCTAGCCTTCCCACTGCAATTGGCCGCTGCGTATGCACTTTCCAAAAATACGCAAAGCCATTGTAATGAGAGCTTGTTGTTGTTTAGAGCTGAGTTGAAGTTTTTTTCTTTACGCCGCAATTCCTTCAAGTGGCTCATAAATTTGCTTAGCACTGTAAACAAATGCTGAATAATTAATAATCAACGCTCTACATAAGCCCAACATGTGAGAGAGAAAACATAAATAGAGAGCATACATGTATGCGTAACTGCACATTTGTAGATTTTGCCGCTCTCCGCTCTTGCGAAATGACAGACAGCACAGAGGCGTCCCATGCTTGGGCCTCATCCGTGCGAGCCCCGCAACGCAACTAACACCGCCCATGAAATGCGTTTTCTATTTTGCTCATACACACTCCCATACATGGACAGCGCTCAGGCACAGACACGCACACACACGCCCACATGGAGATGGCGCTTTGCTTACTCTACACAACGCAACTCTACGCTATGTATTGAATGCATGCAAAAGTTTTTGCCAGCACATTTGCCAATATATGCGAGCGAGCGAGTGAGAGCGATTGAATGACTGCGAGTGTGAGTGCGAGTGTGAGTGCGAGTGTGTGCGCTATTGCGAAGTGGAGCAAAAGGCAACTGGCAATTAGCAGCTGGGGAATAACTGCGAACGAATAGTTTGCCAAAGCATTGCACATAGGCTCCGCCATATCTGACAAACAGTGTGTACATATCACATGCACACACACACAACTCTACACTCACACCTACACTCAGTATACAGATAGCATTTGTCTGTATCTACATACATACATACATACACACATATGCATATGTGCTTTAGGCCTATAGACCAAACAACAATGGAGAAAAACAAATTCAAAATGAACGACACTGACAGGTTTTCACTGTACTTAAATAATATAAAATAAAAATATTTGTTTTCTGGGTTTTTGTTTGCTTGTTTTTTTTTTTTTTTTGCTATTATGTATAATGAATTTGTCTTGCGTTTTTGATAAGCTTAATTAGCAGCACATAAAAAAGCGTTGATTTCGCATTTTTTTTATGGCAAGTTACATTTTATATATGTATGTATACATATACATAGTTTTGCACTGCAAATCCTGAGTTGATGCGTGTCGCACATTCTTTTTGTTTTTTTTTTATAGGCCATAAAACATGGCCGTAAAATTGCGCATAAATTAGTAGATGAAATTTATTTTACAGGGTGTTAGTTTGAGAAAACCTTCCAAACATGCAAACGCAGTGAGTCAGAAAAAATTGTAGGGTAGGGAGGGAGAGAGATTTAGAAGGAGAGATGGAAAGGCAGAGTGAGCATAATAAAAGCAAAAATAGTTTTTATTTAATTTATTGCATTTTTCTCCGAAACTAACCTCAAAAACTTAGTGAAAAAGTTAGGCACAGGGATTTATGATACAAAATATGACTTTGATTAAATATGCCATAAAATTGGCTTAATTGTAGTAAATAAAGCTTTGAAAATGAATTACTTTGAATATATGCACATATATAACTATAACTAACCTCCAAAACTGTAAATTAAACGTGTGTGAGCATAGCAATAATATATGTATACGATTCGTTAAAAAAAGTGCTTTTAGCATTAAAATATGCTAATTTATGCTAATCTAAAAACTAACCTTAACAAATGTAACCAAGAATATTCTGTAAAATCATAAAAAATAACCTTCAATAGCTGCTTTTTGTTATTGTTCAATACATTCGTAGAAGCAACAAGCAACAACAATTTGTCAATTTGTAGCAATTACAACACCAAAAAGCGCAGATAATACTTATGTATGTACATACATGTACATATGTGTGTGTGTATGTGCATATTCTATACATATAGCATAGCTAGAACTCTATATCTCTCGCCCTCTCGCACACACATACAAATGAGAAGGGCGCAGCTTGTGTATGTAAAGCTATTATATAGTAAAATAAACTACATAAATACATTTAATGTATACATACATCCATGTATGTGTGTATGTGTGCAAACGCAGCGCAAAAAAATATTTCATGTGTTACGCATTTTTCTTGTTGTTGTTGCTATTGGGTTATTTGTAGATTGTGTCGGAGTCGCATCTAAATTATTACGGCCTACAATTAAAATTGGCCGCAAGTGAACAGGCAGCACGAGAGAGAGATGGTGTGAGGAAGGGAGAGGGAAGTAGGGGGTCGGGGGCAAGCGGCGACCGCTACGCTCTATCGCCAACGCCTGCACAGCAACAAAAAAAATTTTGTTCAAAAAAAAAAAACCTTGAGCTCGCACAACATAATTAAAAATGTGCGTAGACGCACACACAAACACACACACACACTCAGACGCTTAAGCACACACAAACTGACGCACACGCGCAACGTTTTGCAGCCGAAAAGCTTTTGCTTCTTTATAAATGACATTCACGCGCACTAAATACATATACACGCCAACGAAAATAACAATAACAACAAATAGCAGCAGCAGCAGCAGCACTAAAAAAAGCTCTAACTGCAAACACAACAACAACAACAATAACTAGCAGCGCCCTACAACAGCAACAACAACAGCCGCAACTAGCACTAAGGAAATCTAAAAATGGCTACGTCGCCAGCTAGTGCCAAATACAAAGAGAGCGAAAAAGAAACAAAATTCACTAAGCATAGGCCTACATACTTTTTCTCTCTCTCTCTCTCTCTCTCTCTCTCTCTCCCGCTGTCGTTTCGTCAAATGCAAAAGCTTCAGCACTCACGCTCGCGCACACGCACTATTTGATGAAGCTTTTGAGCACGCACACATTATGCGAAAGCTTTTGCAGTCTGTGTAGAGATCGCCATGTGGATCGCCGCAGCCAATCAAGTGTAGTAGACGGGAGCTCATTCGATTTCATTTACAGCTTGAGCCGTCTTCCTGACTTTATGCAGCGCTACTCAAAATATACACAGACAAACAAGCATACATACACACATACATACATATGCATGCAGTTATTTATGTATACCTATCTCATTATCTTATCTCATTTCACATTTTACACGCTGCAACTTCTTGTCAATAAAAATCTGTTCGAAGTGAAGAGAAATGTTTATTTAATTGTTTGGTGGAACCCTTTGCTTTTGTTTGGTTCTTCCTCTCAATTTGTTTTTAATAACAGCTAATTAAGTCAAGTATAATTCCATACATATACGCATGTTAAACACACTCAACTCTGCCTCTGCCTCTTCTTCTTTTTCTGTTAAATTGCGGCAATCTTCTAGCGCCAGCGTCGCGACGTCAACGTCAACATAGCCATTGTGTGTGTGTGTGTGTGTCACATGAGAGATGCTTCATATACATACATACATACATATGTACATATTTTCATATGCCGTTTGATTTTTATATTATGCCTTTGCCTCTGCCCCTCTCGCTTGCTCGCGTTACCCTTTTTGGGCGGCGCAAGTGAAGCAAAGACGTTTGGAGTGCACTCGTCGCAGTTATGCGAACAGAAGTGGAAGCAGCACAAAAAGCACAAAGAAGAATTGTTAAGGAAATTAAGAAAGCATAAAAACAACAGCAACAGCTTCCGTTAAAACAAAGGCGAACAAGTGAGCGAGAGAGAGGGAGAGAGGGTGCGCTTGGCAAGCGAAAAGGGGTTCCCGAAAAAAAGAAAAAAAAACCAACACGCAAGCCGCGCACATATGCAGCATTTACCGTTAGCACGGCAGGAAAGAGGCAAAGTGAGTGAGAGACTGAGATTGAGAGTTGGGGTAGCTGCGCTTAATTGCGGGCTTGGTTACGCGCGTGTTGCTGCTTCTTCTTCCTCTTCTTCTTATACTTCTTCAGGCTATGCAGCAAATACTTTTTTTTCGATGGGAAATAAGTAATTTTAACAGCTGAGCAATTGTTTGGGAAAATATGGGAACTGATATCTATGTAAGCAAGATTTTGATTTTTGGGGTAATATAGGCTTATATAAAATAAATTGAAATTGAAAAAAAATAAATTAAAATTTGCATTTATAAACTTTATCCTTAATTTAAGTCTTTCTATTCCTAGCTAATTGAGCTGAGCAATCGTTTGGGAAAATATGATAACTTAAATCTAATTGAACTAAACTTGTTTGTGGTAATAGAGACAATCATATGCAATATTTGGGTTAGGTATATTTCAGATATAGTCGAGTTTTTAAAAACCTTTAATACATTTCCTCAAGACTTTTATATTTAATTTAAGTTCTTCATAATCCTACAAAATCCTGTTTTTATATTTCTACAAAATATACAATTTATAGGGTACAATTTATTCAGTCAGTTTGTCCTGTTTAATTCCATGATCATGATCTTTCTTATACGATTTTAGCTGTTGCAGGATAAAAAATTCTAGATTTTTTTATTCTAATATATACTCGTTGTCATTGCTCTTTTATATAGATATACTTACAGTACTATAGATACAGATATACATACTATAATTACATAGTACATAACTGTATGAGAGGTAATTAGTTAATCTATACTATATTATTATAAAATATACTCTATAAAATGAGTCTTTTAGAGATGGTATACTTACATTCATATAAAATAAGGTTAATTACATAGGTAATCTAGATGACAGTATTTTAAAATATATTCTATTTCTTTACTGTTCTATATAGATGCTATACATATATTCACACATATCTCATAGTTAAAGCTTTTCGTTTGATATGTTTTTTTAGGCCTTCTCTTGGTCCCCTTTGCACTTGTTTTCCATTTAAAACTCGATTTACGCCAATGTTGCTCTACACATACTGTGTTTTTTTCTTACCTCTCTAATGAACACTTCAGCTTGCATACTCCGTGATCTCCCTTGTCTCTCCTCCTCCTTCAACTTCGCCTAACAACGCTCTGCACTTGCATTTGGTAATTAGAGGTGGGTAACTAGGTGGCCAACAGCAGTAGCCCCTGTGTTTTTCGGCCTGTCTATCAGCCGTGCAGCCATGTGTGCATTTAACCCCCAACCCGTTAGCAGTACCCCTCACCCATCCCCACTCCCCGCTCCCCTCTCCCCTGCCTCTGCTCGCGCTCTGCCTCCATCGAGTGCGACGCGAGGTTCGACGTTGAGTGCACTTCAAAGTAGCAATTCAATTTCATGGTTACCAAGATGCCATCTCTGTCTCACACACACACACACACACACACATGTTCTCTTTAACTAACTCTACACTCAGTCGGCCTCTCCCTCTCCTCCTCTCTTTCCCACTCTCGTGCTGCCTGTGTAAATCACAGTCATAAAATGCACGTGAGTGCAGTCTAGTGTCCACTTTTTTTTTATGGCCGCATTCACACTGCGAGTCCAATCAGAATTGCAGCTTGAATTAATTCAAATTGGATGCCAGTTGGAAAAAACCAACTTGAACAGGAATTTCGACTATTTCGACTATTTCGTATTGCATTTGGTTTCCGAATTGTGCTGTAAATGCAAACACCTTGACTGCTGAGGGCGTGTGGGGCGTGGCAGCCAAAAGCCACCCACGCAGAACGCAGGGCCTGAGAAAAATGCATAAATTAGGCGGCTTAGCCAAGTTGTTGTTTATACTGAAAGAAGAGCCAGAAGCCACAATAGAAAATGCATTGCTAGAGGTAAGAGGTAAGAGGTAAGAGGTAAGGGTAAAGGTAAACTTACCTGTCGCTCACCTTTGTGTGCAAGTGTGACTTACAAGCGAAATTAGGCAACCAAGCGTATGAAGCAGCCAACTTTTGCCTTTGACTTTTCGGCCAGCCGAGCGCAAAGTGACCCAAAAAATCGAGTGGAATGGGGAGAGTTGGGCGAGGGGGTGTGGCTTGGAGCCAAAGATGCGTTAACTGCACTCTTGACTTGACTTGCCAAGAGTTGAACTCTGTTGTGGCTGGCTGCCTCTTTCCGCCATGTCAAGCTGTGCCTTGACGGCTTTTCTTCCAGCCGATGCATATGAAAATGCAAAGTTGAACTTTGAATAAATATTAGTTGCGTCTTATTAAATGAGGAAGTTGTAAGAGATAGTTGAATTATTATTATGTAAAGTATTTAGCCGAGATAACTTATATCTATATATCTTGTTATATATGATAATATCAACATAAGATCTGAGACATTTCTACATAAACTGTTTAAGAATTTCAACTAAAATAGAAGTATTAAATACATATGTCAAAATTACAATTCCAATAAAAATGTATGGATTGGATAATCTGCAAAAATTATAAACATATTAAGGAAAGCAAACTTAAACTAAGAATTAGGAGAGTTCAAGTTGTCTCTAGTTGGTTTCAGCCCTGACAGAGTGTTTGGACTCTCTTGGTTTTCTCATTTTCAGGGGTTCAGAGCCAATATAAAACATCAATTTAGATCAAATTGATAAACTATCGGGAAATATGATAAAATTCAATTATAACAATAATATCTATTGATGATTTGAAGTCTATAGCTTCACAGACATGGACACGGTCAGGGATTGGATTAACTATAAGATTAGGTATTCGTCCTGGTCAAGAAGATATATGTTTAATACATTTTCCCACAACAAAAATACCTTGAACTCATATTTGTAATATTGCATAAATAATATTCCTAAAAAATTTTTAAATATATAAAAAATTAAAAAATTGATCAAATTTTATAGAAAACCAAAAATAGAAAAGAAAAATATTGCTAAATTTTTTTTTATAAATTTTTTTATTCAATAAAAGCATAACTAAACATAAATAAATAAAGTTAAATTTAACTTTATATTTATATTTATTGTTATTCTTATTCTTATTACTATTATTATTATTTTTTTTTTCATTTTTATTTTTTTTTTTTAAACAATACAATTTTTTTTTATATGAAACTAAGTATTTTATAATAAAAATATTAGTTTGAATTTTGCTATTTTTGTATTTATTATAAATAAATATTAATAAATACATATATATTTATATACATATGTGTATAAATGTATTTAATTGTATACATTTATTTCTGTTATTTATGTCTATCTTTTATATATAAGTCCACAAACTTTTCTTAACATTCTAAACTTCTATTATATTCAATTATACATTTATAAGTACCTAAGTGCCTCTTAGCTCTCATTAATATTTTTTGCCAAATTAATTAAACTAAATTTCTTCTCCCTTTTTTCTATTCTCAACAATTTATTCCAGGTAAGCAAACGCTTTGTGTAGGCCAGCTAATTAGGCCGTCTAGCTAGCACGTAAGTTGTTATTCATAAGAAAAAAAGCAAAACTATTTTTGTTGTTTTGCCTGCTTAAAACATTTTTCGAGCATGGCCTAATGGCATTTACCGTTACCGTTACCGTTACCCCCGATTTCTGGCCATAAATTTTGCAATTAACGACAAATGTCACTTTGTCTGAACGCTCGAGGCGCCAACTGCGGACTGCATTGAGCGCCGTCCATCGCCCTCCGCCCTCCTCCCTCCACCTCTCGGTGAACCCTTCTGGGCCAAGCGAAGCGTGTCTGCCACGCCCCATGCCACCCACTTACGGTCTGGTTCGTCCTGCAATTGCATTAAAAAGCATAAATTTACTTTAGCATTGGACGTTATAAAATCCATTTATGCACTTCACTTGCTTCTTCTTCTTTTACGCCGTTTCCTCTTTTTTTCTATGTCCGTCTCCTGCCTTTTTTTATATTTTTTTTTTTGCCTTTTTGAGCTAGCCTGGACTCTGTGTCCTGGCCTCGGTTGCATGCTGGTCAGACATTCTCTCTATGTGTGTGTGTGTGTGTGTGTGTGTGTCCCTTTTGCCTGCAATCTACAATAATTTGTGATTTCTTTTGCTGTTCTTTTTTTTTTTTTTTTGCCCCGAGTCCTGCCAATTTCTGCAGCTGGCCAAAAAAGCACAAACAACAACAAGAAATTTCTGTTCTATGCAATTTTTACCTACAAATGGGAGAATAAAACAACAACAACAACAAGCTAGCCACGCCCCCTGCCAGTCAGCCACTGCCCTTGCGGTTCGCTTTGTTTGTTTGCCTCCGTTTTTCGTTGTGTTGCCGATGATGAAGTTTAATTTGAACACAGCCTCTGCCTGCTCCAACCTCTCGTCCAGTCTGCGCCTCTGCATCCATCTGTGCCTTAGCCTCTGCTCCAGCCTCTGCCTCTGCCTCAGCCTCTGCCTCAGCCTCTGCTGCAGTCGCCGTTGCCGTTGCCGTTGCCCGCATTGCTCTGGTAGTCAGACGCAGCTAACCCATTCAGCTGGCGTTTTATTGCATGTCCATGCCAATCTACATGCCCCGCCCACTCGAACGTGCGCCCACTTCACTATGCAAGCAACAGCAACAACAACAACAACAACAACAAGAAACAACATTTTGCATATCGCATAATCATCGAATAGAGCATAAACTTTTTGTATACCCTAACTACTAGGCAGTTTATACTATATAGACAATAAATAGTAGTATCGATTTTTTATCTAAATATATATCTAGAATACATTTATCTATAAAAGAAACAAAATGTTCTTGAATGTGTCATAAGCTCAAGGCCAAGATCAGAAATTTGAGGCTCAATTCCAATTGGTCTAGGAAGACTGACTATTTGAACACATTGGAGATCATTTGAGATCATTGGAGATCATCTTAATTGGAATCTCAGTTGATTTCCAATTTCCACTAAATCATTATATTACTCCTCATACTGTATTACTCCTCATCCATTCCCCACTTCTCTTCCCTTGTTCCACTGAGCTTCCATAATTCCACTTACTTTTCCTCTTTCCACTTTTTCTTCCACTACTCTACTCTACATCCACTCTTTGAGCGTTATTTCTATTTTCCTTTTTCCTCTTCATTTTCACCACTCCAGTCTCTAACCTATTTTTTCATATTTAGCCACTCTATTTCACTCCTTTTCCGCTATTCCACTAATTCTTCTCCATATCTACTATATAGCTCTATGTATTCCAGTCTACACAAATTCTCCCAGCTTACATTTACTCTTCTGTTATTCTTCCACCTTCTACACTTTTGCCACTCTTCTTTCACTATTTTACTAATTCCTTTACCACTCTTCACACATTTTTTTTCATCTCTCTTTTGCTTCCTATTTCTCATCCATTTCCGTTTTGCTCTGCGCTAATATAATTTCGATATTTGCCTTTTTCCTCTTTTTCGCTTCGCCTGACGCCCCAAAAGTTGCACAAACTGTAAAGTGGGCGTGGCTGGAAAGTGCTGCAGTGCCACGCCTCCCAACCAGCACGCTCCACCTCCCTCCTCCTGCCCCACTCAGGTCTGCTCTGCTGCAGTCCAAACACAATCCGCAAACTGCAGCAACAGCATAAAATAACATTTTATACCCTGCAATCAATGCAAATGGGTTGAGGGAGGGTATATTAGCTTGTAACTAAGTGTGTTTGATGGGCATTTCTAGAAGCAACAGCATAAAATAACTGCAGAATATTTACTGTAGATTACAGTTAGATCTGTCAAACATTTCACATTGATTCCAGATTTTCTCCCACTTTTCTTAAGATTCAAACGAATTTCTAGACTGAAGTCAAGATTTATTTGCGCTTTATAAGTTTATATGTAGATAACTTTAGACTAGCATATATAGACTTTTAGAGCATATATACACCTTGCATATATGCTTTTTTGTGTAACATAAAAAAACTATATAGATACATAATTAGTGAGATATATATATATAAAAAAAAAACATTTTAAATGTAAATAAAATATATAGTTAAAAATATGAAAAAAATGGAATGAAATACAAAAATTATTATTAAAAATATACATAATTTATTTATACTTTATTATTTATAAAAAGTAAATAAATTATTAAAGTTATAATTTTTTTATTAGAATTTTTTTAATATACATAAATACAAATATCTTATTATTAAAATATTCATAAAATGAAGTTTCTTTTGTCGCTATGATATGATGAATTTTGTATTCACTTATGAAACTTTAAATACTCCTTAATACATATTCTAGTCAGATCATGCAAGATAAAAAGAACTTAAACGAAAGTGAATTAAGTTCTGGGAGTTTTTAAAGTTTCAGATACGGCATTAGCTTGAAAATCTTCAGCAAAAACATAAAATATAGATACATATGTGATATTGTTATACACAAGGTTGCCCATATTCAACGGACCCATGTTTTTTTTTATTAAAAAAAGATAGAAATTTTTATCACATTCAAATCTACCTGAACCAAATAAAATGATTATTATAGTCAACATTTTTTGATTAAAAAAAAAAAAAAACACGAGTCCGTTGAATATGAGCAACCTCAGATGGGTTCGTTGACTATGGACAACCCTGTAAATATATCCAAATGAGAATATTCCAAATTTTAGCTATGTGCAGGGTAACTATCAGTCTAGCATGCCCGTTTACCATACGCCAACCACGTTTTTTTTTCTCATACGATTTTTCGTCTGAAATTTGTGTCTGGATTTTAAGCGCCGTCGCCTGTTTTTTTGTTGTTTGCTTTTGTAATTTGTGTACGTCTCTTAGAGTAAGTGTGTGTGTGTGTGTGTGTGTGTGTGTGTGAGTGTGTATGCCTGTGTGTATGTGTGTTTTTGTTTGCATGCGCTTTTCTGCAGAATTTTCGGCAATATTCCATTAATACTTTCGACTAGTTGTTGTTGCTTTTATTGTTTATTTTGGCAAAGGCGGCGAACAAAAAACTTTTTGATAAATAAATTTTGCGATAAAGTGGAAATGCAGAAATTTGTGCTAGCTAACAGTTTTTGTTGTTGTTGCTGTTGTTTTTACTTGTTGTTTGTTGTTGTTGTTGTCACTGCAGCTTTTTGCAGCGTAAATAAATCATCAATGCATTGGGGGATTTATTTGCCATTTCAATTTATTTTAGAGAGTCCTCTAGAAAGCCTCTACTTTTCCCCTCTCTCTCTCTCTCTCTCTCTCTCTCTCTTTGCTAAGCTCCGTTGCAGTTTTTTGCGTTGAACATAAATGAATATTTCGTTATCAGCCGGAAATGGAAAATGGAAAATGCATGTGTCAGGGTTTTTCTTTATTTGCGAGGTAAAACATTTCTGTCTAAGCTTAATTGTAAATGCAAACGGAAAATGTTGAGAAGCATGATAGAGAATGACTTTTGCAGTGCAGCAAAACGTTTGAGGATATAACCGAAAGAAGAATTGAACAATTTTATGGTCTCTTCAGAAAATTAGAGAGAGAGAGAGAGAATGTTGATGCATAATAGCAGATAAAAATAAATAGCGGGAATTAAATTTAGAGATAGGCCTGGAAAAGAGAAATATTATGTGAAACTGAGAGAGGTTGAGTAAGACAGACTGATAGAGTGGGAATTTAAAGAGAGGGATAGAGAGACAAACAGAGAAACACAGAGAAAGACATAGAAAGATAAATATACACAGAGAGAGATAGAGATAGAGATAGAGAGACCCAAAAAAAGAGAACGAAGATATACAAATACAGAAAGAGAGAGAGAGAGAGAGAGAGAGAGAGAGAGAGAGAGACAGAGAAAGAAATGAAGAGAGATATTTATGAAGATAGAGAAAGAGAGCAAGATAAATACAGAATGATGTATCTATCTACATACATAAAGATATCTCTGTGGGCGAGAGAGACAGAGAGAGACAGAGAGAGGAGAAAGATAAATAATAATTGATCAATCGCATTTTCATGAGAAGAATGGACATAAGCATTTAAGAGATAGAGAGAGAGAGAGAGAGAGAGAGAGAGAGACAGACAGTCAGACAGACAAAAATGATCAAAAGAGACACAGAAAATGACAAAGTGAAAAGGAGCGAGTGAGAGAGAGTGGGAAGAAACAGAAATAGTGTAATAAATAGAGAGAAAGAGAAAGACATGCAAACAGATAGAGATGAAGCGATTAGCAAAGGAAGTAAATGCATGCAGTAGGTATATAGAGCAAATACCATAGAGACATTGCTCACTCGAAAAGTGAGAAGCGGAGGCTAAAGAAAAAGGCGCATATGGACTATAAAAGAGAAAGTAACAGAGAGGGAAAGAGACGAAATCACTGAAGTATATGAATATTAAAGAATATGCACATAGGAGACAAAACGTTTAGCCCCTTGGAGATTGATAGCTGAAGGCAGTGCTCAATTGCAGGTGTTTGCTAGAGTTCCATCGGAAGCTCATCCATCAATCTCTTCCCATCTCTGTATATCTCAGTGGAGCAAGCAGCTAAAAAGGCAAATGCAATATGCGATTGACCAATGACCATAAACTACATCTGCTACACAATATTCATTGCCTATGCTACAGCCACGCCCCCCCAGAGCTCTGCTTCTGCCTGCTTCCCATGTCTGCTGCTCTGCTCAGCCAATGCAGCAAATCACACAAATTAACTAGACAAAAATTGCCGCAGGCAACAAAAAGAAATAGAAGAGGAAGAAGAATATATAAGAGAAATTCTAATGAAAAATCCGTCAAGCGCAAAAAATAGAAAGAGGTGTAGAATCGACCGCCCTTCCTCTTCCTCTTCCTCCGCCTCTTCCTCAACCTCCTTTCTTGCTCTCTCTGTGGAGCAAAGCTGTTTCGTCTAGCTGCAATAAATGCGATAAATTGCTCAAGTGCACAACACTGTGCCACGCCCCCCACACCCCAATCGCACACGCCTCAATTCAAAATGCAGGCGAACGGGAAAACAAAGCGAAAAATCAGTTTTTCCATACGAAAGTTGTAAAAAAGTAGTAGAAACGTAGTACTACGTGGCTGAGTGTGTGTGTGTGTGTGTGTGTGTGTGTGTGTGTGTGTGTGTGTGTGTGTGTTTGTGTGTGTCGCTGCCTGGCCAAATGAATTTTCACTCATTTCCTTATCGTCTGTGATTTCCTTGCCAGACGCCAGCACACACAGAGAGAGAGAGAGAGAGAGATACAGAGAGGGAGAGAGGGAGACAGAGAGAGCTTCCCAACATGCTGACAATTTTAAATGAATTTTCTATGCAGGCAGCAGGCTATCTAGCTGTCGCCCTTCCCTCACTCTGCCACGCCCCCTTAGCTAGGTACACGTTTGTCGCATTGTCTGCAGGCGGCGCACACACCAATATACACTAACATACACCAACGCACACCAACGCACACCAACGTACACCAACACACACACACACCAACAAGCCAACTTGAAATGCAGTTATAAGTTATTTTTTTCCTGTTACACGTCTGTCGCATTGTCTGCAGGCGGCGCACACCAATACACCAATACACCAACGTACACCAACACACACCAACACAGCCAGCAACTGCAGTTGTAAGTTAATTCCTGTTTTCCTTTTTCTGTGCCGCAAAAAATCAATGAAAATGCGACTCAGCAGGGTTGAAGCTGCAACATGCTGATGCGGCTGATGATGATGATGATGATGATGATGATGATAATGCTGATGCTGCTGCTGCTGCTGATGATTATGATGATGACGAGGCAAAGTTTTGTGGCATGTCATTATGATGGCCAGCAACACAGCACAGCAGCAACCCTCGAGCGCTGCAGCGGGCGACAGCTGACTGCACAACCACCAAAACAGCAGCAGCAGCAGCAACAGCCCTTACACACACACACACACAAGCAAACAAACACACACATACATTGAATTCATGGAAAAAAAGAGCAGCAGAAACTTTCACTTTTTTTTGCATGCGGCATTTTCGCCCAGTGCAATGCGCCAAAAAGCAAAGTGAAAAACTAAGAGAGACAGAGAGAGAGAGAGAGAGAGAGAGAGAGAGAGTGAGTGAGAGCGAGAGAGAGCGAGGCAGATGCAACCCTGTATGCATGTGCTGCAATTATTTCATAATACAATTTTACAATTTGCAACCAAGTGCAGCAGCAAGGAAAAACTATAGCATACTTTTCAGCGCTGGGGGAGTTGGCTGAGTTCGGAAGGGTTTGCGCTGTGTACTTCCTGTTTTTTATTTTTTTTCGAAGGGTTGCTGGAAAACTTTTGGCAACGAGGCAGAGGAGGAAAATGCGAACGCTTGGAAAAACTTTTGCCACACACAGCAAAGCACAGCACAGCGCACAGCTGTGGCAACTGCCGCCGCTGCCTTTGGGGGTTGTTGCATGCCACGACGTGCACGAGTGTAGATAAAAATATTTTAATTTATTTTACTTTCAACTGCAGCAGCAGCAGTGGCAGTGGCAGACACACTTGTGCCACCAACTCTGCAGCCTCGGCTACATATTTTCGTGCTTTTGCCTTTGCATTCTGCATATGGCGCCTGTGCTATGTGAATATGTTTTGCCATGGTGTATACCCTGTAGGTTGTAGTTGGAGAGAGATGGGGTAGGCTGAGAGCTATGGAGACTGATATGATTAACAGTCAATTTCTTATAGGAGCCCGAGTTGGAAAACTTGGCTAAATGATCTATTCTATACATTGCTTTATAACACTAAGAAATACCCTCTAAAAATATATATTAATAGATTCATTCTCAACTTCTTTTGAGTTTAATCACTTAATTAACTGGCACAGGGTATCTAGTGGTAGATCACATAAGTCTACACATATTTTTCAATAAAGCTCACTTAAAAACAATCACAGACGAGGAAAAGCCATTCTCATACCTAATTAACTTTTACAGGGTATCTATTGCTCGATCGCATTAGACATACACACATTTTGCAACTCCATAGGTGTTTTAATTTACTTCAAAGCAATTATGAGAGCTTAACTGCTCTCTAGCTGTATGTACTTTTTATAGAATTAGACCCACCAAAGCATATTTTAGTCTTAAATAAGCTTATTATATAATTGCAACATATGCCCTCTGCTTACAGAGCACTATATTGTGTAGTACAGGGTATCAGCAAGTCGTAAGATATTTGAAAACAAAAAGTTGTACAGTTTAGCTTCACAGCTACAACTTTCGTATACAATTTGTTGTGAGAGAAATTAGTGCAAGTAGTTTCTAGCACTTGTCTACAGGGTATCTATCAGTCGAGAGGGTAAACAGCAGTTTTATAGCACTTGGCCCTTGAACACCTCAAATCGTGTTCACCTGGAGCACTTACATCCAGTAATTAGCCCTTATATGCATACTAATATTTATCTACAGGGTATCTGCTAGTCGATCACTGGCCATGGGTCAACTGCATTTGTCGCATGCAACGCCCAGCTAAAATAAATTCCCTAACGAAGCGTCTGTCTGGTCTGGTTTCGCCTCGTCTCGCCTCAACTCACCTCGACTCCTTTCAATTGTTTGCTTTTTGCTGCTGCAGTCATTTTATTTATCTTTGATAAAAGGTTTTAGTTTTCCATATGTGTGCGAATATGTGTACGTGTGTGTGTGTGTGTGTGTGTGTGGGCATATGTATTTGCGTTGTTTTTTTTTTTGGCAGGACAACCCATCAATAGAGTGGCTTAGGTTAAAAGGTTTTGTTGTTTAAGGGATTTGAGGAAACTCACAAGAAGCGTTTAATACAAAGCTGAATTTCATTTTGGGGCAAGGTTTTTCATGGATGGGTTGACTAAATATAGGAGATATATATACTTACATATGTATATGAATATATTTTATATAGTATAAGTATATATATTTATATTTCTGTGCAGTAATGAATCAAAATCAAATTAGAATTAAAGTTAAATCAAAGTTAAATGAAAGGTAAATGTAACATCATTGTAAAAATAAACTGATATCTTACAACACTATAAATACATGCATGCCATACCACTTTTCAACACTTCAATTATATAGTAAGAATATCAGAGAACAAAAATTTCAAAAAGCTCACAAACAGATTAAACATGAATTTATGTAAAGCAGAAAGCTGACAATCAATACTCTATTCAGTTAACTTACAACACTGTTTTTATATTTAAAAGTAATTTACAGCACTTAAGCAAGAGCAAAACCATCAAAGCAAACTTAATCCATGTCAAAAGATACACTTAATACAAAGATTAATATTCATTATATAACTACAATTTACAACACTATAATTGCATTGCACTTCATAGTATTTTTCAACACTTCAAAGAAACAAAAGCAGTTTCTATTGTCATGCCTAAAATCGCCCACGAAAGACGCCAAATGTCAAATGTTTATGGAAACAATTGAAATTAAATTTATTATAAACAATATATGGCATATAAAGCAAATATTTCTTTGACAAAAATTGAAGAAGAAAGAAGAGGAAGATAAAGAGGATGAGGTAAAAGAAGAGGAAGAAGAAGCTATAACAAAACGTGTCTGTGACGCATGCAAAAAAAAAAAAAATAAAATAAAATAAAATTAACAAAAATAAAAGGAAATACTCCAAATTATTTTGTTAGTTTTATGGAGTTGCATGGCTTTATATGTGTATATTTTATATATAAATATATTTATATATAGTCGTATATATATTTTTGTATATACATATATATATATAACTTCAATGCACTGTGAACAAAATACCTAAGCAAATGCGTCACAAATTTTGCTTTTACTTTTAGCTTTGCGCTGGGGGCTTTTGTGCTTGGAACACATTTTATTTATTATAGCAGTGGCTGCTGTTGTTGTTGTTAATGTTGTTGTTGTTACTGTTGTTGTTGCTGTTGTTGTCGCTGTTGCTGCTGCTGATTGCGTGCAACAACTTGGCAATGCGACGCAAAACTCTTTTTCGAGTCCCAACTTTTGGCGACGCTCAAAGAAAGCGAAAGTTTTGACATTTTGGCAGCCAAATGAAAGTGTAGATATATGTATGTGTGTGTATGAGAGTGTGGGTGTATGTGGGTGTTAGATATGTAGCCACAAATTGCATTTGTCATAAATTATTGCGCGGGCAGCTGCTGAAAATATTGTGCAGACTGACTAAGCTTTAGATATAATATATAAATGTTTGTATATATGTATTTATATTTAAATGTGAAATATTGTATATTAAATGCCTTGTCATTTATATATATTAGTAGCCTTAACTCTTGTGTGCATTTCATACCTCATTCGTGTCATGCTTTCGGTTAGTCGATGAAAATGTTTAGCTAAATTTTTTCCATTTATCAATTTACTCTACAACCTAAAAAAACATTTATATATAAAATATATAAAATAAAAATATTTTTTAAAAAATAGTATACAAAAAAGAGCATATAATTAAAATTAAAAAAAATATATATATATTAAAAATATAATATAAAAAATATATACAAAAATATATGTAAAAAATATTTAGATAAAAAATATATATAAACAAAATAATATAATAAATCTATATTAAAAAATATAAAACAAAATATATATTCAAAAACATTTAAAAAGAAAATTTAAATTAAAAAAAAAAATATAAAATAATTAAGTTTTTTTTTAATATTAAAAAAATAGATTTTAAAAGTAAAAAGAAAATTTAAAAAAATTTTTTTTTTAATTATTAAAAAAATATATTTAGTCTCTTCAGATAAATCCCAATTGGAAATATAGCACTAAAAATTAATTACTATCAATAATAAATACAATAAATAAATACTATCAAAACAAAAGCCGTAAATTTTCCATCCTACCAAAACATTGCCACACCTCCTCACATTTAACACACTTAAAAATCACACACAAAAACGTGCCTTGTAATATCTTTATCTTTATATACATTTTTTATTCTCTGCTTCATTTACATCATGTGGAAAAGCGTTGGCCAAAAAGAAAAGCATTTAATAAAGGCAACAACAAAGAAACATAACAAACTTCACTTCATTCAGCGCTCGACGCTGACTTTTTGAATGAAAATATTTATGCATATAAAGCGAGGCACACACACACACACACACACACACACACACCGAGACACAGTTACTTTTGTATCTGTGTGTGTGTGTGTGTGTATGTATGTATGTGGGGGCATGTAAAAAGCAGCGTAAAAAGAAAAGCAAAAAAAAGGCAGCTGAAATAAAATAAAATACAAATTTATCTTGAACTTGAACTTGAAACGAAGACATCGAAGTCGACGTTTACGAAAGCAGCGACGTCGCTTTGTCTGCTTTCACAGTTGTTGTTGTTGTTGTTGTTGTTGTTGTTGTTGCTGCTGCTGCTGCTGCTGCTGTTGGTAAGGCATTTAACGGCAATCTGTTATGACTGTTATTATTGGCGTTGATGCGCATTAACGAAGGGGTTTTTAGTTTAATTGTATGTAAATATACAAATACTTATTTACATAATTTAATAAATATATAATTTAATTCAATAAATATATTTATATATATAATATATAAAATATATAAAGATATACATAAATTTTATATATAATTTAGTAAATGAAGCAAAAGCAAGCACATGGCTAGATGAAGACCCTTCCATAGTTCCTGATAAAGTTAAAAGATCTATCTAATTACATCATTTGCTGTCCGCTTGCCCAGTTTCGTATGCCCAACTGCAAATTTTCAATGAGCATTAAGTTTACCCACAAAAAAACTGCACAAAATTAGTTTAAAAACCCGCATTTTGCAGCAGCAAATTTGCAATTAATTGTATTTTTTTCTCCATGTGTATAACAGACTGCTGTCCCATACTTCTGCCTCTGCCTTTGTCTCTACCTCTCTCTCTCACTCTCTCTCCCTCTCTCTCTATCTATCCGTCTCACTCTGCTTGACGCTTTGTGCTGAATGTCATCGCAATTGTGACTTTGAAATTGCGCCAGACATACAACAAAAAACTGCAGCAACAACAACAACAACAGCAACTTGTATTCAGTTTGTTTTCACAGCAGACTGTAGGCAATGCACGACTAGGAGATACCTCATAGGACTCAACAAAAACTTGAAAACTGAGAACTGGAATTGAATAGAATAAGAATAATTGGAATTGAATTGATAAATATAATAGATTCTGTAAAAAATGATGTTTTAAATAAAATTTAATTTTCATAATCCTTTAAGGCTAAATATTCATTTATATCTAATATATAAAAATATCAATTTCCTCTTTCAATTCAACCAATATACCCGCTTTACCCAACTTATCCAAGATATAAAGAGAAACATGAAAATGTGTGTTTGTTTTTTCTCTTTTGTTGTTTTACTTTCTTTCCTCTTTGTTTTCATTTAGTGTAACAGTCTGTCAGCCCGTCAGCCCGTCAATCTGTCATTCTGTCAGTCTATCAGTCCGTCAGTCCGTCCGTCTATACAAAAGCGGGCTGGGCCTGCTCTAGCTAAAAGTTTCGAACAGCTTTCGCATTCACAATATTTAGTTGTTGCGTCTGCTGCGCACAAAACATTCAAATGCATACAAAATGCTTTTTAATGAGATAATCGCCAAAAACAAAAAGAAACAGAAAAGAAAATATAAATATTAAGAAAACAATATAAATAAATATACTCAAAAGTACGCAAAACATTAAAAGCTTTAAACATTTTATATTCCATTTAAGCGAAACAAGTATTTGAGTTCAGATAAAAACCCATAAATAATTAGATCTTAATTAAGCTGGAAAGCTTGCAAAATAATACAATTTATGTGTTTATAAAATTAATATTTAATACTACAAAATATACGTATTAAAAAAAAAATAATGTAAAAAAGAACATATATAAATAATAAAAATTAATCTTAATAAATTCTAAAAATATTAAAAATGAAACTCATAAGCTAAAACTAAAAAAATTACAAAAAAAAAATTAATAAATAAATTTTATTTAAATAATTTAATTTAAAATCAAAGAGAAATTATAGAATAATAAAACCAACAATAATTAATAATAAATTAATAAAATATTTAGAAATTATTATATACTTAACTTAGATATTAAATAATGAATAAAACATAAATGCAATATTTTCAAATTTACCAACATGATATTAAATGAATTATATTTAAGATTAAACAAATACATTTCAATCAAAATTTTTAATTATATTCAGTAATTTAATTGAATTAAATATAATACTTATATTTTTATATTTTTCTTATGCATATTTATATGCATATTTATATGCATATTTTATATTCAGTTGTTAATTTGAAGCGCTATTAAAATGTTTAGTCCTAATGGAATGAAACAAAAAAGAATAAAAGTTCGTTAAAAATGAGCTAAAAAATCAATGTAGATGACACATCACGTTTAAAAAAAAAATGAATTAAAGGTGGACCACATAAAAATCGGTTGATTTCTGACATATTTATGAGCTGTACAGGGTATTCAAAAACAAAAAACAAGCTTCCGCAAAATAGAACGCAAGAGCAAAACAGAGACAGAGAAAGACAGAGAGAGAGAGAGGTAGAGAAAAAAAAGTATATGTATATAAAATGACATAACAGTGCAAATAAATTGAACAAAATAAACATCAAGCGAGTGCGAAATGCAAAAGTTCATAAATTAAATGAAACAAAAAGTAAATAAAATAAAATAAAATAAATATGCATATATATATATCTATATACATAGAAGTATATATATTTTTGGATATTAATGCATATACATATATATATAAGATTGCAAAGTGCAAAAATAAGCAAAAATAAATGGAGCGCGAAAAAAGTAACATCTAATACGCTGTATGCAGTGAAAGCGGTTGAATGTGGTATATTGGTTTTGTAAGGGTAAATTATAGAAAAATTTATATAAAGTATATAAATAAGTATATATAGAGGAATTGTCAAAAATCTAAAGATATGCTCTGCTTGGGCTAAACAATTTGAGTCCTATACGTTCCTCCGTTCTTTAGTTATTCATCTATGCATCATCTAACCAATCCTTTATCCCTTCCTCTCTTTCTCTCTCTGTATCTCTCTTTCGAGCTCTATATCTCCTTTTATCTCTATCTCTCTCTTTAGCGCTCTCTCTCTATCTCTCTCTTTAGCGCGCTACTTCTATCTCTCTCTGTCTTTCTCTCTCTCTCTTTCTATTTCTCTATTTCTCTCTCTCTCTCTCTCTCTCTCTCTCTCTCTCCCTCTCTCTCTTTATCTTTATCTTTCTCTCTCTCACTAGAAATACTTTTCATTCATAAAACTATAATATCTAAAGTTTTCTCTTAAAAATACATATGGCATACAGAACCAGCTTTAAATGTTGATATATGTGTTCTTCCACTTCCTTGATAACATTAAAAATCAATTTTGTAGCATAACTCGAAAACATTAAGCGCTACATCCATTAAAATTGATATATAAGCTCTTCTATACACACCTTTCATATATATATATATATATATATATATATATTGTTTTTTTGTATAGCTCTAAAATTGTTTATAGAAAATTAACAAATCTCGAAAACTTAAAAAACTAGAAACATTAAATTTGGTACGTTGTTTTGTATAAGGTATATTTAGTTTTTGTTGATAACTTTTTTGTATACGAACTAAGTTTGTATATTTAAAGTGAAGGTATTAAGTTTTGGAACTTATATAGATTTGCATGTCTATGATGTAGACTTCAAATATTGAACAGATTGAACCATAAGAGCTCGAGTTATCAAAGAACATTTTGACTAATAAGGGTTTAAGGAAGGAGCGTAAGGAAGCCTTTGAAGATGTATATGCCATAAAATAAAATCTAAATGTATATATATATATATATATAGTTCAGTACAGTGTATTGGCCAGTCGCACACGCCCGCTTAGCTAAATACTGTTTTTTTTACGTATACGTGCAAAATGTATCTGCAGCTGTCTATCAGTTGCTTTTGTATCTATAATTTTGTAGATGTTGTTGTTGCTGTTGTTGCTGCCGTTGCTGTTGTTATGTATTAGCGTTATTATTTACTCGCTTTTTCGCGTATCTTTCGTTTCGTTTGGTTTCGTTTGGTTTCGTTTTGGCTGTTTGCCGTGGAAGCAGCGTAGAATGAAAGATTTGTGGAACTGGGACACTTGTGTGCAGTGTGTCTGCGCTTTTCGGTTTTTTATCTTGCTCTTCTCATATTCTCTGCTCTTTCTACTTTCTGCTGGGCGTCGCTGTCTAACGGCGCGTATCTGTGAGATACTTTTGCACCTCGCCGGCCCCCAACAACTGCTACTGCGACTGCGACTGGGCTGGCTGCTTGCTCTCTACTAACTTAACTGAAGAGACAGCAAAATATGAGCAAAAAATAAGTTTTTATAAATACAAATTTTGCTGCGCGTGGCTGACAAATGTTGTCAGCAACAATTCAAACTATATATATGTATATAAATATATTTATATGTTTCATATTTTGGCAATAGACTAAAATAATTATTAAAAAAATTACAATTTTGTATTTCTCTAATAAAATTCTATGGCCTTTGTTGCGTATGCTTGATTTATTTATATAATATATTTTTGCTGTATTTTTAAAAACTAATAAAAAGGATTTAGTTCAACTCTTAGGCTTTTTTTTTTATTTATTATAAATTAAATAGTTAATAAAATATTTTTTTTTAATGGATTTTTCTATAAATTTTTAAAATGTTAGTATACATAAGTTTTAGCTTTTTTAGCTTTTTTCAAATATTTAGTATTTTAATTTATTTTATAAAAATTAATTATATAAATTTAAAAAAAAATTTTTTTTTTTTGTAATATTAATAATAATAATATTTTGTATTGTTTTTTCATATATTTTTAAATTGTCATAAAATATGAATTTTTAAACTAATTTTTTTAACATTTAGTAATTTAATTATATATTTACCAATTTCTATATTATTATTTACTTTTATTTTATAGTTTTTGGGACTTCATTTTTGTTTTATGATTTTTTATAATATATTTTTCATATATTTAGATCTTCTCCAATCCTTACTCAGGCTATACATACATATCTACATATATAAAAAAAATTGTGGCTTATGCGGCGTATGATCAATTCGCTTTCCCTTTCTCTCTCTCTCCCTCTCCCTCTCTCTCGGTCTCTCACTGTATTTCAACTGCAATTGAGACGCTTCCGCTGCTTTTTTGCCGCTGCGCATATCTAAAATGCAAATAATAAATTTTTAAAAATTTACCAAAAAAAGAACTTGAAATAAAAAAAAACATATACATATATATATATATTTGCGTGTGTGCATGTATATGTATGTATGTATATGTGTGTATATAGAGAACACACAAGATTGCAACCAAGGTCAGCAATGACGAATAACAGCAAAATGCGCTGCTGTCAGTTGTTGTTGTTGTTGTTGTTGTTGTTGTTGTTGTTGTTGTTGTTGTTGTGCTCTGTACCAGTCGCAGATCTCAGCAAAAAGCACACACACACCACACTCACTCATACAAGCGCATAGTCAAAGAGTAAGTGCAAATGAGTGAGGGCTAGCTGTTGTGCAACGTAGAGCAAGCGTGCGAGCGAGACAGTGACAGCGGCAGGGTGTGGAAGAGGAAGCGGGATAGCACGCGCAACAAATGCGCCAAACAAAAAGTAAATAATTTTTATTTGTCAGCGCAATTCAGTGCGAGTCCGGGTTCTGTGCGCGTATATAGAGGTTCCCCTACATATGCACTATATAGGCATATAAATAACACATTTATAGTGTATATAGTTTAGTGTATTTAGTAACTAGTACCATGTAAATACGAAGTATGTAATCGATTTTTAAATATTCGCTTTTATTGTGCTGTGTGTCATTATCGCAATTCAATCAATTATAATGAGCATAGGTATATACCTGTGTATTTATATAGAAAATGCAGAAATTTCTAGTGTGCAATATGTGATTAAGTGAAAACCAGCGTTTAACTCATAAATAAAAATGCAGGTACTTAGTCTTCACTACTAATAATAGTATTATTTATTATATGGTTCCCCTATATGGTTGTCCTATCAGTAATTTATATGCATAAGAACATGTACCATATATTCTTAGATATTTTAAAGAGACTCAAATAAGATTTCAAAATTTTTTTGATTATTCTCAAACTGTTTTTATATTATGGAAATATTTGCAATTATGATGAATATATGTATATTATATATAGTAGCTACATTCCTAAAATAAAAATAAATAAATCAATAAAAAATCTTTTAGAACGTGAACTAGTGTTAATACCAACCAAGTACTTACATACATACATATATACAATCTAAATATGGGCGAATTTGCTATATTTTAACTATATTCTAATCTAAGTTATCTTTAAAGAATCTCTTTAAAACCTCTCTTAAATCTATATCAAGATATATTCTTTAGTATCTTTTAAACGATTTTTTCAAACCTATCAAAACTATTTATGATAAGTTATGCATATCTACATATGTATATAGCCATAACTCTCTTATGTGAAGGTCAATCCGCTAAGTCCAAAATTCCAATTCAACAACAAAAATAATTTTTTGCATATTTCACATGCATTAATTGCTTAATTGATGCCAATGTGCAAAACGCGCATTTATTCAATTCATTCAATTTCGCATTCACAACAAACACTTCAACACACACACACACACACACACATGTATAGAGATCCACTCATGGAAAGATCTTGAAGTCTCTGTTCTCACCTCTCGCTTGCGCGATCAATTCCTGGAATTCCTTTGACTAACTAACACGCGCATCTCTTTTGCTGCTGCTGCTGTTGTTGCTGTTGTTGTTGCTGTTGCTGTTGCTGTTGCTGTTCTCACACGCGCAGCATACAAATTGCAAAAAGCAAGAGAAGAAACAAACAACAACAACATCGCGGCGCCGAATATCCTTGAAAAAGGCAAAAGCCGATAGAAAACAAAAAGAATGGCAAAAGCAAACGCAACGAAAACTGGCGACGCAAGCGCAGAGACTGCACAACAGCAGCAGCGGCATCAGTGAGGCAATAACAACAACAACGGAAAAGATAAATCAAACAGTAACTAACCACACACACACACACACACTCACGCACATACCCAACACATCCAAGCAAACACACACGCAAATATGCAGCAAGCAGGCGACAACAACTGCCAGTAAACCGTTTTCGTCAATTTCAGTTATACCCTAGAAGCAGCAGTGATATATGTAGGTTATTATGTGTACTGACTTAACTAGAAGCTTATCAATATCGATTCCCATTATTTGCAAGCATAAGCTAAAAATAAAAATAAAAATATGAGAAGCTAAATTTAGCGGCAGGTGTAAGCAATAGTTTTAGCAATTGCTAATATAAATAGTTGATTGCATAACAACTATCGATTCCCAGGGCATTGGCAAGTCGATCAAGTATTTCTACGAAGGATTGTTATGCTTCTCTTCTCTCGCTTTTGGCGAATTCGTCGCTGTCGTCGCCGTCGTCGTCGAGCAAATAATTGCATTTGACCTTGTTTCGCTGTGCGCTAGTATTGGTAGCTTAGAACAAACAAGATATGCCGATTGTGTGCGTATGTGACTGCAGATATGTGTGTACATATGTATGTATGAACATATATATGTATGTTTGCATGCAGAAGTCGATATGTGTGCGAAAATACATATGTACATACATACACATATATCTATATGTATGTATGTATGTATATTTGGACGCTTGTTTGCTTTGCTTTTGATATTCGCGGAGAGCCGAAACTTGCTTTGTTCGACTCTGGGCGTGTGTATTTGTGTGTGTGTGTGTCAGTCTGGTACAAGTGTATTAATTCAGCTGCGCATGGCACACACAAAGCGACTCTCACACACACACACACATGCACATACATACATACATATACAGCAACTGAGTCAGCGCCACGCCGACGCCTGCATTTGCCATAGAAAGTTCGCCCCAAAAAACTATGTATAAAACTTGATAATGGAACCTACGTAGAAAAAAAATCTTCCATGCGAGAGCGAGAGAGGGAGAGACAACGATCGCGGCCTGCACTTTTTTTGCTCATTTTGTTGTTCTCTATGCTTCGCTTTTGCCAAAATTCAAAATGTAGGTTAAATTTTGCGGAAATCACGCGAGTGCTCATAAAAAAGAGACGCAAAAAAAAAAGAACCTAGAAGTATGTATGTACATACATATATGTATAAATATATAAAGGCTATAAAAAACAGATACGTGCGCAGATAGCCCACTCACACACCGACGCACACATGCAAATATATTTAATAATGTTGTATTAATTTGTTATTACTTTTTTGTTGTTGCCATTCATTCTGACGTTTGTTTTCTGTTATTCCGTTATGCAATAATCTTACGAAAAATTTATTGACCGATAGTCATTCACTCAATCATAATATCAGACTGACAAACAGGTGCTAAAATATATTCCAATGTGTGGAGAAATATGGATTAACTATTCATAAAGAAATTCGCGACATTTTTATCTCTTGTCGTTGGTTTCCCATCAAAAATGAATTCATTTACAATTTAAATCACAATTGTTTCGTGCATTGTTGCTGTTTCGTCTGGTTCGTGTCTAAGGCATAACTTTATCAGAAACGAATTATCTGTCTCGCATGCCAATTAGCTAAACGCCATTTTGGCGCATTTCACTGCGTCCAATCAGAAGTGCACACAAGCTGCATGCCTATGTGTGTGTGAGTGCAGTTTTTTTTTTGCAATTCGCCGCGTAAGCGAGAGAGAAAGAGCGAGAGCAATATTTGAACGATCGTTTAGTATAGCTGGTTCGGCTGGTTCGGCTGGCGGCACTTCGGCTAACTTAGCTTGTTGTTGCTTTAGTCGGTGCAATTTATTCGCATGCGCTTTTCGCTTCGTCGTTTCAAGTTCGTGCAGCGCTGTGCATTTTAATTTGTCGGCTTTGTTGCCGCGCTGTGTTTTTGCTTTTGCATTATTCAATGCACGAAGTCTGTTCGCTAAATAGTTGTTGTTTTTTTGCCTTTGGCTTTAATTGGCATTACATGCTCATTGGTCGGCCGCAATAGGCTTCGTGTCTGCAGTGCATTCTTATTGGATGGCTGCAGTAAATATTTGCATATAGATCTTGCTTATCACTTGTTGCTGTTATTATTTTTGATGTAAGCATTAATTGGCATTACATGCCTATTGGTCGGCTGTAATGTGCTTCGTGTTAGCAATGCATTCTTATTGGATGACTTTGGCTAGTGTTTGTATATATAGATCGTGACACGAACACTGTTTATCAGTTGTTGCTGATAATGTGCTTCGGCTGTAATGTGTCTGTAGTGCATTCTTATTGGATGTCGCTGCAGCTACAGTGGGAAAATTATGCAATTTATATATTTTTAATTAACTTTCTGTATTTCTATAAATGCATTACTCATCATTTCTCTTTTCTTTCTTTGCAGGTAACTATTAATTTGCTTACCAATTAGGATAACGACTACCCTGTGGGTCTTTATCGATTTTGTACGATTACCATCCCTCACACTGTGCAGCATCATTTTGAAAGCGTAAGCATATGCCAACTTACAACTCTGCTAAAAGTTACTTTGAGTTTGTTAAGTCCCCCCAATCTGAACAAAATGTTTGCCAGCCATGGCAACCACCCAACCACCAATTGTTCAACAAGCTGAATGCACACAGTGGTGCACACTTTGACATGCAACCACAATAACAACAACAGCAGAAACAACAATAACAACAACAACATTAAAGACAGAATGCAATTTCGTTTGAAGAAAATTCGTGTGTAAAATGTTGGCAACCACCTTTTGGTGGAAAATCTCGGACGGTCTCGGGCTGTCTCCCTGCTCGACGAGTTTATCCAGCTTTTCCTGCCACACCCACCGGGCTCTCGCTTTGGGCACGTGCTGCAAATGCGTTGCACGTTGCTGATAATGAAGCCAGTTGCAACCCTCTCCTGCTCCTCTGCCACAAGGCAGGGCAAGGGTCGAGTGCCTTGATAGGGGTTGCATATCGCGTGTTGTATGTGCGCAAATACATATACATATATATGTCTAATCCTCGTTTTTGTTGCAGCTGCAACAGCAGCAACGGCAGCAACGGCAACAACAACCCCTCAAGTGCAACAATGCTGCGCTTGCAACAACGTTTTTCCTTGTTTTTTTTTTTTTTTTTTGCTCTTTCAGTTAATTAAGCGTGCATCTTTGTTGCAATGTATTGTGCATGTGGCAAGGGTTGATTTTCCCATTGCCTTCTTCTTCTTCTGTCATGTTAAGCTGTCAAAATCTGCTGATGCGACAGGCGTGTGCCTCTCCCATTGGCCGACCCTCTTGCCTCTAACATTGCCAACTAATTGCACTTTCCACATCCTTTTTTTTCCATTCACAAAATCCTTCAACCGGTTTCTTCAATGCTGAAGCCGAAGCCGTGCCTGACTGCTATCCAAAGAGGTGTTATTCGCTGCTCTATATGGCTTGCCCATCAACTGAATTGCTACTTTTATTTTGTTTTGAAAGGAGGTTTCGGATTCACTTTAACTGAATGATGTTTATCTCAGTTTATCAAATGTTTTGTCCAACTATGTTTTTTTGCATCAATATGATGCAGTTGTGTGTGTGTGTGTGTATGTGTACCAAAACTTAGGACTCTAATATTTGATATGATAATTCCCGTTTTAAGTATGGGCCAACAATATACATATATGGAAATTCTAACAATTATTTTGTGCAGTTTCTTATAAACTATAAACAAAATCTAAAATATGCAAGTTTTATTAAGAATATTAAGTGAAAATAATTATGTATTTCAATCTTGACAAATTCCAATGATATATAATCAGCATTTTAAAATTTGTTCTGCGTATAAACGTAAAGATACATATTCAATAGGGAACATGGAGCATTCATTATAAAGAATATGGAATATGAAACATGAAGTAATGAAAGATGTGTTGGAATATTAAATGTATAGAATATGAAATGTAGAATATGAAAAGTAAAATATTGAATATAAAATCTGGTATATGGAAAATGAAATATACAATAAGACATATTCAATAGTCAGTATTCAATATATAGTACCTGATCTAAGAGTATTAATATATATCCTATATTTTTAAGCATTGACAGTTGAAGGTGTAATGTAAGGGCTTAGCAAATACTAGATAGTACTTGCAGCTTCCAGCATTCATGTAGGCAACAAGGGTGACTTTTTTAGCTTCCTGCTCTAATTATATAATACTTAACAGAAGACTCATTTATATTACGGCGTATCTTAACTGGCTATCTTTTACAGAAAAAAACTAAAACTATCTATACAATTTACAATTCAGTTTCACATTCCATTTTCCCAGCACATTTTCACGTTATTGGACTTAGTTTACAATTCACTTTCACATTTCCAATTCACAGCTTAGTTTCAAGCTCTTTGGAGCTGTCCAAGTAATCCCTGTGGCTAACTGTGTATGTGTGTGTGTATGTGTGTGTGTATGTGTGTGTGTATGTGTGTGTGCTGCAAATCAACTGCCAAGTAAAAGTGTCAAAACAATACAAACGCAAGGCGCACTGGACATATATATATGTATATATATACTTATATATATATATGTATAGAAAGAGGAGCCACATAATTTATGCCCATGTACAAAGAAGTTTGGGAAAAAGGCCTCGCAGCGCACATAAAACGCAGACTGCAGCAGCAGCAGCAACAGAGACTGAGGCAGAGGCTGAGCCAAAGGCAGTCGCACATAAATGCGGAAAAATCAATTTTCTTTTGTGCTTAAGGGTGGCTAAGCAAGCGCTAAGGGACGGAAGGGGGCGGGGCAGCAGCAGCGGCAGCAACTTAAACTTCTTTTATTTGGCATTTGGGGGTTGCAGACGCACGCACTTTGTGCAGCGAATTGTCACCCAGTTTTTGCCAAATATTGACAGAGCAGCACGGCACACAGCACACAGCACACAGCAAACTCTCCACTGGCCTCCTCCCACACTCGCTCTCAGTTTGTGGAGAGTGAAAGTGTAGAGTTCCGTAGGCTTTGAAGTGCACAAGTGCAGCATAATTTTGAGAGCTAATGCAATTAGGCAATTATTTAGTACAACAAACAGAGCAGAGTATAGAAAAGAATGAGATTGAGAGAGAGAGAGAGAGAGTGAGTGAGTATTATTGTGTGTGTGTGCGTGCTAATTACTCATGCCGCACGCTTTTTTTTTTGGCGCACTCAGGCGTATACACAATAATTTACAGCTAGGCTGAAGAAACGTGCACTGAATGAAAAGAGAGACAGAGACGAAGACAGCGACAGTGTGTGGAGAGTGGGCGCAGAGTGTGGCAGTGCGAGTGAGAGAGCGAGCGAGCTGGCGCAGGGAGCGCAAATGCATGCGCCTAAAATAATGCTACGCACAAACACAAATTTGACATTAACTACAAGAAAAGCAATAGGAAAATATATGTATGTTTTTGATATATACAGTAAAGCCTAACAAATGCACTTAGTCTCAATGCTTCGTTCATTTAAATGTTTTGTCAAAATCAAGAAAATAAAATAAGCGGTTTGATTAAAATTTTTATTTAATATATGTTACAACTAAATAAATCAAAATTAAAATAAATTTTAAATTTTTTGTATCTTAAATAAACTTTAAAAGTGTATATACAAAGCTATTAAATGTAAATTACCTTAAAATATTTACTCGAATTTATTTTTTACATTTTTTTTTTACATTTTGTATTTAATTTACATATGTACATCAGTAAATTCGAAACAGAATTTTTTTACATATACGTTTATATTTAATAATAATTTATTTTTTTGTTAACTTTTTTTATACTTTTCTTAGAAACTACTAAAATATTTATAATTATTTTTTCCCATTTCTACATTTATTTTTTTTGCATAATTATTATTATTATTTTTTTTATTTTTTATAGAAAAAACTATGTTTTCAAATTTGAATTGAAAATTTAAATTGAAAATTGATTGCCTATGTAATGCCCATATGAATGTGTATTTGCTACGTACTATTTAGCCAAACAGTCAGTTTGCGAATCTGGAAGAGTGCACATTAGGCAGTCTATACTGTACTGCATGTACCTATGTACATATAGCTATATATACAGAAGTCTGTATATATGCCTTCCAGGACCTTTTGCAATGACGTCAGCGGCTATAAAAATTGTTGTTATTAAAAGCTTGCGAGCTAAGGCAAGCCAAAATTTCGCATTGTCCTTAATGTCCTTGCTGCTGTTGCTGTTGTTGGTGCCATTGCTGTTGCTGTAGCTGTTGCTGCTGGGCAATTGAGCACAGGCGGCGACAACTGCTGCCAAACAATTTTTGTATTTTTTTTTTTTTTTGTGGGGCTGCAGCGCCGCAAAAACAGTTTTTGGGCACCCAAAAATTGTGAATACGTGACTGCTGAATGCGACTGAGTGTGCGTGTGAATGCGTATGTGTGTATATGTGTGAGTGTGTGTGTGTGTGTGTGCATTTTGATAAGGGTTAGTGGGGATGCTATGTAGCTCCCCCTAATTGAAAATGTGTCAGGCAATTGTTGGTTTATTTGGCCACGCAGCAAATGAGCTTGAAATGGCAGCAAAAAATCGGATCAACGATTGAACTATAGGATTATAGTAGCACTATATATATGTACAAACATATATGTACATATACACATAATCAGCTGTCTGAAGCTGTATGTTGGGCTTAAACTGAGGTAGGGATTGAGAAAGAAGCTCATGAAGCTATTGAAAGAGAGAGAGAGAGAGAGAGAGAGAGAGAGAGAGAGAGATAGATAGAGAGAGAGAGAGAGAGAAATACCTCTCTTTAGATCTTTCTCTCTCTCTCTTTAACTCACGGTTTTTTTTCTCTATCTATATCTATTTTGCCTTCTTCTTCTGTATTTCTTCCTCTGTATCTCTTTTTCTTCTATTGTCTCTTTCTCTCTCTATATTAACCTCTATTTATATCTCTTTTTACTCTTCTCCATCTCTCTCTCTCTCATTCCCTTGTTTGATTTATCAATCAAAAAAATGTCTTTGTTGCTATATTTATCTTCTTGTCTTTCTCTTTCTTAGTTTCTCTATCTCTATCTATATCTATAGTTTTCTCTCTCTCTTCCTCTTTATCTCTCTCTCCCCTCTGTCTCTCTCTCTCCCTCTATCTCTCTCTCTCTCTCTCTCTCTCTCTCCCTCTCTATCTCTCCTAAGTTTCTTCACCCACATAACATTTTTATTTTTTTTGCAAATTTCATTTTCCATATTCATAAATTTCACGCAATATTTAAAGCCTTTGTCTAGGTCGTCATCGTCTCTCCCCATACCCCCTGCCCTTGATTTTTTCCCTGATTCTCTATTATGTGACAACCCCTAACGAGTTGTGCGTGTGTGCCACGCCCACTTTAAAGCAAATCACTTGACTTTTCATTAATAAAATTGGAGTTTCGCTGGAGTTTTTTTTCCCACATTTCTTTTTTCTGATTAAATGCAAAACAAAAAATGTTGGGCAGACGAAGAGTCTGAGTGGAAACCCTCTAGTAACCCACCTCTGTTCCCTCTTTTTGCATGCGTATGGCATTAGCCTACACCCATGCGTTTAACCCTTTTACCCAAAGCATTTTCTTTGTTCTTTTTTTTCCGCGTCAACTGAGACACGCAAAATGTGGCTTACCGTAAAGGATCTGCATTGGAAACGCGAATACGCGCATTTGCGCTGCTTCTTCTTCTTGTCAATACACACACACACACACACACGCACACACACACTCGTGCATTACAACCCTCGACAAAAATTCATAACTTTTTCTATGCCCCATCAAAATATAAAAAAATTGTTTTCCATACGCATTAATGCAGCAATGCGTGCGCTCTCAAGGAGTGGGCGATGGGAAAGGGGGGCGTGGCTGGATACTGTTTGCCGCCTGGACATGTGACTCGCCGCCTGTCTAGCTCCCACTCCCTCTTCCTCTCCCTCTCCCTCTCTCACTCTCACTCTCTCTCTCTCTCTCTCTCTCTCTTCCTCTTTCTATGCAGTCTTTGATACGCTTCGCTGAAATATTACTTCAACAGCCGGCGACTGATTAACGACCGTCTTTTGTTTTTGTTGAACACTAAAGCGGAGCGGAGAGGCTGATATTGAGTGGGCGTGGCTGATTTTGTATTACAAAATTAAGCTTAAATATTACTTGAGCTGATTGTGAATTGAAAGAAATTACAGACGCTTATAATTGCTATAATATTGCATTGGCTGAATGGAAATATATAAGTTAAAATAAATTTTTAAATTTAAAAAAATATTTCAAGCTAATAATTTGCTTAAATATAACAGAGAAAAAATTCATATATTAGAAAATATAATAATATATTGTTGTTTTTTTTTTATATCTATAATTTATTTATAAATTTTTGTTGGAAAATTATCTAAATTAATTTAGTTGATTTAAATAGGATGCATAATTTAATTTTCACTTTTATATGTACACGAGAAAAGGAGAGAGGAGAAGCTCATCAGTGTGACCAGACTGCATGAGCTAGTGTTGTACAATATTCTTTTTATACAACCAAAAGAAAAAGTATAAAAAGTAAAAGTAAAAATTTTGCAATGATAATTAATTGAAATTGACTGGAATTAATTTATCATATATTTAATCTTCTTTTTCAATCGAGTACTAAATTAAATTAATAAATTAGATCTCATAAATTTCTTAAATTTGGATATATATTCTTGAGGAATGTATAAAATTCAAATGTGATACTTAAAACTAAACAAGATAGAACCAACTTTTTTTAAGTGCAGCTCAAGCTTAAAATATATAAGAAAAATATGTTTTAAACTTTATCATGTTTATGTATATTTTTTAAAATTAATATGCGGCTGATAATCTTATTGTTGCCATATTCAAGTCATAATTGTTTTGAATTGTTGATTACTTTCTGAAATAAATGAAAATCATTTTACAAAACGAATTGCATGACCTTTAAAATTAATTCTATCAAGATCAAGATTTTAAATAGCTGCAAATATCCTAGTGTGTGCCTGGATAGCTCTTTTAAGAACCATTTATTGGCTTTTGAAGTATGACGCTATGGACCTATGGAAAATGATATACAATATTATATTATATAAATGTAACAGACAGAAACAGGTTCTGCTTTCATCTTTCTTCACTTTCACTACAGTAGAAAACTACATAAAATGTCATTCTTAACTTGAGAGCTTTCAAAAAAAAAAAAAAAAAAAAAAAATAGTTGCCTCTGGTTGAGCTTTACGTCTATGGCAACAGATCATCCTTTGGCACATGCACACCCACACACACCCACACACACCCACCCACCCACTCACACCCACACCCACACACACACACTCACTCGCTTTGTCACTCGTCAAAATTCAATGAGCAAAGTGGCCGCCGGTTTTGGCCGTTGAATTTATTGAAAAATCATGATATGTGGCCAACAGACAGACGCACAGAAGCAGACGCACTGACAGACAGGAGCGCGCTTTCCTCTTGCTCCGGCTCCGGCTGCGGCACTGGCTCCGGCTCTGACTCCGGCTCCGGCTCCGGCTCTGACTCCGGCTCTATAATGTTCCAGCAGCGAAATCTTTGGCATGCAAAAGCGTCGATATGACAGCTTGACTGAACTAAAAACCGCGTTGCAAATGGCAGAGTGAGAGCGAGTGAGACAGAGGATGAGAGAAAGAGAAAGAGAAAGTGCGGCTAGGCTAGGGCTAGGGGCCAATGCCTAGACAAAAGCCCAGCACGGAAATATGATTTTTACGTGCTGGCTGGGCACAGCAGGTGGGTTGGGTTCGTTGGGGCGGGCTGGGGGGTGGTGGGTTTTGGTATAGCACAGGCTGAGCCTATGCCACGCCCCACCTAAAAACGCCCACATGCTGATTGACGTGCCTTTTATTGATGCTCTTGATTGGTTTTTACCTTTTACGCAGAGCGGCACAGCGTGAGGGAGTTTGAGAGATGCGGGTGTGCGTGTCAATGTGTGTGTGTGTGGGTGTGTGTGTGTGTGTGTGTGTGTTGCTCGTTAGCTCAATATATATATGTGTGTGTGTGTGTGTGTGTGTGTTGCTCGTTAGCTCAATATATATGTGTGTGTGTGTGTGTTTGCGCTCGTCTGTTGTGCTTTATTACAGGTGAGACAGGTGGACATTTTCTGTTGAATTGTGTTTGTATTTGCTTTTGGACATTCGTCGCTGTTAATTTTTTATGCCCACGAATAATACCGGGGCTATATGTATATATGTATAAATGGAGAATTCGACTGTTTGCGTTTTTAATCAAATGTTCAAAATCCTGGCCATATCCATGGCATGGAGTTCGTTTAGTCCTGCGTATCGCTAGCTTGTTTAACTTTTATATCGTAATTGCATATCACAATTTCTACAACTCTCTCTCACTTCTTCTCTCTTCCCCTTTCTTTCTCTCCCTCTCTCTCACTTACTTACTTTCTCTGTGTTTGCTGCCTTGCAAAACAAACTAATCAAACGTCTGCAATCGTTGCTTCCACTTCCGCTTCCGCTTTGCTCTGACTCTATCTCCTTCTCTTTCTCCGTTTCTATCAAACTCTTTCTCTCGCTCTTTGGCACGCGCTAATGCTTTAATCCTTCAGTCAGGACCTTCTGCTTCTGCTGTCCGCGCGTATTAAATCGATGAAGTATTAACGACTTAATTGCATGTTTGTTAGACATTTTCGCACACACCAATACACCCACACACACTCACACACACTCACACACACATGCACACACCCCTTCAATATTCGTGTTTTGAAGTTTATTAAATTCCCGCACAGGAGGCGTGTTGCAATATCCTTCTATGACTACCCCTACTCCTGCACATCCTCAATTGTTGTTGTTGAGCTCATTAACTGAAATTCACAAAATTCGATTAAAGTAATGGCCTTTTGAACAGCTTGTGCTGGGCTGAGTGTGTGTGTGTGTGTGTGTGTGTGTTGTCTCTGAAGTGTGAGTCGAACGCATCTGCAAGAATGAATAGATAGAGTGAAAGAGTGAGAGGGATAGAAAGAGAGGGGGAATCATTGGTTAGTTAGGCTATAAAACATTTTATTGATGAATAGGAGAAGTGGGGAGAAGGAAATGGCCAAATGGACTTGCTCTTAAACACACGGAAAGTAGAAAATTGAAACTGTTTATATAATGAATTGTGTGAGATAATAGCATAAAATTATGTAAGCCAATTTAGTGTGCTCCATATGTTTTCTAAAGACACTAGAAATTGTGAAAAAAAAACAAAAATAAATATAAACAAATTAAATAATATAAAAAATAAAAAATAAAATTTAAAAAAATATATATATATTAATAATAAAAAAATATAATTTAAATATATTGATACAACTATAAAATGAAATTATAAATAACAAATATAGAAAATAACAAAACAAATATATATATATGTTTTTAAAATATAAACCCAAATAAAATAAATTTAAAATATATAAAAAAAATAATAATGCAATAAAGAATATCTATAATATCGTACTATATTATTTAAAAAAAATAATAATAAAATAAAAAACAAATATCAAAACTACTTTAATAAAAAAAAACTAGATAAATAAAAAATATAAAAAGAAAGTATAGAATATATGTCAGCAAAAAATATCAGCAAAAGAGATCTTTAATATACAAACAAAAAATTAAAAATTAGGTGAAATAAGTAAATTCAAATAAAAATTGTAATATTTTATTTAAATAATAAAAATAAAATAAATAAATAATATTAATATAATTTAAATTAAAACTAAGAAAATAATATAATAATAATATAATAGGCAAATAAAAAGAATGTAATAAAAAAATATAGTAAAATAAAAAAATAAACAAATAAACATAATAGATTGAAAAACAAAAAACTATATTAATTTTTAAATAAAAAATAAAATAAAATAAAGTAACTATACAATTTAAATATTATTTAAAATTTAATATAAACAAAAATTATAATTTTTAAAATAGACTTTTAATAATAAATATTAAAGAATAATAGAGAATACTTAATATAATGAAAATATTTTAATTTTATTTGATTTTAATATTATATTATATTTTAGCTGCTGTAGTATGACAACCTCTCGCTCATCGCGAGCTGATTTCCCACACAAAGCTTGACATTTTCAAGAGTGGCTCAATATCGCAGTTGAAACAGAGTTATTGTCAAACGCTCATCGAAAATGTCAATCCAAAACAAATTTCGATCCCTTATCAAAGAGCAGCAAATTAAATAAAGCTCAATGACAAACTTCATTAGCCAAACAAAAAGAGGAAAAAGTCAACTGGACAAAAATAACAATTTTGGCTTTTAGCGAAGCTCCCCCATAAATGTACATACATATATCCTTTATACGGAAGCCCCATGCCCCATGCCCCGTGCCCCCCCAGAAGCCTTATCCTTTTGGCAACTCGTTTACAATGCTAGGCAAACGTTGTGCCAAAAACTAAATTAAGATTGAAATGTAAAACTGAAAACGTTTTACACAATTATTGAACGCTGTAGCCAAATCAAATTGTACACGCTTAACTGGGGGGAGGGGGTCCAAAAGGGGAGGCTCTTAAACGTACAGCGAAAACCACTCGCAGTGGCCGCTGTCCATGATTTGGTTTTTTGTTGACGTTTTCTGCGAATCAGTCGACTGCATAACTTACAATACCCTAAATATAAATTCAGCAAATGGAGCAGGAGGCGTGGCAAGGAGGGGGATGTGAGTTGGGGGTACGTCGTTCAAATACTCGACGTTAGGCAGTGCGCGTACTAATGAAGGTTTTAGCTTAGGCAGTGCGGAGTGGGTGGTTAATATTATCACTCCAGCATGCATTTTGCAAATGAAACCAAGCTCCATAAAGCTGCCCCTTTTGCCAACCCCCTGCCCCCAGCCCCCAGCCCCAGCCCCACCTTCTTCCCCTTACCACACACAAAAAAAAAAGCGAGTTGAATGTATGGAAATTTTTTCGTTCAATCACAAATCCAATGATGTTCGCTTCGACGCATTTTGACAGTTAGACAGACAGGGGCGTCGGTCAAGGGCGGTCAAGGGGGGGTCAAGGAAGTGGGGCTCACTTTGATGAATTTGCCGTTTTGTTTTGTTTGAATGGCTTCTTGTACAGCTGCATGTCCTGTGAGCCTGCAGATAGGCCTCATGTTTTGTTTGCCCGCCCCATTCCCACTTTTTTCTCGCTGCACATTGCTTTTTGGTATTTTTTGTTCTTGTTAGTATTTTTGCATTTTTTTATTGTATTTTGTTATTGCTGTTGTTCTCTTAGCCTTTGTGCATTTGATTAGAATGTTTGGACTTGGAGTACGTAAATATTGTTGCTTGCTTGTCAATTAGTACGTTAAGCCTCACTATATGAAGCACTTGAAGAGCAGCGGCTGAGTGCCTGAAAGCCTCTGACAAGAGTCGTACTTCAGATGCCTATTAAAGCTGAAAGCTGAAAAATCGGGGAAATGGAAAATATTTGTGAAAATATATCAAATAAAGTTAAATGGAGATGCAAATTTGAAATGCAGAATGATTGATAAATATAAAAATATAAAAAAAATATACACCTTTTAAAATAACTAAGCCAGGGTTATTTATATTTATATCATATTTATATTTATATATTTTAAACTTGTCTTAGTTTTCTTTTTTGTGGGCCATTTGACTGTCTGTATACCAAATTTGGTAAGCTGAGCTCTTCGAATTCTTGAGTTCTTTGATGATCAATGACTGTTGACCCTAAATTTCGAATCAATATAATAATTATATATGTGCTGCTATCATCTCTTTTCTTACTGCGCCTTTATCCTTTATTCCTGTTTATCATCTCTTCTCTTTTAATGTTTTATACTGTCAACTATTTTCTTATCTTTTCTTTCAATATTTTATCTCTTCTTCCTCTTCATATTCTTTCTTCTCCTTTCTTCTCTTTTTTTTATTATTTATCCTTTTTTGTTTTCTTTCTTCTCTTCTCTCAGTTTCTCTTGTCTCGTCTTATCTCAAATTGTTATTATCTTATTTCTATGCTTTTTTTATTTCCTCGTCTTTCATAATTTCTTCTCCCGTCTTCTTTACTGTTGTCTTCCATTTCAACTGTTATTTCCTCTTCTCTAGTCTTGTCTTCCTCTCTTATCTTTTGCCTTTCTTCCTCTTCTCTTGTGTTCTTTTCTTTGTGCTCTTATCTTATTTTTTATCTTCTCTTCTGCTATGTTCTATTCATGGCTTCTTCTCTCTCACGTTTTTTTCTCTTATCTTCTCTTCTGCTATATTATCTTCTCATATCTGCTCTTCTCTTACGTTTTAACTCTTTCACATTCTCTTTTCTTTCTATATATTCCAAATCTTATTTTCTTTTCCCTACTCTTGTCTTTCTTTCTCATCGTTGGCCTTCTCTTCTCTGTAATCTTCTCTGTAATCTTCTCCTCTCTGTCAGCTTCTCTTCTCTGTCTTCATTTTTTCCCGCACTTCACTTGACTCTTTATCCCACTATTTAAGTTATATAAGGGTTTATATGCATAGACTCCTCTATCGACATTTATAGTCTTACATAATTACATAACTGTATGTTCTACAACATTCACCTGTCAATGAAACGGAGTTGGAATATCTAAGCCATTTCAATTAGCTCTGGCTAATCAACTTAGACGCTTTGACAGTTCCAGCCTGCATAAAACATAAGCAAAGGCCGTGAAATGCATATTAACAGGGGTATTCCCTCAATGGCTGCTTAAACTTTTTGACAGCCTGCAAATCGAAAAGACAATTTTAGCTGTCAGAAGCACTGAGCGTGAGAGAGAGGGAGAGAAAGAGAGAGTAGCGTAGATTGCTTGTGAGGCAGCTGCGTGTCACACAGCTGGCAAAACAATTGCGCATACGCCACGTGTGCTGCGTGAAAATTGCAACATTACCGCATGTAAGGACAGCGCGGACAGCGAGGACAATCAGGACAGCGCTCGCGTCTGTCTAGGCCTGCCAGCCTGCCTGTCTGTTACCTTTTTGACATTTGATTGAGATTTGTTATCGGCATATTCATCAATGATATATACAATAAAAATACACACACACACACACACACACACACACACACACACTCACTCACTCACGCAGTTGAGCTGCTCGCCAGACGCATTGAAACAAGAGCGACAAAAAATGGGAAAGCTGCAGAAGGATGTTAAGGTAACTGGACAGCTGAACGTATCCTGCTCTGCCCAGTGGGCTGCCCCAACTACAGCGCCAACTGCTGCTGCTGGCCACGCCCCCTTAAAACACACAACGCCCACAATTCACAGTAGTTATCGTGCGGCTCGCAGTGACATTTTTAGGCATTTGTTCAATACGGCCAGGACTCAAAACAGGACTCTGTCTGCCCGGTTGCCCGCCTGCCTGTTACTTCTATTAGATTTTGCCGTTCAGCAGGCAAGCAGCTGCTGTTTGCCATGTCCAGGCTCGTTTGCTGTGCTGTGTGTGTTTTTGCAATAAAGCAAGGATAACAGAGAGTGAGAGGCGTGGCAGGGTACCTTGTGGGGGCTGCCTGCCAAACTGGCCATGCGTACCTTTCGATCCTTGTGTGACATTTGAATTCGCAGAATGAAAAGCAGAAATGAGGCTGAGCTAGAGAGAGACAGAGAGAGAGAGAGAGAGAAAGAGAGAGATGTGTGTGCCTGTTTTTTTTTGTTTTTTTTTAAATTTCTTTTATAGCAGTTATGGCCAACCCAACAACTCAGCCACCCACGCTGTCTATTTTTTAATTTTGCTGACTCGTCAGCGAGAGAGATATTGGAAGACTGAGAGAAACAGGATGAGAGAGAGAGAGAGAGAGAGAAAACATACAAACGCAATTGTTCCACGTTCACAATGCATTCCACGCTGTCTCCAGCTGATAAGCAACAGACAGAGCTCCAGCCCAGAGCAACCTCAGCCCCGCCCCTCCCCACCCCGATCACCCTGTGACCCCCTTTCGCTCACAGTCCAGGCACCAACCATCCTTGGGCTGTCCAGCTCAGCCGCGAAATGAAAAGTTAAACTGTGTGACGCTCTGTGAAAAGGATTCGGTTTGCGGGGTTCGAATTCAGCTTTCGATTTGAAGTGCGGGCAGCGACGGCCAGCCTCACATACTACAACATTCAGCCTTTCGGGTTTGGCGTGATGAATATTTACTGCGTGCGCTAACTGCTAACTACCTCACAGGTATTTCCATTTGCTCTGACATTTTTAATTGGGTTTGAGCAATGCACACACACACACACTCCCACACACACACAGAGAGACGAGGAACAACTCGTGGTGTCGCAACAACTGACAGGTTTCGCCACAAGGGTCAAGGGTGAAGGTAATGGAGCCCTCTATTAAAGTTTCAGATGTGTTGACGATATGTTTACGTTTAGCAGGAAGTAGCTAAAGCTGTATACCTTGATATCAAATATATGCAGCACTATAGTCCTACTTTAATCCATAAAGACTCGTTCATATGAACTAGTTTACCCTTTGAACTTACTTGTTAACCTGTTAACATCTATCAACAAAATTTTGAGTTACTCAAGACTTAAAATTTCACATAAGGAACTCAATAAAAAATATTTTAAAATAAAACTGCTCTATAAAAACTCGTTCATATGAACTATATACCTTATAGAGGTTCGCCACATCTAAAAAAAATAATTGCTAAATAAATCAAAGTTGTTACAGATTTTAAGCTTAAGAATAAAAAGCAAATATATAAATTCACTTGTTGTTCACTTGTTGCTCTTTTTCTAAAAACTTGCTTTAAAATCCATTAAGCAACTGATTCACAAACGTTAACTCATATGAACTTGTTTCTCATTTTATAAAAACTTGCTTTCAAATCCATTAAGCAACTGATTCACAAAAGTTCACTCATATGAACTAGTCAACTTTTAAATCTTCTTTATCTAAGATGCTTACATAGAAGTGTTTCTAATTAAAAACCTTTAAAGACAACTTGACAAGAGCTAAGAACTGTTCATAAGACTGACTCACTGTCTAAGCTAATATATATCAATAGATGTCTATAGAAAGTATAAATTCATAATATTTAACATTAAAAATCAAAAATATATATAAAGACCAAAAAAACTAGTTCCTAAATTATACTTATCTTATACGCAAACTACATAGCTAATATACTTCTCTCTGTTCTTCTATTTACAGGTAACTATGCATTATCCGACTCAAACAGTTTCCCACAATGAAAGAAGCAACTGCTACAAAACAGACTCAAAATCAGATTCAGATTTACATTGTGTAAGTGCATCAAAAGGCTGAACCGATTTCCCATGCTAATTATTATTATAATAGATCTTTTTTTAGACTCTTTTCTAACTCCCCTTTTGATTGGTATGTGCTTAGATTCTTGTTTGCGTAATACCAAAACAATAACAACAACCCAAGTCTTACAATCGTAATTACAGCTCGTAATTGCGTCAAGGCAAGCGTATCTCAAAGATATATATCATTATCTACATTAACACACAAAGTTCGAGCTTATTTCGGTTTCTGCTCACCGTAGCGGAAAACACCCCAAATGTCGTTCATTTACATTATCTGGCTGTAGCATCATTTATTACCATGCACTTGCATTTCCAACATCATTTTTTAGAGTTACGAAATAAATATATATGACAGCATTGCATCATTTGTAAAAGAAATGAGATTTTTACTTAGGGAAAATCTGGTCTATAGCTCGACTTGAAATACTGATATAGTGATATTCAAGATTTTCATTCCACTTATTTGCGAAAGTCTTTCGCAAATTTTTGGAATTCAAATATATTTCAATTCGAATTTCCATTCGTATTTCCATTCGATTAGTTTTAGAAATTGGTTCGTAGTAAAAATAAATGTCGTAATTTGAAAAACATCAATATTACTGAACATTTCAACCAACTTCTGAGTATTCTTAAATGAATAACTGAACTTGATTCAGTAAACATATAAATGAACTAGTCAACTTTTTGCATAGATTTAATAAAGATTAAAATGATTGTTTTAGTGAGCATTTAAATGAAGTATTGATTGTGTAAAATGATTCAGTAAGCATTCTAACTGAACTAATAAATTTGTTACAGATGCAAAAAACAGTAAAATTAACTGCTAACTAATGAACTAAAATGAACTACTACTAATTGACTACTAAGCTCTTAACGTTGCCATTAAAATAAATTTCAGTACTTGTTCCATGATTTAGTGAACATTCAACTGAACTACTGTACTTGAACAATGAACAATACTTTAGTTGATCCTGAAATAAATTTTAGTTACTCAAAGGTAAATGAACCATTTAATCTGTCGAGCTCATGAGCTGTTCATAAGCTATTTAGCTGTTCAATAACGATTCGGTTCATTTAGATTATTAGCTGTCTTTTATAACTGACCTATAAAATTGATTCTTTGGGGAACATAATATCTTAAATAATAATATTATTATTCAAACCAAACAAAAAATTCAGAGACCTGCAAAGTAAACACCGCCTTTTTCTTGCTTACGCATTTTGTTGTCTTATCACATATTTGTTTGTGAATTCCCAAATATTAACTCAGATATTATGTCAAAAAAAAGGCTAGCATTCGTTGCCAGGCCCTTCAACTGCAGTCAGCTGCAATTATTCAATTCACATAATAGATGTATTATATTATTATATATGTACTATTATCAACAGGTTATGCTAGAGGGCTCGAGTTACTCAATATGCGATCCATTGCAATATCCATTGCACTGTTGACATGTTTTGGCGGCATGCCATAAGAGCAGACATTATACCAAATATTTTATACCCGCCGATTGGCCCCCGTATCGCTGCCACGCCCCCCATTTATGCAATGCCAAACGCCATGGGTGGGCTGTAAGGGAAACTCTCGAGTTGCACTCTGGCTGGTTATGGCTTTGTTTTTGCCGCTATTCTTAGATAAATTATGTGGAGCTTATTCATATTTACAGATATCTCATATGCAACATGTGTAATACTTATATATATATATATATACATGGATATATCTGTGTGTAGATATGCCCACTACAAAGTTGTGTGTCTGCACTGCTGTCGGGAGCAGCAATTGCGTTTGACAGTTTGTTGAAAACTGTGCTGCAATCGAGCCCCCAGCGTAATCAGGCATAAAATCGAGCAGAGAGTCGACATGTAGCCACGCCCACATTTTATGAATGCTCAAATTTGTTGAATGAGCTCAGATTTGTGATTCAGTTTATGAAAGTAAAAGCTCAAAGCTTCGAGTAGCAAAAAGTGGTTGAGATTTTATCAAGGAATATTTGATTGAAAATCGCTAATTTACTTAATACTGTTTTCGTCGATATGATACGAGGTGAATTCAAAAAGTTTATTTGTTTTTAATTTTTTATTTTTAAATTATTTTTGAATTTCTATTTTGTGCTCTCGCATAATCTCTACTACTCTACTACTCGAAAATAGTAGTAGAAACTAGTAGTATATATGTATATGCCATACATACTTTCCTACACGAAGATAGTAGTAGAAACTACTCTCCTAATCGAAAATAGTAGTATATATGTATGTGGAATACTCTCCTACTCGAAGTAGTATTAGAAAATATTAGTATATATGTATATGGTATACTCTCCCACTCAATAATAGTAGTATATATGTATGTGGAGTATATGACATACTTTCCTACACGAAAATAGTAGTAGAAACTAGTAGTATATATGACGTACTCTCATACTCGAAAATAGTAGTATATATGTATATGGAATAGTCTTCTACTCGAAAGTTACATTAGAAATTAGTGGTATATATATATATACATACTCTCCTACTCGAATCTCAATTTACTCTATATTCTCATCTCAACTCTGCTCCCTATAATCTCAGTAGCCAGTCTATGCTCTACCCGATTTATGATTTGATTATTCAAACAGTTTTATCTTGATTTCTGTATCGAAATTTTAAAAATTTTAAAATTATTTAGCTACACAAATAAATAAAAATTAATGTGAACATAACCAAAAATGACGTTTTATGAGAATTTCGATGAGGAGGCGGATCTTGAGTTGCATGATATGCAAAACACTCTAAAAATGATCGGAATTGTTATTTCATTCGCAGTGGTGCTACCCATACTTCTATTCTTATTATGTAGACTGCTATTCAATTGCACTGATGCTGTAGTAGATAAACAAATCAAAATATGTGATAATGAAATATAAAATAAATTGTATTTAATTTTGCAGAAGAACCAGAGACAATTGGAAGAGGCTAGAAAGAAGTAGGAGAAAATATTTAGAAAAAATGTAAATTAAAAATAGTTAAAAAAAAAAAAAAAATACACAGAAGAAAATGAGAACAACATAAATCTGGCAGCTTATAATGAAATGCGTCATTTTCTTGAATTAATTGACATTCAAATCAAATTGAAATGTGTGCAAAAGAGATGAAGAGATAAGGCGTGCGAGTGCAAGCGAGACGGCGAGAGAACTCGCTTCATGAACTGCAACGCTTGAGAAATGACTCGTGTTTATAATGTCTATACGAACATTTATTGCTATATACAAATTTATATATTTATTATTTATTTTTTTGTGATATCGAAATAGTGCACAAGGTCAATTAGTTGAAATACCAGAAAAATATAACAATTAAATATAATATTTTATTTTTTCGTGTTTCTGTTGTTTTTTTCGATCAATTTTAGTTTATTTTTGGAGATTGCAAATGCAGCTTCGTCTGTGACTGTGGCTATTGCGTAATTTGATTTGTTTTTTTTTTCTTTCTCTGCTTCCCCTTTTCTTTTCTTATGATTCTTTTGTTGATTGCAAAGTGCGTTGTCAGAGAGTGAGAGTGAGAGCGAGAGCAAGAGCGAGAGCGAGAGAGAGGGAGAGGGAGAAAACAAAACAACCCCCAAATGCGTATGGGAAGATCTTCCTGTTCCAGTTGGAAGACAACGCAACAAGCATAACAATAATAGTATAGTAGAAACAAAGAGAGCTCTAGTTGGGTATGCATGACTAGCCAATGCCCTCTTAGAGTTGCAGAACTACATACATTATATGTATATGTATGTATGTATTTATGTGTGGATATACATACATAGATATATTCCTATACAGTTATATACTATACTCCACCTCACATACTACCACTTGATAATATATACATATATACCCACCTATTCCACTCACTTTCAATGGGTATCAATACACGCTGTTCGGCTTTTTTGTGTGTGCGTCTTCCAGGAACAAACTCCTCTCATGTGTGCGTGTGTGTGTGTGTGTGTGTGTGTGTAAAGGATTTACGCGTTTGCTTTTTACCTCAACGCTCAGCCTAAGAGATACCTGAGCTATTTTGCCTTCAACTCGGCAACAACAGCAATAAAAAGCTGCCTTCAGGTGTCGCCTTTTGGCTGCCCAAAAACTGAATCAAGGTGAACTGATCTCAAGGAATTTGCTCTATTTTATTGCTGTTGTTGTTGTTGTTGTATTGTTTGTGTAATTCAAAAGTTTCGGGAAAAAAGCGTTTGAAATGCAGCTGCGCACATCTTGTGTTGTTTATTTGTTGTTCGAAATTCTTAAAGTACAGTCGCATGCAAAGCTTTACATAGACCAAGAGACTTTCAAGGATGAAGCTATTGCGATGAAGCTGTAAACTGATGTTTTGCTTTGTGTGAATGAAATGAGTTTTGTTTAGAATTTATTTGACGGTAGATGGGATTTATTTAAAGTGGAAAAGTGAACAAAGTATATAAGAGTCTTTATTTATATACATTTCATTTTAACAAAGTCTTTATATGTATATACAATATTTAAATATAAATATCTATATGTATGTTTATAATTTAAATAATATATACATATGTATAAATATATATGTTTAAGTATATAAAATTTCCCAACTTGATCAGATGATAAAATTAGATAATAGGATTAAAAAACAATTTAAATATTAAATTAATATGCGTATACATACATACATACATATGTAGCTTATATATGTATGTACATACATATGTATGCACACATATATTTTTTGTTAAGCTGACAACTTTTTAGGCTACCCTCGAGTCATCTTGTAACTAGTTCAATTCAAGTTCAAGTAATTCCCAACACTGTTCTTCTATTTGCCTCAATACTTTCAAACACTAGTCAATTACAGTTATAACCAACACTCTGTACTCAAGCACACACACACAGACACATGCAGAAAATATTCGCGATTATAAATTCCCGCTGTCTCTGTTGCTGCTGTTGCTGCTGCTCGCTGGAACCTTCCAAAAAAGGCTAACCACAACTGCAAACTTCCCAGGAATTTGTTAATAGCTTTTTACCGATATCTTTTTTGGGGCCAACGATTGAACGCGGCAAAACGAAACCGTTGATTTTGTTAGAGCGCTGAAGGCGAATTCACAGCCGAAGCTGCTGCGGGACGGGGCAGGGCGAAGTCGCGGTAGCTGCCGCTGCTGCTGCTGCTGCTCCTGGGTGCAGGCAAGCAAACCAAAAAAAGAAGAGAAAAATAAGAAATAAAAAAAAAGAAACAAAGTCAAAAGCTGCGCGGTCGCATTTTTCTAACGATTAAACAAATTCGAGGAAAAAAAGCGCATCCCATGCAACGCGCAGCCGCAGCCGCTGCCGCTGCCGTCCGTCACCTGCAGTTTCCAGGAATTGTGAATTGGGCAGCGCTTCCAAGGCTAAGCACGCAAAAGCAGAGAGTGAAAGAGTGAGAGAGAGAGAGCGAGAGATAGAAACAGTAGACGCAGACCACTGCGAAGGCGCATGCGAAAGTCGAAATAGCAGCAAAGAAGAAAGAAGCTAGAACCGACTGCGTAATACTCGTTTGCTATATTACAATAGAACAAGTTTTGGATGCGATTTAATAATTGTAGCTCCAAATGTGGGCAGAAGCTTGACATATGTATCGTATGTATGTATACTAAATATCAAACTTTTTGCTTAGCACTAATTAAAAATATTTAGACTATATTGTGAATATTAGTATGATATGGTATTTATACATAGTGATATGATATTTAGTAAAGAGTAAGCCCTGACTTGCCTATATGCACTTATGCATATTTTCAAAATTCCGTTCAATGAATTTAACATTGCACTCAATCAATATACTCTATTCACATTGCTCGAACAACCATGAAAAGCAGAAGAAAAAAGTTTTGGTTGCATCTTGACGGCGGCATTTTTGAGCGAGCGCCTAATTCCAGGAATTAAATCGTATATCTTTTGGGTGCTACACAAACACACATTCACACACACACACACAAGCATACTAAATGCTCGATTAATTTCTAATAAATTGGCTGCTTGCCACTAACAACGGAAATATGCTGCAGTCGCAGTCGCAGCCGCAGCCTCAGTCGCAGTCGCAGTCGCAGTTGCCGTCGCCGTCATCACAGTATTCGCAGTCCTCGCAGTCCACGCAGTCGTCGCTTTCAATATAGAATTACAAATACAAATGCATTACGTTCGATTTCGCCTTGCTTTGAAATTTGAGGCTTCGCTTCTAAAACTGAACGAAGGCAGCGCGAGAGCTAGTGAGAGTGAGAGTGAGAGAGTGAGAGAGCTTTATGCTAGTGAGCTTTGCATGCCTGCTGTTTACTGTTGTTGCATTTTACTGAGAAAGTGCAAAGGGAAAAGCAAAGCAGGCACTGAGTTTGTCTTCTTGAGTCTGTTATGTGTGTGTGTGTTGCTGTGTTGCTGCTGTTGTTTTTCCTTTTCCTTTTCTTTCTCGTTTTTTTTTTGTATGTGTGTTATGTCAACTAACGCATTCATCTTTAACTAATCACAAATCCAAAACAATTTTTCTCGTCATTCTCGTTGCAGCATTTGTCGAGTTCGGAGTGCGCGTCCTGAATTTCAACTGGCAACAAAAAAAAAAAAAAAACCAAATCATAAATAAAAGAAATACAAAAATACAGTTATAATAACAATAGTAAATCACATTTAATGAAATAATACAAATCAAATAAATTACATGCACAGGCAGCGGACGTCGTCCACGCTTTACAAACGCAACAACAAACAATTGCAAAATTCCCTTTGGCTAAGAATTTGTTGTAGCCAACGTTGCTTTATGCACAAACGGCTGAACAACAGTTCGACGAAATTCCATTTTGGCAACATTAAAAACAAAACGACAACATTAAAAACAACAAGAGCAACAATTATTAATTTGAGGTATATAAAGGAAAGAAACGTCCGCAACTTGTGGACAGCAGCGAAAGCTTCTATTGGCCTAGGCCTGATCCTTCCAGTGAATCTGCGACTAGAACTGGAACAAGTGGAACTGGAACTGGAACACGAGCAACTGGAACAAGTACAACAACAACAACATGGATCCACAACAACAATTTTGCCTTAAATGGAACAGTTACTCGTCCAACTTGGCAATCACATTCTCCAATCTATTCAAATCGGATCTATTGGCGGATGTCACGTTATCCTGCGATGGTGAGTGCTACTCTTGATATAACTTTCATATATCTAAGTCTCTAAGCATTAAGAGAGAATGAGAGAGAAAGAGACAGATGTGCATTAGTTGCATTTTTGTAAATTTAAATTTTTTGGATATTTTATTTTGACAAGAAATGCGATGGCAACTAAAAGTACAAAACAGTTTTAGACCTACATAAATATTTATAGGGGTTTGCTGCCTTGATAATTGCTATTGATATTTAATTAATTTTTTAATTATAGCACTCATTAAACAAATTTCAGTAATTGACGTTATTAAATTTGAAAATCTTTGGTAAAGATGGTTTTTTAGTAAGGCAAAATGTAAATCAAATTTGAAAATTAGAGTAGAAATTATAAATATAAATAAAATAATTAAAATAAATTTTAAATTTTAATCAGTAAAAAATGAAAGTAGCTTAAATTCTTGTTGAATAGTATTTTAATAATATCTTAAATATTTTAGTCTTCAAAAAAATTATTTTTATTTTTGAAAACAATAAAAATGGGAAAAGATGGAAAAGAAAAAATTTGTTTTTAAAACTTTAAATAGCTTAATATTTTTTAAAAATTTGTTTCACATTCTCGATATATTTTTTTAGGGCGAGTAGTTTTCAGCTGCTTAAAAATCGACCGTTATTTGAAATTTCGGGGATATAATCAAATTTATTTATTAAATATTCTAAAATGCAAAAATTTATATTTATATCTTTAACATATTCAAATCGTATGCAACATTATAACTGAGATATTATTCTTGGTTCTGCTTTTCCCTTTAGTTATTTTACAAAATGTATTTAGTTTGAAAATAGTCCCAGAAGTGCAAATTGATTCCTTCAAATCTAAGACGAAAAGAAAAAAGATCACAGCAAAAATTAAAATTAATTAAATAAGCTAATAGATAAATAAGAAAATATATATATATATATAAATATTTACATACACATATATGTATGTACATATATACATATATGTGTAGAATTCTCTCAGCCCAACCTCCTCGCATTTATTTTAAATAAATCCACAGTTTTCATACAAATTGAAGACTTAAGCAAATGCTGAGCTCGATACAAAAGGAAACCAAAACTTGACCGTAAATGGGACGCACTTAATTTGGCTGACAATCAATAAGTCAACAGACAGCTAAACTGAGCTAGGGAGAGAGAGAGAGAGAGAGAGAGAGAGAGAGAGAGACGCAGACAGTGAAATTTCCTTTACCTTTTTGCTTGGGCTGCCTTTTATTTTTTTTCTTTTACCTAATAAGCCGCCAAAAGTGTGGCATAAAAGTGAGTTTTGCAAACGCCCAAAAGCAGGCATTGATTTTTTTCTGACAAGACGGCAAAGTGGAAAATGCGGAAAAGCCGGAAAAGTGGCCAAAGGCAGGCCAGAAGACGCGCCACCTTTTTATGGGCCGTCTCCTTGTCTGTTAAGCTGTGTGTGTGTGTGTGTGTGTGTGTGTGTGTATCTGTGACTGGCTGTCTATGTATGTGTGTGGGTGTGTGTGTTACTATTTCATTTACAGCATATTTTACTACAGTTTTATGGCGTCTTATTAAATGAATATAAATGCGCATGGCACGAGCACAGCCGGCATATTTAGCTTAGCTTCTATGGACATTATATATGTAGGTTATATTTAAATGATATACATACATATGGAGGCCTATGTATATGGGTCTTATAGGGCGTATTGTGTGAGGTCAGTAATTGGTTTGAGTAGCATGAGATTTGCTTACGGCCTATGGCTTCTCAGCTGTGACAGCTCGTTTTTTAAACTTGGTCGAGTCATGTGTGTAGACCTTTCTCATTGAAGGTATACTAGTGTATATATGTGTGTGTGTGTGTAAATATATATATTTTTTGTACTCCTGGCAGAGTTCCTGTGGTTTTCAGCTTTATTTCAAATTTTCAACTAGTTTAAAAATCTTCTCCTAACTTTTCATGCCACCCTTGTTTTAGTTACATTACTAATATTGTGTATATAAACATAATATTTAATTATTTATGTATATAAATGTATATATTTCTTCTCAGCTCAGACTTCTTGTGTTTTCAGTTTCATATCAAATTTCAAATTATTTTAAAAATCTTCTGTCTTCTATCGTCTAGCTTCTATATCTATATGCAAACTTATGCCACTCTCGTTTTAGTATTTCTGTATATTATATATAAGTTATATATATATGAAAAATTAACTAATTGAAAAGAATGTTTGCTTGAAACTGCTTGCTTTAAAACAAAAAAATGAAGAATGAAAAAGGAAGAAAGAGCGAAAAAATTACGCATACGCTTCGTTGGACCTTTTTCCTTCTCTCAAAACATGTTCCGTTGCGTATTTACAGTTATTGAAATAGCAAACGGCCAGTTGTACGCTTCACATGTCTGTTTTGTTGACGTAGTCCGTGCATATTTTTGGCCAACTGTGTGGATGGATGGATTATGAGTATAGCAACATATATATGTATCTATGTGTATATGTGTATTTAGCTCTCTATGAGAAGGCAGCTCTGCTGTCTGCCACAAACATATCCTGGCTAGCCAAAAAAACAAAAAAAAAAAAAAACAAAAAAAAAACACAAATAAAAAATAAAACAAATAGAATCCCACGTCATCTATATCAATCGAAGTGCTACTACTTTTGATTAAAATTTTGAAATAAAGCCCCAAAAAATACAAAAAAAAAAAGAAACACAATTTTTAAGCTGCTTTTTTTGGTTGCTTTTAATTGTGGTTTTTAAAATATATATATACGCATATATATATTACATATATATGATTTCTGATTCATATGTTTGATTTAACATTTCAAATTTTTTCTACTTTTTAAAATGAAGCCTTAAATATTTTCCAGCCCTTCGAACAAAGCAAATATTATAGATTGTTTTTTTTTTCTATATTTTTTCTGTTATTTTTTTTATTGTTTTTTAATATTCATGTGTGTTTTTATTTTTTGTATTTTTTTGGTTGGGTTGGGATTGCTTTTTTAGCACTTGAGAAATGAAAATTTTTGCGAAATGAACATTTGCTTAGCCTTGGGCCATTTCGCATGCAGTCGTGTAGGCTTTGGTTCTGTTTTTTCTTTTTTGTTTTGCTGAGGGTTGTTTTACCGTTAATAAATACTAGGTATGAACTTCACTAATGGAGAGCGGCTTTAGCTGGGACTTAAGTTCTTAGAAGTCTTTGGACAGCACAAGCTAGAATGCAAAGGCAATACTTAATTTATATACATTTTTTATTAATAGAGAAAGCTAAGAGAAGCTTTGGGCCTTAAGCTACATTAAAGTTGTTCACAGTTAAGAGGGAAATATTAAGGAATAATAGCTGCATACATTTGTTAGCCTTTGCAAGATGTAGTTGAAAGCTTTTGCAGTTTGTGAGAAGCACATGAAAACTGCATGGCTAAACTTTGGCTATAAAATTCTTGCTTTAGACTAGGTTAAAGCTCGTTTAATTGAATAAAACAAAATATTTTTAGTAATAACAATCGACTTGGCGACTGAAAAATATTATATATATATATTAATAAGAAGCTTTTAAAGCACAAATAATCTTTTTTTGAGCTAGAAATAAAGGCAATTAAAGACTTATTCAAAATCATTAAAAATTACTTATAGCAATTTTTAAATGTTATCTAGATCCAGATTGAAACTGACAATTATATGACTTCACTGATTATATATCTTATTCAGATTTCAAAGCACATGCAAACTCAGCTTTTTCAAAAAGCTTACTGCTTTTTAAATGCATAGAATCCCATTAATTAAGTATGCTGAAATGTATATATATTAATATATATATATTTATAAAAGCTTTGACAGCATATATTTAAGCTCAAAAGTTTGTGTAATCAAAAAGTTCATCAAGTACGAAATCGATGCATATGATTTAAGCTATAATAATAGTCTAAACAGTTTCTGCTGCGTAACGAGCACTGGACATTTGTAACATTTGCCTTATCAGCATTTTTAGTACTTAAATAAACCCCAATAGTGCTATCTGATGAAAAGAACCTTGACTGCTTGAAAGCCCATTGAAATGGAATAATATTTTTACTATTTTCAATGAATGTGTTGAATCAAAGCACGCATAAAAACATAAATAAATGAATCATCGAAGAAACGTGTTCGAGATTAATTTCTAGATGTATAGATATTATATGTATATATATATATACATATATGTATTTATATATTTAACTATATAGACAGCTTTCAAATGTTGTCAGCACAATCATTAATTTTCAAGTGCATTAAATGCGTTTCAAGCGGAATAAAAAAGTAACGTAAATCAAAATATTTTTGTACCACACATACATACATACATAGATCTATACATACATATATATTTATGCAGAATATGCGAAGCAGAACGTAAACAAGCTTTAGCAATTAGTTTGCCATTTGTTATTTTTTCCTTGTGTTTATCAGTATTGAATTCGTCTATATGTATAAAGCTATATATAAAACTATTTATTCACATACATACATATTTATATATATATGCATATATTAAGAATGGAATTTTGCGCTTGTCTTGAGCTTCCACATATTTTTGTTTCGCTTGTGACCCAATTTCTGTTATATCAAGTGTTAAAGGAATTCGAAAATAAAACGAAGCACATTATAATCAACAAAATAAAAACAACGACAACAATAAGAATTGTTGTTTACTATTTGGCTGAATAAATGCTACGCATGCATTTCACTTTATTTCTGATTATAAAAGTTCAAGTGTATAAGACTTGCATCATTTGCCTATTGCATAATTTTTTTTTCTCACATTTACAGGGTATAAATAAATATAGGCATTGGCATAGGCATATTATGCAACTGTTATACTATTGAGAGTTCTGCTATCTATATGTTATTGAACTCTCGTATACTATTGAGCGCTTATACTATTCAACTCTTATACATTTTAGCTTTTATACTATTGATATCTTATACTATTGAACTCTTATACAGCACGATTTTTGTTCGATATTGTTCTCTTTCAATTCTCTTTCTTTCGTCTACTTCAAAACTTAATAGCAAGTAAACTTCACAAATAATTTTATAACAAACATATGTCTATCGATAAATATGAGTGTATATTGACAGATATCGGTCTTAATCGATATACTAGTTTATAGATCGATATACATATTTTTGTGCACAGCCAAAAATTATATTGTAAATATATAAAATAGAAAATATTAAAAAAAAGAGTTTGAACTAGAATATGCTTAGAGTGCCATTTACTATCGATATATTATCGATAATCTAGCATGATTATATGATCGTTTTTTTTTTATTATAACTCTATATAAAACTGAAGATGCTGTTCAACTGTGATGATTATAAAAATTCTTATACATATGAATTGTCTAGGAATATAATATTTATCGATAATAGATTTATTTGTTTATAAAAACGTAGTATAAGTCGTATACTAAAACTAAAAAAATACTAAACTGTAGTCAGCCCAACTAGATCTCAAGATTAGACAAATTTGCAGAGCTTGTCGTATTTTCATTTTGCTCTGCTCAGTTTCTTGTTTTGATTTTATTTAATATTTATATATATATATATATATATATATATATGTATGTATATGTGAGTATGTATATATTTATATACATACATAGAGTCGCGTCGCTGATACGGAACGCTTATCAAGCGCGTGTTGACACACATTTGTGCCGAAATATTTCCTCTAGCTGCAGTTCGATTAGATTAACTGACTTGCCCAATCAAACATATTTCTATGTATTTGCAGCTGGCCAAAAATATTATTATTGGCCAAATTTCACGTGTGTCTGTGATTGTGTGTGTGTGTGTGTGTGTGTATATGTAAAATTAACTCTCATTTCAATTTGACTTAAGTTAAGTGTGACTCACAAGCAAAGGCGAACAACAAGTGCCCCATAAAGACGAGTCCTACCCCCTGACAGCTTTGCCAAAAAGTGAAAGCGTGAAAAATGTAGCACAGTGAATACCCCTGCCCACAAATGTACATATATACAGATGTATGTATGTAGCAAAAGGCAGCCAGGCGACGCAGTCAAGAAAACACATAAAAATATACTTATATTGTGAAAGGAGGCGGGCGCGCGCTTCCTTCTGGCTGTGCAAAAGGGATATTGCGTATACGCCACCGTAGCAGGAGTAGCAGCAGCAGCAGCAGCAGCAGCAACAGCAGCTGCTTTTTGTGTGTCACAGGTACACACACACACACACACACACAAAGCCAAGACGTCGAGCCAAGACGTTGAATTTGATGTTGAATAATAACTCACACACACACACACACACACACTCAATATATGTATATATATATCCCTCTTTGTGTGTGTTTAGTCTAAGAGTGAGCGAAATGATTTCCTTGCTCGTCTTTTATTATGCTTTTGTGTGTGCCCTGATATCTATATATTTATATATATGTATAGAATGTATATATACAATATATACATATATATTTATCTGCTTTTGTATATGTGTGACATGATTTTTATGAGTTCAAGGTCTTTGGCGCGTTTAACGCTTTGCGGGCGCCACCTGTTGGCTGTTGCCCGCAGTTTATAGCTACGAGCGCTGAGCAGAGGAGAGCCAAAGTAAAGTATGCTTTAATTTCTCAACTCAGCGCTAAGCGCCTAAAGGAGGACAGCTGTAAACATAGATAGATGTATAGATGTTTTGTGGCTATTTGTCTAAAGTATATTTGGAGTTGATTTTTTTTTTAAAGAATAATTTATATTATATAAGAGATGGCAGGTATAACGCAGGACCAAATTTGGATGCATATAATTTTTTTTTTATGATCATAAAACTATATAAATATATTAGTTCTAAGAAATATATTAAAATATATTATATTCAAATATATTATATTATATTATTATAATTTATTTATTTATTTTAAGAGCTAACTTATTAATAATAAAATTATATGCTAGCTTATTTAGCTATGGCTGCATAGGCCTTCAGCTTTGGAGATCTATTTATATTATTTATTTACATTTTTTTACATTATTATTATTATAATAGGCATTCTTAATTTACCAAGAATACAATTTTAATAACTTCCAAATAAAAACTTCTTCGCGCTTTAGCTCTTTTTATCTGTAAATCAAGAATAGTAGCAATCAAGACAAGACTTAGCCAATTTTCCAACTCTCGTACTTCTCCATAGTTCATTGTTAATTAAATTAAGTAATTGGTTTTTTAGATTGGTTGAGAGTTCATTTCTTGTTTTAATAAGTCGCCAGATTATTTTCGCAGCAACAAGTCTCAAATGTATTAATTATTTTCATGCTGGTCCAACAGAGACTTTCCCAGCATCCAGCAACAAGATCAGCAGTGATTTATGTTGTAAGAAATGTAGATCATTCGCGCTTTCTGTTGTCTCTCTCTCTCCCTCTCTCTCTCTCTCTCTCTCTCTCTCTCTCTCTCTCTCGCTCTTTTTTTGTAGGTGGCTATGAATTTTCTTAGTTCATCCTTTATGCTGTCTTTGTTTGTAGTTTCAGCATAATTAGAACTAGGATATGATTGATACAGTTAACTTTGTCTGTTTTTATCGCTTTCTGTCTATCTCTATGTCTCTCTTTTTCTCCTTCTTTCTCCTTCTTTCTGTCTCTCTATTTCTCAATTCTCTGTGTGTCACTTCTTCAATATTTTTGTTTGCTTTTTGTTTTATCTATATTTCTATTCCAAACTTTATATTTAAGATCTTCATCTGACGCTTATTGCTTAGATTATGTTTTAAGCATCTATTCTAAATTTCTGCAGCTCTTAAAATCTCTATTTTTCAATTGATAATAACCCTTATCTATCTCTCCCCCTTCCAGGCGCTGTATTTAGAGCACACAAATTAATCTTGGCCGCCTGCTCGAAAAAGTTCGCCGATCTGTTCGAGAACACGCCCACAAATGGCCAATGCGTCATCATATTGGAGGCGACCACGCCGGATAATATGGCCGCGCTGCTGGAGTTTATGTACAAAGGCGAGGTCCACGTCTCCCAGGAGGCGCTCAACAGTTTTCTCAAATCCGCCGAGAGTCTACAGGTGAGTCGCAATAGCCAGAACGAGTCTTCAATATAAATGTAATCTCCATGCCATTCCAGGTCAAGGGTCTGTCCACAGAGACGGGCCGTTTGGCCGCGCAGCAGGCACAGCAGCAGCAACACATGGGCGACAGCTCGCCCCTGGACTCGCCCACTGGACGGCGCAGCATGCGAAACAGTTTGAGCGGCAGCAGCGGCGGTGGCGGTGGCGGAGCAGGAGGAGGTGGAGGAGGAGGAGGCGGAGGCGGAGGCGGAAATGGAACCGGAGGTGGCAATGGAGGCGGCGGTGGTGTGGGTCCCGGCGTCATTGGTGGTGGCTCCAATGGCAACGGCCTGAGCCTGGCCGGTGCTCTGAGCGGCATGGCAGCCGCTGGTGGCATGGCCGCTGCGGCGAGCGTCGCGGCCAGCGGGCTGAGCGCCCTGGCGGCCAGTGCGGGCGCCTTGGCGGATCGCTGCGGCAGTGCCGGCGGCAACATCATTAGCGGACCCCTGAGCGCAGGCGCCGGTCCCGGCTCGGGCAGCAATGGCGGTGCTGGTGGCGGCGTTGGCTCCGGCGGCGTGGCGGGCGTCTCGGGCGGCTCGATCAGCATGGGCAGCGGCGCAGGCACCGCCATGCACTTGGGCGGCTCGACGGGCAGCTTGAAGCAGGAATGCGAGTCACTGATGCATCCGAGCCACGGCAGCAGCCTGGGCGGCATGTCCGGCTATGTGCCGCCCATGTACAACCGTCCCATGTCCTTCAACGAGCCGCTGCGCAAGCGCGCCTTGCGCAGCCCCTACGCCGAGCAGGAACTGCGCGGCAGCGTGCTGCGCGATGGCTCCAAGAACTCCTCGGAGTGCCCCAGTCCCATCAACAAGCCGCCCTACCATCGACCCTCATCCAGCGCCTCCTCAACAGCGCCCACCGAGGCGGACACAATGCACTCCGAACGTGCATCGCCACAGTCCAGGTTAGTTGGGTAGATACCTCATTATAATCCATTGAATATGTGGTAAATTAGGGTATTATGTTTTTGCTAAAGTGTGTATAACAGGCAGAAGTGGGCGTGGCAAGCACCATAAAGTATATATATTCTTATTCAGGACGACGAGCTGAGTCAATTTAGTTATGTTTGCTAGTCCGTCTGTCTTTCCGCATGTTTGAACGCGTCGATCTCAGAACTTTTAAAACCTAGAGCTTTGAAATTTTTTATGGATCCTTGCATGGCATACATACAGATCAAGTTTTTGTTAAAAAATCGATTAATATTCCCATTTAAATGTTATCGACTAAAAATCTTATCAAAATTATTATTTTTTAAATACATCTCATACATCTTGGGTTTTCAGACTTTATACTCAGATCCATCTGTATTTAATACAATTTTGGTTTTCGTATATTTGGGATACAGGCTCTAAGTTTTACCAAATTCTTTAAATTGTAGGTCAGTTGCAAAAAATAGCAAACACGTGATGAAGTTAGAATTTTTTAAAAATTTCCTTATATTCAATAGAGTATGTAGATTTTATGCTGAAACTTTCATTGAAATCTCTAAAGTGGCACAGAAGTTATTAAAGAAAACGTTTGGCTTATTAGCAAAATCACGCGTTAGAAGCCCAAGAGTTTTCCTATGCACACATCAATGCACACAACTACACACATCTAGCGATTGAATTGTGTTACACTATAAGTTAGCCGCTACTTTAGCTTTGATTTACTAGATAGAGCTGTGAGGTATTTTCGCATTTGCAACGAATGTCCCTAGCTGTGAAATGAAGATGTTGGTAAAAGCTTAAAACCTGGCACCCCAACTAAAGTCTTCTGACTTAATCAGTTAATTTTAATAAATTTTCTATTCATGCTTGCAGCCGCTATGAGAACCACAGTCCGAGCACCACAGCCGGCAATGGCAACGCGCCGAGCAGTTTGGATCGCATTGTTAAATCGGAGCGGAACAATGGAAGCGCCAACGAGGCCAACGATGATGAACGCGAGCTGATGGACGAGTCGACAGATGTATGCAAAGAAAACCCTCTCTCTCTCTCTCTCTCCCTCTCTATCTATAGAACAGTGGCTCATATAAATCTCTAACTCTCACTTTATATTATATTATAGAATGGCGCTGAGGATTTGCGTGTGAAGCTGGAGAACTCGAACTTTTCACCGCCGCCACCCAACTCGAACACCTCGTCGACGACACCGAACACGCTGCTGGAGAACCTGAAGAATGCGGACGGGTCGCTGTCGGGCAATTTGGCGGCTTCGATAGCGCCAGCCGACATGCTGAACGTGTGGAATGCAACGAAAATGAATAACAAGAACAGCGTCAATACGGCCGATGGCAAGAAGCTGAAGTGTCTGTACTGCGACCGGCTCTACGGCTACGAGACGAACTTGCGTGCGCACATCCGGCAGCGGCATCAGGGCATCCGGGTGCCCTGCCCCTTCTGCGAGCGGACCTTCACGCGCAACAACACGGTGCGGCGGCATATAGCGCGGGAGCACAAGCAGGAGATTGGGCTGGCAGCGGGCGCCACCATTGCGCCGGCCCATGTGGCGGCAGCGGCGGCGGCAGCAGCGGCCGCCAATCATTCACCATAGGAAGCAGCCGCAACGGCAGCGGCAGCAGTAGTCATTAATGCGAGCAAGGAGGCGGCGAAGCAGCGTAAACGTAAATCACTCAAAATGGCATTGGAGAAGTGCATGCAGAGGCGGGATGCGATGGCAACCGCGGGGGAAACAAGTGGCGGTGGCGGAGGGGGAGTAGGAGACGGCGGTATGGGCGGAGCCGTCGATGAGAGCGAAGCGGCGGCAGCTAGCGGACTGCTCAGCTTTGTGCAGCGGCAGCATCAGGTGCATCAGGAGCTGGCTATGCAAATCAAGGCAGCAATGGCTGCTGAGCAGGAGCAGCAGCATCAGCAGCATCAGCAGCACCAACAGCAGCAGCAGCAGCACCAACAGGAGCAGCAGCAGCGAGCTGAGGCTGAGGCAGCGGCGGCTGCAGCTGAGGCTATGGATACCACAGCAAATACAACAACAACAACAACAACAACAACGGGCACCGATGCCAGCGATGCCGAGGCCAGCGAGCTAAGCAAAGTCTCAGCCATGGACATCGATGAGCAGACCGAAACTGAAATCGAGCCCGAATCCGAGCTGGTTGTTGTTGAGCCCAAGATCGAGCCGCTGAGCGACAGCGAGGCTGAGGAGGAGCTGGAGCAGGCAGAGCAGGAGCAGGAGCAGCAGCAGCAGCAGCAGCTGATACTCTACCAGGCCACGCCGCCCCACCACGAACAGCCACGCACGCCCACGCCCACAAGCCCGCCGCCCCTGAGCTCCACGCCCAATGCAAGTGAGCAGTAAAAAAAGAAAGAAGAGAAGAAAATTTAATTAAATATTATTAAGACCCCCGCCCCCCACAACTTGAATTTAAAGCCTAACAATGAGTGATTGATTGAGTGATGATAATGATGAAGATGAAGAAGATGATGAAAAACGTTTACGCTAAAGGATCATGAACAACCAGATGATCGCCAGAAGAAGATGAAGAAGAAGAAGATATGACTACTGTTGCAACTGTCGTTGCCCTCGGAGACCAACAAAACAAAGAGAAAAAAAAGACCCAAAACTGGGCAAAATGTTTACTATATAAATTAAACCAAAACTAACAACTAAAAACTAAAATTAAATTTAGAGAAACAAACACACACACACACCTACACACAAACACACACACACACACACAGCTGCAGTATTTGATACAAATTTTTAAAATTTATTTACAAACGACAACAAAAACAGGAGACCAAACAACAATTTAAATTAAATATTTTTAATTTATTTTGAATAGCAAACAAACCAACAACAACAACAACAGTAAAAACAACAAAAGATTTAAAAGCAAACGCAAACCGGCTGAAAAATCGTTTTCAGGGTGCTAATTAAATAAAATAAAATAAAAACGAAAATAAAAAATAAAATATTAAAAAAAAAATAGTGAAGCTTAAAATGAAAATGAAAATAAAAACTAAAGTTTGAACGTTTTTGATTGGTGCCGTAGCTGAAACAAAAATACACAAATAATTGTTTATGTATTTTCAAAATATAATTCACAATTATTATTTAAAAAAGAAATGAAGAAAACATAAACAAACAAAAGCAACATATTTAATTTTTTTAAATAAAATAAAAAATAGCTGCAATACTACAAAACAAACAAACTACAAAGCAACAATAGCAACAAAAACCGCAACCAAAAGTACCTGCAACAATTTAAATAGTATAAAACAAAAACAAAAACAAAAATATAAGAAACAAATACAAAAACAAAAAGCGAACTATAAAAAATACACAAGAGCATTTAATTTTTTTATAATAGTTAAAATCAAAACAAAAATTTAAAAATTGCGCTGGCAGCTGAGCTAAAAAATAGAATTTCCTTGCCTAAGTTTTTTGTAAATAATTTTATTAAATTTCTCATGCGCCAAGGCAAGAGCAAACATAAAAAAAGGCTAGCTGCCACGCCCACAATCCCATGCGCTGTGCATTTTAAGTTTTCATTTAAAATTTCTCTTTAGTTTTTGTTTGCACACGCGCCTAAAAAAGTCAAATTTTTCAATGAAAGTTTTTATTATCACTCTTTTTTTTTACAACAAACACAAAATAAAAAAAAAAAATAAAACAATTGGTAAATTGGGTGCCTATAAAAAATATATAAAATTAAATGAAACTATTAGTAAAATTTTATAAAAAAAAATGCTTTTATATATTTAAATAAAGAACTAAAGTAAAGATAAAAAAAATAATTATAGCAAAAGTAAAACTTGTTAAATGGAAAAAGGAAACGAATGAAAAACCTCTCAAAAACGTTCTCAAACAAAATCAACAACAACAACAAACAGCAACAAAATTGATAACAAAAATTCAAAATCGAAAACTTTTGGCACACCTTTCGAAAACATTTTTCAAACAAAACAAAATTGAAAATTTTTTCTTTTCAAATATCCAAATTTATTTAAATTCAAAATTCAGTTTTTTCGGCTCTCAATATGATTTTTGTAACAAAATAAAACAAACAAACAAAAATGCTGTAAAAAAAAAGGAAATGATTTGAAAACATATTTGTTATAAGCAAAGCAAAGTGAAACATTAAATAGCCAATGCGGCCCACTGTGGGCGTGGCACTTGTATATAGCATAAAAGAAAAAGAAGAAAACAAAATGCAAAATAAATGCAGAGTTTTAGAGTTTAAGGTTCAGTTGTAAAAGTTGATATAAGGAATGCCCCTACTACTGCTGGGTGTGTAGTACATGAAATGTAATGTATGTATATATATATATATATATATATATATATATATGTATACATGTGTATATGTATATGTATATGTATGCATATATACGTATATGTGAAGCGCATATGTAGGAAACACTTAGGCTCGCCAAAAGTTGCTTGCAAGTAGTTTTACTTTTCCCGTTAAATTTTCGTTTTTATTTGTTATACACTAATTATCCGGTTTTTTTTCTTTTGCTAGATTTTTCATTTCACATATAAAATACAGGGTGATACACATATATACACACACGCACACACACACATACACACACACACACACACACACAACTACAATAGCTGACAAAATAGTATTCACAATAATCAAAAGGGAAATCTAGTTACAATATACAATAGCGAATATATATACACGCACACCTACATACAACCCGTTCGCTTTGAGAATCGCATAGAGCGGCTCAGCGGCATATTTTTCTTGTGTAGTTTTGAAAACTTCTCCCCCCACTTGAAAACCAGTTTGTTCTGTGATCTGCAGCGTTTCACGCGTTGCAAAGTTATTTTTGTTTTGCTTTTTTATTTTTTTTATTTTGTTTCTTTCGATATAGTTCTCTTATAAATATATAGATATATATGTATATATATATATGTATATCTTTATATAGTCCTTCGATCCCAACTTTTAAAAACTAGAACAGCACGAAAAGAAAAAAAGTAATTGCAATAATTTAATCTTAAAATACACATATATATATACCCTGTAATTTAACCCTACACACACACACGCACACACTCGCTCAGCCAGCCCCCGCGGACCACGCCCATTGCTTTGCCGCCTCTGCGTTAGCCTGGCTGCAAAACGTTCTCTGGAGTCTGAATTACATATTATTTTTTAAGTACGTTTTGCTGTCCTGGTGGGCGTTTGGCGTGCGCAAGCAGCTCTGGGCGTGGCACATACACAAACAAAAATTAGAGAGTTAATACTAAATAAAAGATATATAATTTTAAGTTTTTATGTTTAGACTATGCATATATACGTGTGCATATATGTAAATCAAACTCAGGAACTCATATACCTCAGAAATCAGAAACTAAAACTTTGTTTCAAATTACTTTATATATATATATGTATAGTATATATATATATATATGTATGAAGTTCAAAGTTCATTCGAAGATGCTAAAAAAACACAGCTTTAGTTCTTAGTTATGTATTTTTATGTTTTAGTTTTTATTTTTACCTAAACTAAGCTTAAATATTAAAGCAAAAGACACACACACACACACACAACAATAGCAATAATTACAACAACAACAAAAACATGAAAATATATCGAACTGCAATAGTTAACTAAACTACCTCAATGGGCCCCAATAGACTGCGCATATAGCAAAAAATAAAAAATATTTTTAAATGTAAAAAAAAACGAAAAATACAAAACTTTTTTAAAGTCTTGTCTAAACACACATACACACACACACACACACACACAAACACCTGCACACACACCTTTTGGCTTTTTTTTTTATTTCAAAATATTTACAAAAACAAATTTCATTTGCAACACAATTTTTTGGCTTCAACTTAAATGAAAAAAAGAAAAACAAAATCCCAAAAATTTCGGTTGTAAAAAATAAAAAATCCGTTTTTTTACGTTTTTGTAAATATGCGCTAAATTTAAACACGAAACGAAAATGGAGCACATTTAATGTAAAGTTAAAATCTTTTGGCTATATAAAAACGTAAAATTAAAAGATAATTACACAAATTTTACTCTATGCTAAGAAAGTCATATGTTGTATACATTAAAAAATTTTGGCAAAGCAACTAAATGAGGCAAAAAAAAAAAACAAAAAACTTTACATTTACTAAACTATGTAAAACACATACGAATGCAAAACAAAAAAAAAAAAAAAAACAAATACAAAGAAATTATTTTAAGGCTATCAAAAATTATGAAAAAAATAAAATAAATAAAATATTTCAACTTTAACTGTCCAAAAAGAAAACATGAAAAATTTTGTTGACAGGAAATTAAATTTAACTTCAATTCAATGCGTAAACCCAAAATGGTTATAAAAACAAAATATGTAAAAAATAAAAAATCCTTTCTTGAAGAATTTTTTTTGAAAAAAAAAACGAAGCAAAAACTATTTTAGGCTTAAACTTTCGGCTAAAATATTAACAAAGAAAAAAAAGTAAACTTAAAACAAAAACAACATATTTTTAACACACGCAAAAAAAACAAAGCACTTGCTAAAAAAAAAAAAAAAAAAAAAACAGTTATTTGCATTAATATTTATTTCAAGTAAAAAAACAATTTTTAGGCCCAACTTTTGGCCCAAAAATAATTTCTTTGTAAAAATGTAAGTGAGAAAAGAAACAGAAAGAAAAAGAAAGCGCATAAATTAATAACTAAAATTAACAAACAAAGAAAAACACAAATGTCGCCATTTTGCATTTATAAGAGCGTTAAAAGTTGAAAAACAGCAAATAAATGAAAAATTTAAAAACTTTTAATGTACATAAAAATAAATTAAATATTAAAAAAAAAAATATACTACATATGTTGTAATTTTGTTTTTCATTTGTTTCAATTTTAATATATTTTTTAAAATAATTTTTTGCATTGTATAAATTAATTTTTAAGTAAAATTATAAAACGTGAATTATTGTGTAACGAATTGTGCACAGGTACAAAGAGCTATATATATATATATATATATATATATATATATATATATATAATAAAATACGCGCTGTATGTAATTTTTGTTATATATTTTTTGTTAATACTTGTTTTCTAATTAATATTTAGTTGAATGTATATTCAAAAAAAAAAAAATAATAATAATAATAATAAAAATAAAATAAAACAAGCCAATTGTACTTATAAACAATTATCATCAACCTACACTGAGCGAAGAAATAGTTACAAAATTACATAAAAATCCTTTACGTTCTGCTACACTGAAAAAAACTTCTATCCGTAAGTTATTTCAAATAACTATAAAAAAACAGCAGTAAAGCCGATACAAAATTTATTTTTAAGCGTAAAATGTAAAAAAATGTATGCTAATTTTTAATTATAATTTAATAACATTTATGTTGTTTTTAATTTGTTTAAGCAGCACGCGAATTGGCTTGTTTACAATTTAATTTTAGTTTTTAATGTTTAACTAAATTTAAAAAATATATATATACACAAATCATATATATTCAAATATATATATATATATATATATATATATATATATATATATATATATATATATATATATATATATATATATATATTTAATTAAATGCTAAATTAATGCAAAACTAAATAAATGTTTAAAAAAATTGGAATAATTGGCAAATTTGATTTTTTTGTTAACAAAATTTCGAAAAAAAAATTGTTATTTTTATTTTTACAGCAAACGGGACAAGAAAACAAAATGCATAAATATATTTTTATGTTAAGGCAAATACGTATACTAAAAAAGTTTAAAAAATAAAATACAATTGTTTAGGCCTAAGCAAACTTTACAGTTCAGTTCAGCATTATGTATGTAAAAAAAAAAAAAAAAAAAAAAAAAAAATAAATATATATATATATATATATATATATATATATATATATATATATATATATATATATATATATATATATAAAGTCGATTCTGGTATCCCCTCCTTCTCTATGAATGTGTAAATCAAGTTGTTGTAAATTTGTCTAAAATGCAAATCGAAGCGAGTACAAATTAACTTTAATATATATGTGCGTAAAATATATTATTTATTTCACATTTTTCTATTTAAATAATCTTTTTTGTTTTCATTTTTCATTTCTAATGTAAGTCACACAAAGTTTAGAGACAAAGTTAAAGAGGCATACAAAAAAAACTTTTGGAACAAAGACAAGTACAAAATTTCAGGTAATACGAAAAGTAGCAGTAAACATTTTTTAACATTAACAAATATATTATGCAAATACGTACAAATTTTTCGGCATAAAACGCAAATTAAAAAAAAAAAAAGAGAAAAAAAACTTTAAATAAAAATTAAGTAAGAAACTGCCAACAAAAAAAGTTTGGCAATTGGTGTGACTTTTTAGCGATGCTTTAGTTAAATAAATGAAAACTTGCAATGAAATATATAATATATATATATATATTTATTTTTTAATTTATAAACTTTTGTTTTTTACATTAACAAAAACAAACAACAAAACTTGAGTTACACATGCATAAAATAAAAATAAATAAATCAATTAAAATTAAAATTAAAACTGCGCTGAACTGCAAAGTGTGCAAAAAAAAAAAGATAAAGTTACACAGAAAACTTTTTTTATTTTCAATTTTTTTTTAAGTCCACTTAATAAATATGTATTATGTAAATGTATGCTAAAATCTATGTACATATACATTTATTAAAAAAAAAAAATTAAAAAAACGATAGTTTTAATAAATATATAAATAAAATCCATTTTGGAGCAAACTCAGGGCATTATCAAGACTCACGACGATGTATACATGCATTTAATACCAAAAAACTTTTCGATATGTATTACAAATAAAAATAAATAAATTAAAAGCAAAAATTTGTAATCATGCAAAGAAAAATAACGATTATGAACAACTCAGGTATTAAAAATAAATATTGAAAAAAAAAGAAATATTTTCAAAAAAAGAAAACGACATTTTTTCAAAAAAGTTGTGCAATATTCTTAAAAGTTTTCTAAATACGTAATAGTATTAAATAAAACTAAAACTAAAAAAAAAACATGAAAAAAAAAGCAAAGCAAGTAAAAGTAAAAAGAATGAGTGTTCATAAATGAAAGTTAGGCATGGAAAGAGATAGAAATAGATTTTAGAGAGTAAAGAGTAAAAGAGAAGGAGCGTGAGTTTTTGAAGCAAATGACGATTTAGCCTTATAATTTTATATTTATTTTTTAAATCTTTTTTTATCATACCAAGCCACAAAAAACGACAACACTACAACTACAACAACAAACAACCACAACAAACATACAAACAAACAAACACACACAACAACACACAAAAAAGATACAAAAAATAGTCAAATAAATAGCTAAATGAAAATGAGTTTATATAAAAGAAGGAAAACATAAAACTGTGATTACATTTTTTATTGTCGATGCTGATTGATAACAAAAATGTTGCATAAAAAAAAAAGAAAATTAAAAAATATATAATGCAAAATTGGCAAACTAAAAAAAAAAAACAAAATGTAAAAAAAACAGCTTATGATTTCTTTGATGCATAACTAAATAAATATTAAATTAGCCGAAATATTAAACTTCAAAAGAATTACTAAGCGTAAAAAAAAAAAAACACAAATAAAAAAAGAATACAAAATATTACTTATAAAATGATTTAAGTATTAGTAAATAATGTCTATCAAGTTATATAATTTACCAGACTTTTTTCATTTAAAAACTTCAAACAATTTACGATTGAAAACTTAAAAAATCCAACGTTTAGTTCACATTCCACTGAACATTTTCTGTATGTAGTACACTTTAGTTAAAAATTAAAGTCTGAGATTTTACATTTATATGGTCAACGTATACACCTAATTATTAATATATGAAAAAAAACTTATAAAAAAAGAATACAAAATTGACTAAGTTTATGAATTATTTAAACAAAAACGGTAAACACACACAAACCAGAAAGAAACACACATACATTTATATTTGGCTATATACTAAAAAAAAAATATATATATATATATAGAAAGCAAAATGTGTAAAGAAAAATTTTAAAAAACCTAACTAAACTGTATTTTCACTCTGATTTCTATATATACATATGTCTGGAATATGTGCAAGCGTGAAATTTAAGTAAACGGCTTAAATATATTTTTAATGACAATTCGGATTAAAAAATTTACGATTATGGCATAAACTTTTGTGTAAAATATTAAATCTAAGCTATACAAAAACAAAAAAAAAAAAACTTTCAGAAGAAAAAACGCATTGTAACAAAAACTCACACAGCATGGAAATGGGGAAACAGATATTGAGCATTAAAAAGTATATGAACGAAAAATCTAAATTCAATAAACTTGTTGCAAAAATATAATACAAAAAAACTCTAGTTTTATTTACACAAATATGATTTAAGACTTGGCGCGCATTTGCAGAATAATTTACTATCGTTTCAATCGATAGCTCTTGGCTATTGCGTATCGATAGCTGTGGTCCGCGTGCTGGGCACACAGTTTGCTGAACAGCTGTTCGCTTGTTGTCGTTATCTGTGAATGGTGAATGGACGCCATTGTGTTACGTGCTGACGAATCGAGTAAGTAGAATTTTGTTGTTAATAGTGTTAGCCTTTGTTTTAATTTGTATATAATACTGACAAATCACATTTTATAGCACTAATTAAATAACGATTCGATAACTACTTGAAGGCGCCTAATAAATTTGCAACAACATAAGAAGAAAGACAACAAACAAGACAGAAAAACAGTCACAGTTAACAAAATGGTGAGTAATACGGATGATATGAAAACAAATTGAGCAAAAAGAAAGAACACAAGCTAAAATGGTTGCCGCCCCAATGCCTAAATCACTACTATGATATTTGAATATACATGTGGTCAATATGTATATATGTATATATGTGTAGTTGGCCTGTGACCTAAAACAAATGCCCATATATGGAAGTGTTCGTGGCTTGCCGGGTTTTAGAGAAGGAGGGACGAGGGCGAGGTATAGGTAGAGAAGAAGAAGTGAAACACTTATCAGCTGTGATTGGCAAATAAAAGGCAAAAAAAAGTGACTCAAATACATTTTTGTTACCACACTTTCGTTTCTTGCAGTCGGAAATGCAAATGGATTGTGCGCTGGATTTGATGCGAAGACTGCCGCCTCAGCAGATTGAGAAGAATCTGATTGACTTGATTGATCTGGCGCCCGATTTGTGCGAGGATCTGTTATCATCTGTGGACCAGCCGCTGAAGATAGCCAAAGATAAGGAGCATGGCAAAGATTATTTGCTATGCGATTATAATCGGGATGGCGATTCGTATCGTTCGCCCTGGTCGAACACCTACTATCCAGCGCTGGAGGATGGGCAAATGCCATCGGAGCGTTTACGCAAGCTGGAAATCGAGGCGAACTATGCTTTCGATCAGTACCGCGAAATGTATTACGAAGGAGGCGTCTCCTCTGTTTATTTGTGGGATCTAGATCATGGGTTCGCCGCGGTCATATTAATCAAAAAAGCCGGTGATGGCAGCAAAATGATACGCGGCTGCTGGGACTCAATCCATGTTGTGGAGGTTCAAGAGAAAACCACCGGCCGCACGGCACACTACAAACTCACCTCGACGGCAATGCTGTGGCTGCAAACCAACAAACAGGGCTCGGGCACCATGAATCTGGGTGGTTCACTGACTCGGCAAACGGAACAGGATGCCAATGTGAGTGAATCATCGCCACATATCGCAAATATTGGCAAAATGGTCGAGGAGATGGAGAATAAAATACGCAACACCCTCAATGAAATTTACTTTGGCAAGACCAAGGATATTGTGAATGGGTTGCGTAGCACACAATCGCTGGCCGATCAACGGGATCAGGCGGCCATGAAACAGGATCTGGCTGCAGCAATATTGAGACGTAATGTTAAACCCGAATAGAACTGAAGCTGAGTTGAGTGTGAAGCCTTATATATAGACAGTAATCGACTTCAAATTACAGCATTGAGCAATTAGTAAAGAAAAGGAAAAAAAAAAAACAAAACACAAAAACAATGCGCATTTCTAGACATTAAATTTGTTAACGAAACATTATAATAGAAAACTTGTTAAATGAAGGAAACCACAAAAAAAAAAAAAGAAAAAACATTAAGAGAAACAAACAAATGTATTAATGTAAATTGATTGCCCAGTTTTTTGAACATCCTCCTCCTCACGCTCCGCCTTGTTGCATTTTTAATATCAAATTTCAAGTCCAGCTCTTTAGACAGTATCTATTAAGTATCTATATTTGAGTATTTTTTTGTATCTGTATAATGCATATATTATAATTTGTAATCATATTTTTTGTATTCAAAAGTCAACGCAATAATTTTCGCATTTCATTTCAAATTCTATTTTCGATTAGTTTGCATTTTACTTTTGGCAACATCTGCTGCGATTTGACATTTAAAATAATTGTGTTTATAAATAAATATATATATATATATATATATATATATATATATATATAAATAAATAATATATGTATGTATGTGTATTGTAACAATAAGAAGCTCGAAGCATAAATTTTACATTATGTACTTTTACTGAACCGCTCTGTATTATGTGACAAATACACATTATGTACCGATCAGCGAAACATATATCAATTTATTAATTTATATTGGCTTTTGAAGGAATGGCTTTATAGAACAGATGTAGATGAAGACTCGGTATGAATATCGTTCCCAAGAGAAGTATTTTGACCAGATTATAATGAAATATTTAAATATTATATTTGAGTCTAGTCGTTTTTGAGGATGAATCGATGTTAGTTCATATCAGATGCTATTTAAATCCACTTCAACTATTACATACATTTCTTTCAGCTTTAGAAACACTTGCTTTTGCATTTTCTCTCACTAAGGTAATTTTATTTACATCAACATAATGCCTTATTATCATGTCAAATTTTCCAGTTGGTAAAATATATTTTTGCAAGCAAAAATCTTAAGAATTCTTTAATTTTTCAGTTTTGTTTTTTACATATTTTTTTTTTTTTTACATATTGTTTTCCCATTTTTTTTGTATATCAAAATTATAATTATATACCATTTTTCGGCTTTACTAATTTTTAGATTCAAAAAATTTCTTCTACAGTTTCCAATAACCTGAAAACTGACAAAAGGGTATTCCGATTCCAGAGGACAAAATAGAATATATTAAAATATTTCAAGAAGGCTAAATTATGAAGAAGACCTTTCTTTCGATATATGAAATATTATAGCTAGACTTCCTTGCTATATCTTTCCCTCTTTATTCCAGTTGCATCAGCATACTTTTCATATTTCATTAAAATGTTCATACTTTTTGGTTTTGGTATGGCTATGCTTTTGTTTATTTTTCATGAAAAAAATCGCAAACTGCGCTACAAGTACAAGTTTTATAATTATTTTGTTTATCAATTTTTGTGAGTGTGTTTTGTTTTTTATCAATTTATATAAGATAAGATGTGTGGCCTTATATCGAGTACATGAATACAAATACATTTTTTAGTTATCAGTAAATTGAATTGAAACTTTTTCTTGTTATGCGTATCGTTCAAATTTGTTTGTTTTTCTTTTTATCATGATTATTATTACATTATATATGTTTATATAAATACTTTTAGTTTTCTTTTTTCTTTTGCATTATCAACTATATACAAAATCGCGACAACATTTATGCGTGTATGTGTCTGATAAGAAGTTCTATGCGTGTAGAGAATCGTTTTCGGATTTCTTTCAATACTTAACAGTATTTTGTCGCTCTAGATATCTACAAACTTAATTCTAAATGATTACGAATAAGTTAAGATTTAGATTTAATTAGTTATGCCGAAAATGAAAGGTTACCTTTACGAATTTTGCTGCTGTTGCTTTTGTTTACATATACAATATTTTACACGGGCTGACAAATTCGAAACTTGTTTGTGTAGTGGAAACAAGGGAAAGGATTTGGGTGTTTAACAGTGGGGCAAAGGAGCATCAGACTGAGTAGTCGAGGAGCAATAGTAGACCAGCAATTAAAACGCCTCGACTCTCATTTAGTGCGTACATTAAATAGTTAAAAGTAAATGTGCAGTATATATATATTTATATATAGAAATATATATATAGATATATATATATGTAAAAGTCTCTTAGGTACACAGCTTATTGCATTTTGGAAACTTCAAACTTAGTATTAATGATTTCCTCATCGGAATCAAGTACAGGCAATGCTGGATCACCCATCGATGAGGGTATATTCTCCTCCACCCAACGTAAGTCATCGTCTTCGGTGGTTGTGGCTGCACGTGAATTTTTAGTGGTTTGCGCGTTGCCATTTTGATGAGAGCCACGCATCTTAATGCCATACGCATCTGCTACAAACTGATCCTCTTCGTCTGTAAGTGCAGGATAGAGAGTTAATTTATGTATTGATATATATTTATTGCTGATCTAGCTAACCCTCATCGTCCTCATCCTCTGGATTATCTAGCAGCGGCGTAAATGCATATCGCTGATTATTATTTGTGGGTCGCCAAAGAATCATAATGACCAGCAATAGCACAGAGAACAGTATATGCCAGAAGCCTGTATCTATCCATATATCGTGCCAGCCCTGTAAATTTTATATATATATATATATTTAGATATAGCCAAACGCGTATTTGTAATTAACTTACGGGTGTGCAGCTCTCGGTCTTACGCAATCGCAAAGCAAACAACATGAAGATCAAAGAAGCAATAACAGCGAATATGAGCGTATTGGTAAAGTGTCTATACAGTGAGAGCTTAACCATGTTTCTGCGCAGTCGCAGCGTGCGCGTTGTCTGTACGAGCGATGTAAATATCCACCAGCAAATTACAGTATCCAGCACAGCGAGTGGTATGGTAGATAGGAGTAGCTCGCTGCGATCGCTCTTGACTCGGGTAATACGCAAATAGCTCTCCACGCAGGCCAGTACAAAGTATAAAGTGCCCACGCCCACAACCCGATGCAGCATGGGACCCAGGCGAGGTCTATCACAACATACAAATATAAAGTATAATTAAACTGAGCCTTAACTTTAGCTCTTCACATTCCCTTACTTGACTATGCCGAAGCCCAGGCTCATTATGATGACCAGCATGCGAGCTAGTGTGCGTTTGGCGCAGGAGACAAACTCAGCAACTAGTTCAGCATGCTGCACCGGATGCCCTGTATTGGACACCGTCTGATACTCTGCATAGAAGAAGGCCTTCTCCAACATGCCAAGCAATATGACGCCTCCTATCCAGAATTGTATGCGCAGCAAATCGCGCCATTGTGCAAATGAAACAAATAGCCAGATGATGCCAAATATAACATAGACCACGCACATGATAAGATAGAACTGCAAAATATAGGTTAAAGATTTAGTAACATATAATACTGCAATATCTTGTCCAAACATTTACCGGCAAAAAGGGCCAATCGATGGCTGATATGTAACCATGTGGACTCAGAAATTCAATATGCACCGTTGCACGAAAAGGTTGACCAGGTGGATTTGTTAATATGGTCAGTTCCAGCTCGTAGATGCCATCTTCAGCAATACTCGCAATTGCTTTGGGCTTTGCCTAGAAAAGTGAAAAATATATATATAGCAATATATATATATGTACATATATGTATATTATATGAGAGTTATGGTATGCTTATAATTTTTACAGTACAAAGCTTGATCTTAGATTACGTAAGTCTAATTTAATCAATTATAAGTTAATAATGTACCAACCATAAATATTTATATTCTTATATACTAATGTAGAGATCTTTACGGTCTATCTGGTTTAATAATCTTCTTATAATGCCTAAAATTCATATTTTGTATATAATTGCTATTTACATAAATATTATTTACTTAATTTAATAAATTGTCTAAGCTCGTAATCTTGATGAAGCATTACACATATGCATATTTCTTAAGTAAATCTTAAATAGGGCGATCAAATTCACAAGTAGAACAATCGTTAAAGCTGTTTGATATACCTTCTATTTCTAACAAATATGATGCAACTTTATAAAATCATACTTAAATGAAATATATTTATAAACTAAGAAATATAAATTTTACATCATTTTGAATAGTATTTATAGTTATGAGTCTTTCAGCTGTATATCCTCAAAAAATTTTGGAATGCCTTTGGAATAACTCAAGACGAAATAGCATACCATTTAAGAATATATATTTTGGATTGCATTGATAGCGTTTGCAAATTAGGTTTTAACATATATGGATAAATGTATAATGGAATTAATAAGGTGCCAACAAAATGGATGGATAAACATTTACAAAGAGTACAATTACTTTGCAAAAGTGCCGTAACAACTGCCTCTTTACGGACTCATAAAAAAGTTCCATATCAAAATGAGGTATTAGCTATAGGGTTAACATATTAACAGTTAAGATAGAGCTTCTATTTAAGTGCCTAAAAATTCGATACACAATATAGTATGTTTATATATATAATCTAACATGTGTATATATGTATATAATCTACGTTATATATATATATATATACCTAACATTCAAAATACTTTTTACATATGCATAGTTCCTAACAAGTATTTTTATCGACCACTCTTATACTTCCGCATGGAACAGCATACATACTAATGCGCAGTGTGATAAGTAGAAGTTTCAGATAACAATTCCATATATGCTTTAGGTATTTGCTATTGAGTCACACACACACACATACACACACACCAGTTATAGAAAGAAAGAAAATGTTGCCATAACAATTACCGCAAGTGGATTTTGGCTCTTTTTTAGCTCATGGACTTCCTCCTGCGCCTGCTTGCCGGCGTCATCGCTGACATCGCTGAGTACGATAAGATGCGTGCAGTTGGCATATTTAGTTGTGGATTTCACAAGGTGGCTTAAGCTAACATTTTTCTGTAGATTCGGTTTGTCGTTGAGTGCCTGCAGCTGAATAAATGTTTATAGTAAATATTAAAACAAATGAAAATAAATACACATATATAGACTACTTACAAATCGAGCATCGTATAGACATGGATGTTTCGTCAGCTTAAAGTTAATGGCTAACGGGACTTCCCCTTCAGAAGAGCATTCCACTGTATGAAAGGAGTAAGACGTTGAGGGAGAGGGTGCAGGGTGAGAGAGAGGTTAAAGTGAGGGGGGTAAAGGGCAGTAGTAAAAAGTTTTCAGTTATTGCAAATTGCTCACGTTGCAAAATTCAGTTCACTTACGTTTTATGTAGATCTTCGTATTTGCCAATAGCGGGCGCTGCTCCACAATTGGTTGCAGATCCTAGACAAATGGGAATTACTCGTACATTTTTTTCATATTTTTTGTTTTGGTTTTTCCGTTTTTACCTGATCTATATCAACGTCAATGATGCCGGGATCTGATTTGCCAGACGCCAGGGTGGCAAAACTGGCAAGTAGCGTCAATGTGATTGTAAAATGCTTCCACATTATGTATACGCCACACGAAACCACCTAAATAAATATTATTTATTTATTTTCCCTGTTTGGCTGGCTACGCGTTAGAACAATACTAATACAATTTATCGGTCAACAAATTTATCGATTACGAATTTAGCTGCGCAGTCGAAGGTACTTCTGCCGGTGTCTGCAAACGATATACTTGTTAAAAATTATCATTTTAAAAAAAGTCTTCAATTTTACGAATTGTCTGTGTAGAAAAATAAAGCCTAATTTAAACCATGTTGTATTTTAACCAATGTTGCAAATTGTATTAAACAGCTGTTCAATTTAATCGCATAGAATACCGAAACTGCCAACACAGCTTAACAATACTTGTTCCCGTTTCCTGTGAATGGCAGTGTTATTGTTATCGGCATATCGAAAAATTTCTAGTTAGCATTTTGTTCTAGAATTTGCAGATTGCTCAAATGTTTTTATTGCCATAAAACATGGTAAATGTTATGAAAGGAGTGCTCGTACAATGGTGAGTAAACACTTAAAGTGTTTTAATAATTGCTATAAAGAAATTCGTTGCAGTGATCCGGCTATGAAACAATTTTTGCTACATTTGGACGAGAAACTGGCGTTGGGTCGAAAATTTATCATACAAGACTTGGACGAGAATCATTTGTTTATTTCCACGGATATTGTTGAGGTGCTTCAGGCTCGTGTTGATGAGTTAATGGATCGCATTAGCTTTCCACTGCACGAGAAGGATCCATAAACTTAACATACAATAATTTGCTACAACCAAAATAATGACGGGTCGCGAATCGCATCGCATCAAGGACGCGGAGAAAAAACGGGTGCTAGATGAAGCCGCACGGCTGCGACGTGCACGTAAAGCTCTGGAAGCTCTAGAGCGGGATAACTTTCAAGATGATCCTCACGCAGATTTGGTGATGTCTAAAAAACTACCCAAATTCCAGGAGAGTATTAAGAATGCCAAGGAAAAGAAGGGTAAGAGAAAAGGAGCCGAATACTTTCGGGCCAAATATCGCAAGAATTTTCAACAATTGCTCGAGGAGGACAAGCAAAAGCCCAACTACGAGAGCGCTGCTGCGCCGCCGCCTAAAAAGCCAGTTCGTCATTTTTGTGCCGTCTGTGGCAACTTTTCTCTATATTCGTGCACAGCATGCGGCACTCGCTATTGTCGCGTTCGCTGCCTGCGCACGCATCAGGATACCCGCTGCCTAAAGTGGACCGCGTGATTTTTGGTTGTATAGCTATTAAAACCCCCAAAACAAAATGTAATTTAGATTTAGTTTACGTACATTAAAATAAAAATATCAACTCCTGTCTTTGAAATACATCGATGACGCTAAAGCTTAGTTGAGTGCTTATCGATAAGTCAGCTGCTGCTTTACGATATCAGCTGGAACGTCGTATATGATATGTTTTAATAATAAATGAGTAAATTGAAATAATAATAGAAATATAAGTTTAACTAACGTTTGCTTTAAAATATGATTATATATAAAGTGTGTTAAGATATCGCAATGTATTGTTAAAAATATTTGTTAGTCGACCATCTCTAAAACAGAGTTGCCATTATGTTCGTATATGTGTCAACATTTGTAGCTTTTCATTGTGCGGTCACACCATCGCGCAGTCTCATTTCATTTTTCAAACAGAATAGTTGCTGCGCACGATTAACGCATTGTAAAACAAATTAAATTTTAAGTAGAACGGTCGAAACGTTACAAACGAAACTAAAGTCAAAATCACTAACAGACATTTAAATATTCGAAATAAATAAATTCAACGAAATCAAAAGGCGAAACAGCGACAATTAGGCCGGTTTACTGCGTGCGTAAGCGTCCGTGTGCGTGTGTGTGTATGCGAGCCATTCATATATGTGTGTGGGAGTGTGAGTGTTAGCCATAATCCAATCAGCACAAAGGATACGAAAGCTGCAATAGCAACAGCAACAAAAACAACCTTAAGCAGAAAGAGATTAATTCTATAGCAAAATGGACTTCAATTTTGCGGATCTGAAAAAGGAGGCGGCCAATACGGCTGAGGACATTTTCAATGCAGCCAGCAAGCAGGTCAGCAATACCTACGATGATTTGCTCGGCGACGCCAACGTCGGCAGCGGCAGCGCCAATGTCAGCGGCGAGGGCGTGCAGGACGACAATGCCCATACCGAAAAGTATTTTGCCAACGAGCAAAAGAATCTGGATTTCGGTGATCCGCAGGCATTCGTGCAGCGCATGTCCGCCGGGGCGAAGGAGGCACAGGAGCAGCTAGATGCAAAGTTTGCACAAAAAGCTGATGATTTTGGAGACTTCTTAAAGCAGGGCGCCAAGGATGTCAAGCAGAATGTGGGCGAGTTGACCAGTGACTTTATGAATGTGGAGCGTGGAATGTTCGGAGATGCTAACAAGGCGGCTCCTCCTCCACCTCCAGCTGTTGCACCTACTCCAGCAGCAGCTGTCAAGCCTGTCCACGATCAGGACGAGGATTTGCTGGGCTTCAAGCCAGTAAACAGTGCTCCTTTGCAGCCCTTTCAGCCAACGGCTCCCTCATCTCACGACCAGTTTTATGATGATGACGACGATGACTTCCTAATCAAACCAGCTCCCGTTGCTCCTGCTGCTCCAGCTTCAGCACCAACTGCTGCTGTGGGCAACAAGGATTCGGATACAGATTCACCATCCGTCTCTTATACTCCGTCGCCGGCTAAGAAGCCCATTGCCGATGCTCTCAAGGAGCAGGACAATGAGAAATTCATCTCTTCCGAGGATCTGCTCAGTGATTTCAAGGATGTAGCAGCTACTGCAGCAGTTCCGGCTCCATCTTCCTCTTCTGCTCTGATTACCGATTTGGATGATGATGAATTTGTTGCCAAGCCGGCGGCCAAGGTCGAGCCTCCGAAAGTGGTGCCACCCAAGGTGGAGCCGCCCAAGGTGGTGCCACCCAAAGTGGAGCCACCCAAAGTGGAGCCAGTCAAGGCGGAGCCAGCCAAGCAGCAGCCGCCGCCAAAGCAACAGCAACAACAACAGCAACCACAACAACCCAAAATCGTATCTGTGGAGGAAATCTTTTACAAGTACGGACTTGGTAAGTGAAGATACAAAATAGATTTTTCACATGAGACCCAAAAGAACTTCGGCCAGCCGAATGCTTAATACACTTGCATAAGATATTATCAAATATGATGTATTAAATAGAGATACGCAGTTCGTCTGACATTGTAGTCATTTACCTGCCGATGACCTGAAACTTTCGATGGCTATCATAGAAATGAAATGCAATCAATTCCAATATGTTTATAGCACAATATATTTTTGAAATATGAAAATAAAATATTTCATACGTTAATAAAGGTTTCAAATATTAGTTTTAGATAATTACTAAACACTCTTAGAAAGAGAATTAAAATTTAAAAATAATTGCGAACTGCCATAAATAAAAATAAAATTAAATCATAAATAATTAACTATATATTCAAATTTTATATTCTTTATTTATAAACATTTTTTTATAAATAAACATTTTTTATCAAACTATTTTTAAAATTTTCTTTTCAATATTTAAAAATAAAGAATTTTGCAAAAATCTTCTAAATTTTTTTAATAAATTTATAAAAATGTTTATAAAAAATATATATTTTTTTTAAATTCAATATTTATAGTTTAAAAAATTAACAAATTCTTCATCAATAACTAACTTATTTTTTATGTTCTATTCAATATTAAATAATTAATAAAAAAATATTCGAAAAAAAAAGTTGGGGTTTCTATCCAAAAGTTAAAATTCTTCAAAAAATTAAAAAATTAAAAATTCTTTTTCTCTAATTATATTAAATTACATATGTATGTACTATATATAAAATGCTTTGAAAATTGAAAGTTCTGAAGTCAAATTTTGTTGCATTCAAAACAAGATATTTAAAAAAAAATTTTAGATTTCATATTTCATAAATAAATAAATATTATTATTTATAAATTGCTGAAGGCTCTTAAAAAGAGAAGTTGCTAAAATTGTTTTTCAGATTTAGATATTTGATATGCTAAAATAAAATTGTTTAATGCTCTAGGCATTGATTCCATTTTCAAAATTGGCGAAAAATTCAATGTCATTTTTAATAAAGCGCAATTTACCAATTTGCTCTTTATTATATGATCATTCTGACAAGTAGAATATATCTGCTGCAAGTGTATGGCTTATATCTGACATGTATACATATAAATACATATATATTTATTGTTTTTCGTTATCATTCTGTATCTAATTAGTTTTTGTGCCTGACAACTAGTCATAATTTCTTTTTTTGTTCATTTGTGTTTTGTTTTGTTGTTATTATTGTCTTACTCCTTCCTGCGTATCCTCGACCACACCTTTAGGCGTAAGCGTCACCTTGCCGCTCTGGTCACTCAGTTACAGAGCGGATGTTGTTGCTGTTGTTGTTGTTGTTGTTGTTGTTACTGTTCTTCGTTTTTATATTTGTTACTTAGTCACTCTTTTTTTTTTTTGTTAAACAGTAAACAAGCCGCTTGCATGCTCTCTTCTCCACACACATACACTCTCTCTCTCTCTCTCCCTCACTCTCTCTCTCTCTCTCTCTCTGTCGCTTTGTAGCCTGCGTGCCTTTTGCTTCACGGCTTTAGCATTTAGTTCTTATTTTTTTGCGCTCGCTGATGTCATCGGCATCAAGTTTTGCGCTGTTTTTAATGTACACAATAAATACAACAATGCTTAAATAAATTTATATATGTATGTATTTGACGCGAATTGAATTTCAGTTTGTCAAACGCTTTTCGTTACGGCTGAAAATTTGCATGCAACCTCCTACCCACCCTCGCTCCCATTCGCTCGACGTTGCGACGCTCTCTCTCACTCTCTCTTGCAAAGCTTTCCAGCAAAACGGATCGCCATAGAGAGTGCAGCCAACTATCGATAGTCATTTAGCTATTTGAATGCAGTGACTAGCTCTTACATTGAAATTGGCTAAATTTTATGACTAAAAGCCAATAAAACAATTGTGCCTTAAAATAGCTAGAATTGCACGCACCAAAGTAGCCAACATTGCGCAGCCCTGATCGAATGGCCTAGAATTAATATCGTCGTCATCGTTTGATTCGTGAGTCACGGCTGCGCAATTACTTTTAAATTAGTCAATAGAACTTTCGTATATATTTAATGTGGCATAGTTTTAATGTGCTGTTTCTTATTATATATATATATATATGTATATAAATATATATATATATGTATATAAATATATATATATGTATATATTGTATTCATGATATTAGACTCTGATGAATCAGCATCTTTGTTGCTCAACTGCTGCTGCTGTTCTCTCGTCCATTGACGTGCGGCACAGCATTCATAATTCATATTTCACATTTGATTTTGTTCTTTCTAGTTTTCGAACTACATTTTAGCGTATGTCCATTAAAGCAATTATGGCAAAAGAGAAGAGGGGGAGGGAGGGCGAGAGAGAGAGAGAGAGCGCGAGCAGCTGCTGCTGCCGTTTCGAGTACTCTTTAATTTAAGCCTTGCCTGCATAATTCAATTGTCTAGTTAGGGGGCCCGCTTCACTGCGCAAATTCATTTCAGTATCAGATTTTATACCTCGTTCGTTAAGTGCAAAAGAGTGTATTGAGCTAAGCAATGCTAAAACGTAGATTACCTATCAAAGTAGCTGGGGATTAGAAAGATATACAAATACATGCATATACATATATATATATATATATGTATGTATATGTACTTCACTAGAATTTTTATTTAATTAAAAATGTCCAAATGGAATTAGTAATTGCACAGATGTGAACAGAGTATTGGGCAGTCAATCAACCTACTTGATGTGTTCTTTTTTCCAATCTGCGCCTTTATTTTCGCCGCATGCTGGCAAAATTTTCCAATTAGTAATTTCTTTCTTGTTTCGTTGCATCCGCGGCGTTGCCTTTGCCTTTGTCTTTGTCTTTGTCTTTACTTGCTATTTTTATGGCAACTATATGCTAAATGGCTGACGGCCTGTCTGCTTGTCTCCCGGTCTTTCATTACTTGCGCTTCTTCTTCTTTGCTTCCAATTGGCATTGACTTTGCGGCTGTCGCCGCTTTGCGCTCGTCATCGACCCAGCTGTAGGCACAGAATCGATAACGATAATGCATTTTCTTTACCAGTTGCTCTTTTCTTCTCGCTTTCTTCTTTACATGCAAACGTGCTCGAGTGTGTGTGCTTGAGCGTATTAGTGCTGGCAGTTAAAATAAGAGGCAATAAAGGCGACTTTGCCGTTGTGCAATAAAGATAAAATAAAAGCTAAATGTTGTGCGAGATAAAAACAAATATATATAAAAATAAATAAAAATTAGTTAACAAAGTTGCACCCAAATTTTGTTAACTATTTAATTTTCTTCAAGGTTTGGGTTTTGGATAAGTTACCTAAATTACTTAAATTTTAAAGAAATTTTGTGTAAAATATTCAATTGAATATCATATTTAAAATGATAATAAAAATATGAATTTTAATATAATATTTTGTATATACTCAAATAGCTCTACAATAATTCTTTCTTTTTTTTAATTTTCGTGTTAAATTTTTTAATTTAATAAACACAAAAATTATAAAAAGAAAAGAATAATTATTTTTATATTCATATTTATTTATATATATATAAATATCTATATAAAAAAATTATATTATAATATTGATACCTAAGTAATAACATATATATAAATTTCTATCTGAGAAATTCCCTTATTACACAGCTATACCTGTGTTTTATGCCATAAAAAAGCCAAATTTAGCTTTAACAAATCGCGATTCGCAACACTGCTTGCAGCTGGAGGCCCTTGCATTGGCTTTGCCTCTCACTCACTCTCTCTCTCACCGTTCACTCTTTGCTCTCCACGCTCATTCGAGGCTTGGCACATGGGCTAAGCCCTCACTTATCAGCGCCTTTGCTTTACACTTATCGCCTGCTTTGTAACTGTAGTTCGGTTTGCCGGCATCGCAGCCATGCCGCAATCGAAAGGCAATTAGAGGTTCTTATAAATAGACTGTGAATATCGTCGTACATAAATGCCTATGTACTTAGCATGTTATTCAAGATTGTGCTTAAGATAAAAGAAAATAATTTAAATAGAGTGTAACGAAATTTGTGAAAGCTCCAGAAGAAGTGAGACACGCTGTAAACACTTTTAACAAAGTGTGAATAATCTTTTTGTGTGTTTTTTTTTCCAACTGTGTTCTAATTGCAATTCGTGTTCCAATTGGATTCTTAACTGTATAAGAAACTGAGCTGTGGGTTAAAGAGGCTAATGGGAATTTCTTTTAAAGAACCATGAAAATGTTCTTACTTGCTCCCCACGTCTGGCACTTTTTTCTTATAAATAGCTCACAATTCTACTTTTTGTTTACTTTAAATGTAAAATTGAAGCGGTTTTTTATTGTTATTGTTTGCTTAACAGCTCACAATGTGCGTTGCATCACTATACATATATAAATTTCTTTGACATAAATAGATCGAATCGAGTGTGGAAAATAATGTTTTATGTGATGATATACATAAATGTATATTAGGATTGCCTAAATGAAAAAGTGATTAATATTTTATGTATGTTTTATGATAGCATTTAGATAAAAGGTTCAATGAATAAAGCCTTTTTTAAGAATGAAAGGAAAGGAGAGATTTAAACAATTTATTATTAAAACTTTTTTCTTTTACTTAATTTGTTAATGTGAACAAGCTTGTTATTTCAATTATGATCTTATCAAGATTAACATACTTTCAGAAAGTTTTGCTAAATTATAAGAGTGCTTTGAACCGAAAGGCTTTTTTTTGTGGTAGTCTACTCTTGTGGTAGTCACCCCTAACATTTTGTTAAACAAATGAACTTTATGGGATCAGACCTTTGCTTAGAAGTCGAAAAAGTTAAAGAGCTCTCTAAAAATGGCTCAAAACAGTTGTTTTAAAAATGTGAGGGAATTAGAGAAATTGAGAAAAAAAAAAGACCTATGATTCATTTCTAGGTTAATTGCCTTTTTGGATGGATGTAAATAACTTTGAAATACAGCTCGAATTGCACAATCAGCTTCCGTCTCTGTCTCTCAGATGCTTGCCAATCCATTTGCTCTTGGCAAGTGACTAAGAAGTCGCATAACTGTTTACACAGTATATGGGATAAATCGTAAGGCATTGCAGCTAAAAAGCTAAAAACACAGATGTTTGACGCCCTCCGCCCAAGCGGCTCATTGATTTCATATCAAAATTTCACACTGAGCCAAACTCAAGCCCAACCCCTGCAGCACAGCTGCAAGCAGTGCAGGTCCGCGCCCAAAGAAAAAAAAAAGAAAGGGCAGGAAAAAAAAAAACAAGTAAAACAAGTAAAACGCTGCCGTCTGTGAATTTCCGTCTAGCCCTCGGGCCCAACGCCCACTCGAAGTCTACAAAGACAACGCATGCGCTGCAACGCAACGACTTTGCCGACTCTACACGCGCTGCTGTCAGCTGCAATTGTTAATCGTCGATACATTTGCCAGCTCTAGCGAGAGCTTTTTTTATTTAATGCGAGTAATGCGAGTTCAGGGCTAAGCGCGGTTGCTCAACCTAGTGCACAGGTCGCTTATTGATTTTACATTCGCTTCCACTCAAGTGCGCTTTCGCGCTCTCTCTCTCTCTCATTCTCTCGCTCTCTTTGAAGCGCGCTCTCTGCGCCGTCATTGCGTTTGCTTTGGAACTAGTCCTTTTGAAGCTTTTTTTTCAACCTACGCTCAGTCTCTATACGCGTCGTGTGCCTAACGGACGGCAGTGAATTCTTTACGCGATTGCCTAACGTTTAACGTAACGTCGTAGTTCGCTAGCTTGCTCTCTCGCTCGCTCCCGTTGTGTAAATTGTTTCGTGCCTGCGTAAAAGCAAAGAAAGAAATAGAAAATATACAGAAATTTATAAATACGCAGATCAAAAGTGACGTTGTAATTATAATTGCGACTGCTTTAGCAATTGCTTGGTAAAAATAAGTTTATTCTAATAAGAAAGAATATTAACGAAAAATGTGTACAATTGGCGAGACCGGACAAAATGGCGTCTGCAAGCAGCGGCCATTGATTTGCTCCATTTTGGATCCCAGTAAGTTTTGCACACACATACACACAAGCATACATATAACCAATCAGAATCATAACTAACTGTCAATGGGTGAATGGAAATGCATTTTGTTGTATAATCAACTGCTACGAGGGTCTGCTCTGGTGCTGTAGCTCTTATACTAACTCTTATACTTACGTCTACTAATTTGTTTTGCATGTTTTAATTGTATTTTTTATTGCGTCCTTTAAACACCGCCTAATGCACGCTTATGCTTCCTCTCCCTCTCCCTCACCCTCTCTGCTTTTCTTTTCTATCTCTTTCTCTGCTCAATCTAATTGCCTTGCACAACAACACACATAAAAACCCAAAATGCTAAACTAACGAAAATCAATATTATCCATCGCCTATTTGCAGATGCCTGGTTCAAGCCCGAACGTTTGCACCCGCTAGGTAAGTGTATTGAGCGGCACAGTGCTTGTCAAACTGTACAAATAACTGTCAATCGCAAAAAAACTGTACAAAATACAGCAGCAACAAAATGGATTCTTATTCATTGTATAGGGGTTATATATAAATATAGATATATATGTATAATGATGTCATTGTTGCGCCCGCACAAAACGTAGCTGTGCCACGCCTCTGCCCCATCTGTACTTAGCCTGCCCCTTCGAGCAGTCTCTATAATGCCTTAAAGTATGCCCCGCTTTTTGTTATACTTTTATTGTTGTGCACTTGCCTCTGTATCTCTTTGTCTGCGTCTATTGTAATTGCTTTGCACAACCCTGAATATATGCTTGACTATAATACTAAAGCTCTAAGTATTTCATATTTAGTTGGAGCACTTGTTCTATATACCCTGTAGAAACTCGGGCTTAGTTTAAATAATTTTGATTAGTGGGAATTAAGGGGATCGTAATATTTATGGACTTGGCTGAGAAACTAGTTGAAAACCATCATTTAAATCAAATCTCTTTCCATGTTTAGCGATCCAATCCAGATTGGCCACTGGGTGCTCTCATAATGCTCAGTGAGCCTTAGCTGGCAGCACAATTCATCACAATTCGTTGACTTTAGCTTGTCTTGACCACAAAAAGAGCCAGATGGGAAAACCTATCTTAACTAGTATATGTTAATAACTCTTTCTAAAGTTTAAAAGTCATAACTATTCGAGACTTGCATTGAATATTTGGTGCTAAAATTGATTTATATTTTGTAAAGCATCTATATATATATATATTATATATATATAAATCAACAAGACAGCGTTTCGCTTCAAATTTGGCTTTTTTTTCAATCAAGTTTTTCTATTTCTAATAAATTAGGTAAATACAATTATTTGAAGCCCCTTGCTTATAGCAATTTTAGATATATTTATTATGTTAGCTCTTTCTTAAGGAAAAATTATTTTTTTTAGATGTGCTATCTAATACTACAGCATTATCGATAAATATCGATATTTATTACAATTACTTCTTATAGCAATTTTACATATATTCGTTATATTTTTAGATAAAACATTTATTTTCCAATTTATTACCTTACGCTGCAGCTCACGCACTATCGATAATTATCGATATTTTCTTACAATATGTATATTTATGTTGTTTCAGACATTATCTCTGTAGATGGTTAAAGAAATATGACTAAAGATTCTTCTTAGCTTGCCAAAAGAATCGATAAATATCGATATTAAAATAAACATCGTATTTTTAATAGGTATTATAAAAGCTGTCAATTTGCTTGTCTTATATTACATTATAGCAATTCAGTAATTTCCTTTCCATAAAGTTGTTCATAGGTTTAAGCATCGATAATAATCGATAGATTTTAAGAAAAATATTTCCTATCTAAAGCAAGCCTGGATTAAGTTTGGCATGGAATTTCAGCCCTGAATTTACGGCCTCTCTCATTCTCTCTTTCTCTCTTTGTTATTTTGTTCCGTTTTATAGCACTCTATGTGTTGCTTTGCTTTCTCTTCCTCGGGGCAACGCCTAAAAACAGGCTGCACAAAGCATACAAAATTAGGCGTCCAGCGCCTAAAAGCGCGTAACACAAAATCGCAAAGGCCAAAAACTGCCGACTGCATTAATTGTGGCCACAACAAAGTGTTTCCATGTATTTATGTGTGTGTGTGAATGTGTGCCACGCCCACATAATTAGTAGCCAGGCATAAATACAGTTCAGTTACCTTAACGCCCTGCCCCTGCCACGCCCCACGGGGCACTGGCACTGAAGCGGCAAAAGCAAAGGCAAAAAGCAAACGAAAAACAAAAAGCAAAAAATTGGTAATCGGATCGCATGCTAAACGCTTTCATGATTTAGCTTTGTATAGAGTATAAGCCTCAGTTGGAAAATTGAAAAATGGAAAACCTTTTCACTCGTCTACAAACTGAAATTCAAGCTGATATGCCGTCTGCCTGCCGTGCGCCAAAGGTGCGAGCTGCAGGTGAAAAGAGAGGAGGGGTGGAGTGAATGAGCCGCACCGCCTCCCCTGGCTTTCATTCACACGAGGCTCGCATGCAATCGACGCCAGCGAAACATGCACAACAATAATGGGCATATGAATAGGTATATATAGGTCTACAATAGTATATATACTATATCTATAATAGTCTATATTCTAAAAGTAGTTTCATCAACGTGTTTACGTTTCTCATCAGCTCTCAACTGACTAACGAACGCCAATGCTGACGACGCACAGCTTGAGCTTTGAACCCAACGTGAACTGTCAGCACATTAACTATATATAGTAATTGACTCTCTCTATATATAGGCTTATCTATGTGTGAATTTCCTAAGCATGAGCTGTAACTCAGACCGCGATTTATATAAAACGTACAATCGAATTTGTCGTTAGAAATTTGTACATAAATATATAATTAAAATTGTTTAGCTTTAACAACTTAAAAATAAAGCATGACAGAGCTTAACTATGTTAACTTTTCTTTTAAATAAATAAAGTAACATATATAATATAAGTAAAAGTATATGTTTTTATTTATTTAATTAATTTTTGATTGAAAACAAAGGAAAAGGTCTCGAATTAAATTCAGTTTCCAGCTTTACTGAATAAATCACGAGTGTATTAACATATATTGGTAAGATGTAGCTCCTATGTTAAAACTATCAGGCTGGGCATCCCCTAAGCAGTTGTTAGTAAGTGAGCAAAACTAAACTGCTTGCTCAGTCAAACTTTAAGCTATAACTAGTGGAACTTTTTTAAAATATTATTGACTTTGCTTAATATATTATTAAAAACATCAATTTAAATATACTTTCTAAAAAAATATCCACTGCTCTGTTAAGTACATGTTAAAGCTCTGTTTAAAAGCTGTTCAACTATAACTGCTTAGCAACAAATATTTTGAAATGTAAAAAAAAAAAATGTTCTTTGTTGCATACCTAACATATTTCTGCTATGACGAAGCTGATATTAACTATATCTAAAGTCTATGTTAAGCAACTGTTAAGTGACTCACAACTAACAGTTTGCTATAAAATAATAATTTATATTCTATAACTCAATTACACAAACTCTATACACAAACAAAATAGCTCATAAAATTTTACTAATAACTATCCCAGTGTTCTGCTCTAATATAAAGAATATTTGCTAGTTAATTGCTAAAATCTTTCTCTATTTACTCAATTATTTATTCGACTCCAATCTATTCCGCCCCCTTTTTAGTCTTGGCCATAAAATTAGCGGCTGCTTTTGATGCGCCACCCGCTTGGCACGTAAAAGCAATTGCTCGACTCGGGTCTACTTATGCCCAAAGTCGAGAGATACTTTATGCCCATGGAGTATGCCCATTTACAATCGAATCGAATTCCGGACTGCCCACTGGGAGTTCTCGCAACGCTCTGTGGGCCTTACCAGGCAGTCTGAGTCTGAGTCACAATTCGCTGACTTTAACTTGTCTTGGCCATAAAGAGAGCCAGACGAGGCGTTCTGGGAAAACTTGTTTTTAAGAAGTATGATATAGAAGAGGAAATACTCTTCCTTTAATACAGTTGCCAGCATTAAGCAATTCATTTATAAACTAAAAAGTCTTATACCAAGATTTCAATTTGGGCTTAGTTTTATAGATTTGCATTTCTAGAAGGTAAATACTTCTTATTTAGGGATATATTTATAATCTATTTAATTATTATAATGCAATAATATAATACCTAAATCTTTATATATTATTTTCGAGTCTTTGCTATGCAATATAGAAGAACACATTAGGGCTGTTCCCCAAATCAAAGTTTTTTTATCATAACTCAAATAGTTCTCGAGAAATATGCAACGAAAGAATCTGGAAAAATATGTATATTATAATTATAAAAAATCTGTTTTTCAGTAGTGCAAATAGCTGCTCTACCGTAAACCTGTTTTATCTGAAGTTGATTCATAAATCTAGAAAGAGTTTCAACGCCCAATGTAGCAGGTTAAAGCGCTTGAAACATTCAAACAACACTATTTTGTGATTCATGATTAGAAATTTGTTAGATATGATTTCATATATTTATATATAAATATAAATATATATATATATTTATTTATATATATAACATACCTGAAACTGAAGTTCATAGTCTGCCTTTCACCTGCTTTTTTAGCCGGCCGGCTTTTGTGCTTTCCGAAATAGATTTCTTTTTGTTAGAGGTGAAATGCTTACGTGCCAACTACTGCATGTTCATATTTATATATACGTGTATATAGTATAATATATAAATATACATATGTATGTATTTATCTATTAGAAATGCTATACTCGGTTCCAGGCCAAGCGATTGGCGCATTAGATCATCACAAAATTTTGCAATAGAAAAATGTAGAATGAAATTTGCATTAAAGTGCGAACAGAAATTGTTTTCAAATTGATAAGTTAAACAAATATTGAGATAAACAAGTTCAGAGAAGAACGACTGAAACCCTAGATTAAAAAATTATATACATATATATAATAATATATTGAAGACCAATAAACCAAAACAAATAAACATGTTCCTAAACAGTTAAATGTATTAAATAAACAATTAGGATTTTTTGTCGATCTTTGGAGGATTTACTGTTTAAATCCTCACATGCCAAATGTTGGTATTCAGCTCTACTTTATAATGTGTTATTTATAACTCATACAACTTTTATAAAATTGCTAACAGATTCTCCTCTCTCTCTTTCTCTTTAAACATCCCTCTTATCATTCTTAAGCCATTTCTACCTGCCATTAAAGAAAGTGAACTCAGCAGAGATAAGCAAATGAAATTCTCTGATAAGAAATGTTCGAGTCATGCGCTATTCCAGTACAATTAAACTGAGTAAGAAGCAGACAAAACCGCACGTCAATTGGCTCTGACGTCACGCGTCGAGGAAGCGAATAAAAACATTTCCCACACCCACACGCAGTCTTCGAAAAACAGCAATTAAATTGATTCGAAATGAATTGTGTTTTGGCGCCTTATTCGGCAAGCAGTTCAAAGCTTATACACCTTGCTTAGCAAGCAGTGCAGCAGAATGCTTAACCTTGAATTGCTGCTCTCAATTATTGTTTATGCTGTTCTCTTATGCGTTCCCGTTCTCGCTCGCCTTCTTCTTCGCTCTTCCAATTGTTTTTGTTGCTGTTGCTGCTGTAGTTGCTGTAGTTGCTTTAGGCCAGTTCTACAGTCGCTGTCTGCCCGGCCGGCATCTGCGACGACGACGCTCGCACTTGTCTGCTAATTTTAGATATTTAGCTGTTTCAGCCATTTTGTTGTTGCACTTATTGTCTAAGCAGTTCGATTTTCGGATTACGAAGCGGGCTGTGGCCGCCAAGAGAGCTGTAGCCATAAAGAGAGAGTGAGAATAAGAGTAAGACAAAGAGAGAGAGAGAGAGAGAGAGAGAGATCTAACAATGCTGCCTACCTACAATTATTTGCTCAGCTAGCTTAAGGGCTGCAACGAAGCGATCGCTAATTTGAATGCAGGCACAGCTGATGCGTATAACAGTTAGTGTTATAATTATATAGTGAGTATGCTGTGTACAAGAATTTTGTGTTATACAAATGTCTGTGCTGTAGAACATGTTTATGCAGCGCTGTTCTGTATGACAGCACCGCAGCCCTGGTCAGCCCTTTTTTTGTCTCATGTCTCATGTCTACCTGCTGAAGGGCATTCGCTTACGCTCGTACCTGCTCCTGTGCCTGCAACGACATGTTCGACTTTTAGGGATCGCTACCAACTGATACAGCTACAAATGCATACATACATACATACAGTATACAGTAAGCAAGGCGAATAATATTTACAGCTTGACCGCTCTCTCTCTCTCTCTCTCTCTGCACTCTGCCGCTCTCTAGCTCTCGGCACTGTTCGCTGTTCTACTTATTTGCAATAGCCCCTATATAAGCACACACACACACACACATGTGTGCCTTATGGGTATATGTCAGCTGTAAAAGTATCAGTGTGTGTGTGTGCATGCCTTTTACCTACATATGTATGTATGTATGCATAGTTGAGTACCTCGAATGCTCAGGCCCTGCAGCTGAGCGCATCGAAAATTTAATTGTGGTTTAGTTGATGTACGGACTTTGTCAACGCTGCACGCAACGTTTCAATTGCTGCTTCTCTACGGTTCGTTTTCGTGCACTCGTCCCGCTCGCTCTCGTTGGCTCGTACGTGTGTGTGTGTGTGTGTGTGTGTGTGCTCGTGTCTGTGTCTGTGTTTTCTGTGCGCATCTGTAAGATACAAAGATACAAAAACTTACAAATATGTAAAGCACCATCAGCTGTTGACCTCAGCAGCAAGAACAGCAACAACAACAACTACAACTACAACTACAACAGCAACAACAACAACAGACTGACAGCTACATAAATACTTTCGATTCTTTGGCATTGCTCGTTTCACACGTTTTGTGTCACACCGACCCAACGCGTACTCTATAAATTATATAACGTGAAATATGAAATATATAAATAATTCTATTTATTTCAAGTCAATTTGCAACGAGCTTATTGCGATAAAACAATTGTTACACTCAGAGAAATTGCAGTTGACTTGTTCTACTATTAAGTTGTCTTTAACGAACTTAAGACAGAAGTTAGCGCTATTATATTTATGGAGGGATAATTTAATAAATATATACTTTATTTTCAATCTTGAGTACTCTATATGCACTATCAACCTAATAGGGTTTTGAGCCTTTAATGTGAACTATTTAGATGAGATATATTTAAAAATTGTATAAGACTTATAAGTATATAAAATAATAAAATAGTCGTTAATTAGGGTATTCAGTATTCCAAATGAGTAACTGAAAAATGGAAATTCAGAACAGCAAATATATACAATGCTATATAGAGATACATATAGTATTATGGGTATGAAGAGATAAGGAATATTTTTGATCTTGAATGTAGAAAGCTATATATGATATGCAAATTCTAAAAGCTGTTAATTTATGAATTACAAAATAGATAAATAATATTATTAAATCTTATTCTGAAGTAGCTCTTTAATTTCTTTCAGTGTGAGAACTAACTATTTAAATTCTACAGCGCAGCGCACTTAAAGCTAATTAAAAATTCTAAACAAAAGAAAATCTAAACAAGAATTTGTTGCTTTTAAATTTCTCCCTGTGTATGTAGTCTATATAGGTAGCTGTAGCTTCGTTTATACAAAATTTTCTATAATATACCATAATATTTGTGTATAGTTATTTAGTTATATTTCTGCATAATTAGCTGACCAATTTCTCTAAGTGTACTCTATACTTTGACATTTTATCAGTGCACTTAGATGTCTCGTTTCGATTGCCAATTTTGTTTTTGTTTCTGTTTCAGCTTTTTCATTTTTGGCAAGTCATTCGCTGCATTCGCCCACTGTCTCTTGCCCACTGTTGTTGTTGTTGTTGTTGTAGTCTGGGGGCCTCTGTTAGTCAGTTGGTTGGGCTGCTCTAGGTTCTAGGCTTTGTAGTTTTTGGGTTCGCTGATCGCCGTACGCCTCGTTGCAGTTAACGGTTAATGCAAATGCCGTCGCGTCGCGTGTGTTTTTTTTTATAGTACTTCCTAATTCCGTTTCGTATCGTTGCAGTTGCTTAGCTGCAAATAATCAGATATATCTATAATATATATAGAGAGAGAGTCGAATATATATATAAACACCTAATCTATAAGTAATGGCTGCTGCTTTAGAAACGCTTCAGGCGCTGCTCGCAACGCTCGCTGAAATTCAGGAATTGCCCTTAAATCGGGAATCTCGTAAGTATTTAGCCCCATTCCCTCCCCCCTCTACTTAGTGTTATATATATGTATGATCTACGCAGATAGAATAGATATACATATATAATCTGCTTTTCTTTCTCTCTCTCTCTCTCTTTCTCTATTTGCTGTTTCCAATTGCAGCTAGCATTTATTTATAAACATTTTCGTGTGTGCAAAGAGGCACAAAATATTTTTGTATCTCTATAAACACCCATAGAGCACCTTTCCTCTATGGCTGCATATTTCCATATATTATTTCGTAGGGTAGAGCGTTTATTTCGTCTGGCTTTATAGCCATGTTAATCATGTTGTTATCTGGTATTTCACACTGTTAAATGTTTTTATAACACAACAAGGGAAAATATAAGGGAAAATATTTGGTTTTTTTTTTTTTTTTCAATAATTAATGAGCTCATTAAAAAAAAAGTTAATTTAAAATGAGTGTTTTTTTTTTTAAGTAAAAATAAATAATAATAATAATAAAAATAAAATAGATAAATAAATAATAAAAAAAATCAATTTAAAAACTAAGTTTAAATTATGTTCAGTATAACAGTTGTTTAAGCATAACTTTTAGTGCTACAATCTGTTTTTTAACTGATTTGTAAAAAAGTTTTCCAAATAATTAGCAGAAAAACTTGGGCTTTATTACTTTCCTTATTTTGTTAGCTATTAAAATTCTCAAGCTAACAATTTTTTTTTAACAATAATTGATTTTGTTTTTGATTTGTTTTTGTTTAGTCAAAAACTGTTACTTGACAGATTTTCACAAATTAAAAAAAAAAATTTTTTTTTTATATTTTCTCCATAGTTTTTTTTGTGAAGTGTGTACTGTGCTGAAATTCTATCACATGTCGATCATTTATGAGTTTCCGTTTCAAGCTAACGAATCAGCTGGGATTCGTGCGTGAGTGCGATAAATGACAAAGCACTAAGACTTTTGCATTATGTTTGCTCGCACTTGAACATAGATAGGCCTATCAATAGGTGCTATCAATAGGTATACTTGGAGCAGGGTGTTTGGCTAAGATTAATAATCGATTGTAAGAAATAGAGCGCATTTATCAGTCGCTCTATTTCTTACAATCGACTATAGAGAAAGAGAGAAGCACATACAAAATGTGTGAAAGAAGGAAAGACATAGTGCTTAAGCGAAAGAGATAGGAAGAGAGAGAGAGAAACAAAGAGAGAGAGACAGAGAAAGAGAGAGAGTGAGATACATTTGGATTGTGAGAGAGAAAAACTGAGGAAATAAAACACAGAATGTTAGTGTTATAAAAAGAGAAAGACATGGAGAGACATGAAACAGAGAAACCAATAAAGCGAGAAAGAGATGACGAGACAGAATAAGACATATAGAAGGACACACAATGAAGAGAGACACTGGGAGAGATACAGGTATAAATTGATTGGAAAAGACATCAAGTTAAAGAGAAAAATACAAAACGAAAAATACAAAGAAATGAAGAGAAAGATGGAGAAAGAGAGCATAGAGAGAGAACAAATATAAAGCGATTGAGAGAGAGACACATGTAGAAAAAGCAGTAGAGAGACATATAGAGAAAACAATAAATAGGAAATAAGAAAAAAGATGAGAGAAAGGAAAATGCCTAGTATTAAATATAAAATACATAGGAATATTAGTTCAGAGAGAAAATAATTATGCCACAAGTTCCATTTCAATTTCGAGTGCAATTCTGCTTCGTCACGGCAGGGTATTTAATAGTCGGGCACTCAATCATCATCTTTTCATTGCTACATTGTTGTCCTATTCTGCTATCTTTTAATTTGTCTGTCTTTCATGTGGTCTCGTTTTGATTGTTGCCCGCTGCTGTGCTTGCCACTGAATTATGATTTTCATTATTTCATTATCATTATTATTTTATAACATTTGGCGGCTCGCTCGCTTATGCAATATGTAAGCAGACAGGTGCAATTTGTATTGTTATTAATATAATTTTATTTATTTATTGTATATTGCCCCAAAAGCAAACTCGATTCACATATTATGTCAGCGTCTATTGCCATCTCTCTCTTTCTCTCTCTCTCTCTCTGTCTCAGTGTGTTCGCTTTTGGGTCATGATATCATTTGAAGCAGAGCTTATTACTCATTCGCGCCAAAAAAAGAAAAGAATAAATGGAAATACATAAATCCAAGTAAAAGGGGGTTGTTGCGGACATCCCATGATGTCAGAGCGGTTTCACAGGCACTGTACATTGGTCTAATACGCAATTTGTTTTGATTTTGCGTTGCAACTGAAAAGAGAGTTCAATGAACACCATACACTGCTTGGAGAAAGGGAAGTATATGGCAAGCAGTGCAGTTAGCGCTCACCCTAAATCGAGTGCAGTACGACGTAGTTTCTTTGCCTCAGCCCTCAGACACAGTCGCACTTCAACACCTCCAATTTAGCGTGCCGTCTATATGTGTGTATGACATGCCGCCTATGAATCACGACAATGCGTTTCGTACAACGCCAATCGCAGCCGCACCCACTACGTTCAATTGAACGTAACGCTAGCTTCGTGGCAGCTAGCCGAACTAATACGAAGTGGAATCGTCGTATGCTTTGACACGTTGCTAAACACATTCTGACGAACGTTCGTGCTCGTGCTCGCCTACGTAGTCAAGTTTGTAGCTTTTGTTGTTGCAATTGCGCGTTATCTTTTTACTTTCATGCGCTGGGATCGCGCACTCCTTTCTCTCTCTCTCTGTCTCTCGCGCTCTCTGCAGCGCAAACTTGCTCCATTCCAGAAAACTTGTTTGGGCTGCGTGCGTGCTGCTTTCTATCTCTCTCTCCCTTTCGCACACAGCTCCATTGGGAAGGCAGCAGCAGCAGCAACAGCAGCGCAGCGACGGCAGCAGCGCGGCTTATTGGTTTGTTTTGTGTTTGAACTTCTTCCAGTTCTTTTGCTGCGCTCGAAGCAGACGGCGGTCCGCAGTATCGCTTGTAACTTAACAGTTGTTTTCAACAGTTTGCGTGTGTGTGTGTGTTTGTGTGTGAGCATTGGCCAAGTTTAATTAAAGCTAGACACGCCAATTCAACTTTGCAGTTTTTTGGCGCCAAGTTCCTGTTATATTGTATAAAGCGAAAAGAAAAGAAATAAATTCCAACTATGGCCGGTGGCAGCAAACGTTACTCACGCAACAACTCCAATGGCAACTTCCAGTCGCTGCCCGAACGTGGCCCAGGTAAATGCTACAGCAACAAGAAGAATCAGAAGAGAATCAAATAACTGTAAACGAGTGCTTATCAACTGTCTACTTTGATTTATCATTAAGCCTTATCTATGCTCTGCCCTGTCACTGCCACCGTTCGATTGCCAACGTCAGCAGCGCAGCCAGCGTGGCCATTAAATCGCTGCACAGCAACAACAACAAGAACATTTACCTTTTGCATAATTTGCTTTGGGCTGCTTTTTGGTTGTTGTACGATCAGCTTTTACATTTTGATTGCCACGTCGAAAAGTTGCTTTCGGCTAACGGCGCAGTCAACGAACTTGTCTACAACACAACAACAAAACTTAACGAAATCAGCAAAAACATATTCCATAATTTTAATGCCTGCACTTGCAATCGCACACACTCTTATGTGTGTGTGTGTGTGTCTGTGCGTGTTTTTAGTCTAATTCAAGGTTATCTTCGCCGCGTGCTCGCTAAATACGCGCTTGAGATGTGCGCGTGACGTCACATCAAATTCACGCACGACATGCAAATTTAAAGCATTCTGAGACATCTGCTTTGTATAAAAGTGTGTTTTTTCTTTGAGCGGAAGTTGTTCTGCTGTGAGGTTTAAGAACTTAAGATTATATTCAGTTACATAATTTTATTGAAAATGTTACGCTGCGGGTTGACAGGCAAGAAAAGAGAGGGGAAGAGGACTGTAACATACATACATACATACATACATAGAGCGCAAATTAAGTTTTAAATTATACGAGTTGCAGTTTATACTTATACTTATTTTTGATTTATACTGCAATAGATAACTTAAGTATAGTCATGCTTTTGACAGTACTCACGCTGACATCTCTAGAATACACACAGAGGCAACACTCACACACACGCTTACATACATATTTCTTATCTAGGTGCTCGTCTTCTCTTTCTTCTTCTTCGTTTTTTTTTTTCGTAGAGTCCACTTCACTTTCAGCGCAAACTTGTTTATGATTGAAACCAGTTGGCGACACAACATTCCCAGTTCACAGTGAGTCCCAAGTTCCAGATCGAACTTCCAATTGCAGTGGCCAATGCACTTCTTCCTTCTCCTCTTCATCGTCTTTGGTGCTTTATCAGCCTACACGCTTTCAATATGTTTTAACTGTGGCGACGTCTCTTTTTCAATTGATAAAGAGACAACCACAAAGAAAACTTTCTCTCGTAGCGCTTTCTTTCATATGAGAAAATATTTATATACATATGAATGTATGTATTGTATGTATGTCTGTAGATATTTATTTATGCTCGCACATTGGATTGTCTTTTAACCCAGTTTCAATTTGTTGCCCATCTCTTGTTTCCTTTCTAATTTGCTGTCGATTTGCATAACCTCCAGACTTGTCTGCTTGGCAACTAGCTGCTGCTGCTGGTAGTTTTGTTGTTGTTTTCTAGCTTAACCCACCCCCAAAACTAGTTTTTTTTCTGCTTTTCCTATTTGCTTAGCTGTTGCTGTTTATGCTTCTTTCGTAGCTGCTCCGCATGCTTTTGTCCATGATCTGCTCTATTGGAAGCTTTCCAATGTGCGCCTGTGATGCGCTGTTCTCTTTCCCTGCCCCTGCCTCTGCCTCTGCCTCATCCTCTTTGCGTTTTCTAACAGCTGCTTTTTGTTTTTAACATTTCCATTGAGCTCCAGCTGTGAGCGTAGCGAGACAGTGAGTGAGCAAGCTGGTAAACATATAATTCTTATTGGAAGTGATGAGAGAGAAATCTTATTTAAATAAATGGATTTGCTATGAGCTATGGAAAAGCTCGTAAGGTTTTTACTGCAGTGAGAGAGCTTATATGAAATTCTAATTGGAAATGAAGAGTGAGAAATCTTAATTAACTAAGAGATATAGAAAAGTTCAACCAGTTATTTCTTAATTCAGCAGAAGTAAGAGATTGAGTGAGCAAACATCGAATTCTGATTAGAAATGAAGTGTGAGATTTAAGCCAAACTGCTACTTTGGTTAATATTATAATAAATCTTAAGCTATATAAACCCAAGCAACCCTACATACGCACTCACACACACACACACACACACACACACACACACACAGGGTATTAAGCAATTAAAATAATGTGTTTGCACCTATTTTGAAAAGCGCTTTAAAAATAGAAGAGGGCGAAAAACGAATGAAGAAAACACACATGAAATTCGTATTTAATTAATCGCACATTGTTTATTGTATAATGGATAATGAATCCAAGAGAAAATGAAAAAAGAAGAACCCGCTTGTTGAGTACTCTATTTATAGTTAAAATCAATTGAAAGATTCTTCCGCCAAATAGACACATCGAAATTTCATTGAATTCGCTGAGCGATTGAGTGCATTGACTGCTTATCGGATGATTCCAATGGGAGGGAAAGAGAGAGGTAGAGGAGGATAGGTATCGAACTATGAAACATATATTATATATACAAATATCTATATCATTCATTGATCTTTAAAAAGTGTTCTTAAAGTGTTTCAATTCACATCCGTTTCGCTCTCTTAGAATTTCACTTGCTCTCTCTCTCTCGCTCTCTCTTTCGCTTTCTCTCTGTTATGCGTGTGTGTTCTTTTGTCCGGCTCTGCGGTCCGGAATATTTTGTTTGAGGCAAATAATATTTGTCTAGTATAAAACTTGGCAACGAACGCCTCAAGCAACGATCGCAACAACGAATAAAAATGTCGAGCAGAATCTGTGAGTGAGCGATATATAAATATATATAAATATATATATATAACTATATATATATCATATATATATAATATATGTATATATACTATAAGTAGTATATATGCTAATCGTGCTACCAATCATTATTAGCTGACATTTGCATGGGCTGCAGCTTAGTTGATCTCTGTGTATTAGTGTGTGTGTGTATGTGTGTGTTTGTCTGCGTGTATCGCATAGATTGCATAATTGTTAAAGCAAAAGATAGACACACACACACACAAGCAGGCATTCACATACACAAATATTCACACTCACTCACACACATACATATACAGACAGCTGTCTCATGGCCTTTGTGTGCGTGTGCTTTTTGTATATTTTGGTCTTCTTCAGTCACTCGTCAACTGTGCGCATTGCCAAACTTGAAAAAAATAAAAGAACTAAATGAAATGAGCAGCAGAAAAAACCCAAATGCAAATGCAGGAATAACAGCATCAGTGCTTGTAAAACTGTTGTCTTCTTCACACGCTCTCTTCACTGCTTACTTCACTCTTAATGTTGCTTGTAAAACTGTAAAGTGCGTGCTTTAAATGACTTCACAATTGATATTTGACTGCTTGGAAACTGTAAAAGTTGTTGCACTTGAATAGCTGTAAATTTGCTTTGCTCAGAATAAAACAAATCATGAATGTTGTCATAATTAAAAAGTACAACAATGCTTGCTAAATTGTATTTTTCTATGGCAGTCTGCAGCAGCTTTTTACTGAATTGCTTAAGAAATTTGAATATGAATAACATATATGCTTTCGCAACTGTAAGAATGCTTATTGTACCTCCAAAACTGTAAAGGGAAACAGAACTTTACTGCTAAAACTGTAACAGCCATACAGTATTATATATTATACTTCCCTCTCTTATAATAATACTAAAGCAAACAGTTCAATTAATTATGAATCAAATGTGCTTCTCAAATTAAAATTAAGCCAAGTTAAAGGCTAAAATTGTATTTGTATTTCATGTTAGTAAATTTGTAAACTAAAACCTTTTTAACTTTACTCTAAAACTGTGCTTCGCATTTTCTTCTTGTTGGAGAGCATTAAAGAGTATAACAGTATAACAAAGTATATATGCTTCTGAAACTGTTACAGCTGTCTCGCAAATCTGTCAAATATCACATTTCTCTTATACGAAAACTAGTTGCTTTTCTTATATGCAAACTTGTTAAAAATGAAAATCAATTAAATGTAATATGGCGTATCTATATGTGCTCGTCAAACCGCAAAATGACTGTCAAACTAGAGTAGCTTTAAGCTGTACTCTGTTGTTTATATACTGAAGCCAAGCTCTACAGATTTTGTTCAATAGATATTAATCGAATAGTTGGCAAATTTTAATTTGGTATATAAGCTGTAACTGTAGATATAGCAAGTGATGTGTGCTTCTCAGACTGTAACTAATTATCACATTTACTCTCTCTATACTTGCAGTCGAATCGCTGATCTATTGGCGCGATGTGAAAAAGTCGGGAATTGTATTCGGCGCCGGCCTCATCACCCTGGTGGCTATCTCCTGCTTCTCGGTGATCAGCGTCTTTGCCTATTTGTCGCTGCTTACTCTGATCGGAACTGTCGCCTTCAGAATCTACAAATCTGTGACACAGGCGGTGCAAAAGACAAACGATGGACATCCTTTCAAGTGAGTAGAAAGAGAGAGAAAAGGAAAAGAGAGAGAGAGAGAGAGAGATAACTTTTGTTGCCCCTTTATAGAGAATATCTGGAACTGGATCTGACGCTCTCGCAGGAGAAGGTTCAGCACATTGCGGGCGTGGCTGTGGCCCATATAAATGGCTTTACGGCCGAGCTGAGGCGCTTGTTTTTGGTTGAGGACATCATCGATTCGATTAAATTTGGAGTTATTCTGTGGGTCTTCACCTACATTGGAGCCTGGTTCAACGGCATGACGCTGGTCATACTAGGTAGATCAATTAACTAACTATGGATAGTAGTAAATTTGATAATAATCTATATATTTGTATTTACTTTCTTAGCCTTCGTCTCGCTGTTTACCTTGCCCAAGGTCTATGAGAATAACAAACAATCGATCGATACCTATTTGGATCTGGTGCGCAACAAGTTGACAGAGATTACCGACAAGTGAGATAGATATTCTATATTATATTCTAACTATATATAGTCAAATAAATCAAACTGTTTGTTCTTTCAGAATCCGGGTAGCTCTGCCCATTGGCAATAAGAAGCCAGTCGCCGCCGCCGAGTCGGAAAAGGACAAATAGAAAGGAAATAATAATAATAACAACAACAACATGTTTATTTATTTATTAAGCATTATTTGAATGGTTTGAAATATTCATTTGGGGCATAACAAAATAAATACATCTCTATCATATATATATATCAATATATATATGCAAATTGTATAAATACAATTTACAAGCAACAACAACAACTATGTAAACCCAAAACTAAAAACTTTGAAAAAAAGCAAAAAAAACATTTAAGAAACATAACAAAACAAAAAATATCAACTCGTAGCAGTTTAAACATTGTCCAAGTGTCTTTAAGTTTTTAAACGAACGAAATCAATTTGCATAAAAAAAAAATCAAAAATTGTTTTAAAGTAAAAAACTAAAAAAACAAAACAGAGAAAAGAGAAAAACAAAAACACAGCCACAGCAATGCAATTTAAATGTTTCCTCCGTTTCCAAAAACCAAATTTACATTTAATTTCATTTCTTTCTTTTTGCAACGAGACTTTTAACGAAGAAAAAACTTTTATTTAGTCAAAAGATAAAAACTAAATGCATAAATAAATACTTATGCAAGATTAAAAAAAACACACACACATTGTACACCCATTTTTATTAGCAACTTCTTTTCTAATTAATTAAAAACGCTTTGCTTTAGTTCTAATTATAATTTTTGTTGGTTTTTTATACATAAACAAAAAATCAAAATAAAAAACAAGTGAAGTAAAATATTAAAAAATTGTATTTTTATTGTATATTGATTTTTAAACTTTTCAACAATCTAATTTTTTCAATTTTTTTCGTTATATTTTTTATATTTTAAATAGTTTTTTACTTTAACTATTTCAAAACTTTTACAACTTCAAATTGAAGTAAAAATTAAAAAAATTCAAAACATATTAAATAATTATTTAACACTTGCTAAACAATAAGTAAAAATAATGAAAATGCAAAAAAATAAATTTATTCATTTTTAATATTTACTTTAAATAGTTTTTAACTTTTGGTGCACTTAAATGTTAAAGAATATATAAAGTAAAAATTGAAACAAATTTGTTTTTCGATTTGCAATTTTAATATTTCTATTTAGTGTTTAGCAAGTGTTAAATAAATATCAAATATAATTTGAATTTATTTAATTTTTGCTTCAAAAAGGCTAAAAGAAATATATATTTATAAATAAAAATATATATATATATTTCTTTAGAAAATTTCTAAAAGTTTACAAATATTAAATTAATTTTTAAAGTTTTTTAAATTTTAAATTGTTTTTATTTTTTTTACTAGTGGGCTGGCCTGTTTATCAATTGGACCAATTTGTTTGTAATTCCCTTTTCAAATTCCCACTTAAAGCACCCGTATAAAGAATATGAAATATAAAATCTAAATAAATAAAGTAAAGTATATTAAGCAAAACAGATCTGCTTCGCCTTGTTTTTCATAAACATTTAACTTATGTACAATTAATTTGTAAGAGGTTTTTACATAAATCAAATATTTAATGTAAATTTTTTGTAGCACAGCAAATGATAAAAAAAAAAAAAAACAATCGCATCTATTCATAATATCATAAACATCTATTTGTAGCTTAAATGTTTTTATTATGACCATTTGTTGCTCATTGTTAAAAAGAAACTGAAGTTGAAGAAAAAAACTAAATGAAAGCAAAGAATATTTATGTTTTGCGTTGCTTTTGAGAAAAATATAAAATATAAAAAATAAAAGATTAACAAATAAAATAGAAGGATAAATCAAGGACTACTGATACGATTTTTAGGCGTCGTTTTTTCTCCCGTATAACTTACGTAAACAATAGATATTTTTGCATATTATATAAACACTTTAAACGATATTTCTATATATATATATATGTATGTAATATGTAAGTGAAACTCTGAAATTAATGCGAAATTTTTTAAAGAGCAAATCAACTTCTATATATCACATAAATGTGCTAGACAGTGACAGCAAATAACATAAAAAGAGTGAAGCAGTAAATGTCAAAGAGCTGACTTGAGTTGAAAGATATGATCGCAAAAATTTCAATAAAAATAAAACTTAAATAAAATTACAATTAAATTCGTTTCAAATCAGTTCGCATGGCGCGTAAAAAATCAAGCAGCTTTTGTCCAGCATAGGCACGCAGCCTCTCAGAAGCTCTCAGAAACACAACAGCTTGCAAAGCTTAACGCTAGAGGGCTTGCCGCATGGACTGCCATAAAGCATAGAACGGGCTGTGTCGAAAAAAATAATAAACAATACGCATGTATGACCTTCGTACAAGGTGAATGGGACACAGTGCGCGCGCGACCAAGTAGAGAGTGTAAATGAGAGCGAAAAGAGAGAGCGCGTTAAAACAAGAGGGCTAACTAAAATGCAACCAAAGCATTGCAAGCAATGCCTCTAACATTAACATAAATTTTGCCAATGCCAATTGGCGAATTCCGTTGAGTATTTGACGCGCTGATAAGAATGAAAACGCAGAGTCTGCCTTAAGCAGAATTGTTTACAAGAGAGCAGTTTCACGAGAGAGAGAGAAAGCTGTTTTATTAGTGTTTCGAAAACACGAATGAGTAAAGTGAGTGTTGCCGGCAAAGATATACCCTGCATTAAGTAGCTGGCATGAAAATATAATGAATAATAGCGTCAAATTTGTTAACTTTGTTAGGCAAAGGTTTTTATAGAGCGTATATACATATATATTACTTAATTTCAGTTCAGTTGGTCATACGAGCAGCTGTTTGACGTTTGTTGGCAAATGAAGTAATATACCTTACAGCTGGACGACTGCTGGGTATTAAAAGCTCTCGTGACTAATAACGCATACGAGAAGTGCACGCCGCCTGAGAAGTGCTCCGGATTTTGCAGCGAACGGTCGTATTTAATTGTGCGCGCAACGTCCATCGTCTTCGCTGGTTCGCGTATTAAAATTCGTATTATAGTTTTTCCTACGCACCCACGCAGGCAGCAAGAGCAGCGACAGAGGCAGCAGCAGTAGCAGCAGCAGCAACAGCAGCGACAGCGACAGCGGCAGAGGCAGAGGCAGAGCAAGTGACAGGCAGATAGAAAGAAAAAAAATAACAACTACCTCAGTTAGCAGCAGAGAGTCGAAGGCAAAATGTCGAAGCCACAAACGGACGCGGATCGCAGGAAGCAAATATCGGTGCGCGGCATCGCTGAGGTGGGCAACGTAACCGAGGTGAAGAAGAACTTCAATCGCCACCTGCATTACACCCTGGTCAAGGATCGCAATGTGGCCACGCTGCGCGACTACTACTTTGCGCTGGCCAACACCGTCAAGGACAACATGGTCGGCCGCTGGATACGCACACAGCAGCACTACTACGAGAAGGATCCCAAGGTTAGTTGGCAACCCTCTTTCTCTCTCTGGATTATTGATTTTATTTAGTGCGTACTCGAATTTTCCAAATGCCATCGAAAAATAAACCTAACCCAACTTTGACTTCAAAAAGGAGGCCAATGCTAGCCTTTGGGTTTCTTTATTTTTTCGGGCTATTTTTTTTTTTCGTTTTGCTATTACGACATGCATTTTGCGCTCAGCGCTTTCGGTCTATATTCTTATGTCTCTGTCTCTCTCTGCATTTGGCCAAAAAATTGTTGTTGTTGGCGCTTTTATTTTCTGTTAATTTTTATTAACTTCTCTTTCCTTTTTATTGTCATTTTTGTTTTCATCGCTCGCTCGCGCTGCCCTCGCTGCAGAGCAGCACCTTCAATTGCTCTGCTCTTTCCTCCATTTCTTATTTCTTTTCGCCTAATTGCTGTAAATTTTTGGTCGCTGAAGTGCAGTGGGATCAATGCCAAAAACGTGTGAATGCCAGGCCAGACCGCTTGAGCTACTTTCACTGCGGCGAATTTGGCATGGGGTGGCGAATTCATGCACATATGTAGATTTCTGCATGGGTGTGTGTATGTGTGTATGTGTTTGTATATGCAAGTAGTGTCTTAGGCTCAAAAAGCCGGTGTCCTCCTCCATAAGCAGCTGACATAGAAACAAAAAACAAAAAATGATAAATAGCTTATTGTTGCCAGCCAGCAGCTGTCGCTGTCGCACACTAGCTTAGTTAATTTGGAAGAGAGTGGGAGAGAGCGGGAGAGCGGCACAGCTCAAGTGAGAGCTTGTAAAATATGAATTTAAAATAAGTAATTTACATACCCTTCTTTTACCTAGTTGGCACATCGGTTATACTGAAATCTGAAAATGCTATATGAAATGTAAATGTGTATTAAAGTAAGGAAAATTCTCAAAAAGGCCTTTTTTTAAATTTGTATTAATACAAAATATTTTGTTCATTGTAAAAGTTAATTTCGACAGTTTTTAAAATGTATAAATATTTTTAAAATTATTAAGGAGCAGTTCCGAGTATTGTGTTTATTTTTTCTTGGAATCTAGAGTACTATTTAAATTTGAATATCATTGACTTTTAATTTTGCATAAAACAAACAGGGTATTAGGGAGGACATCATTAGCATTCAAATTAATTTTCATCGAAATCGTAATCTTTTCTGAATCTTATAGAAAGCTTCAATGGGTTTCACTCTTTTACTAGCTATTACAATAATATATAAAATTTTTTCATGCTGCTTAGCTTCTGTTTTACATTAGGGTTTAACTACATACAGGGTATTTGCTAGCATTGCACTTCTATTTCTTGACATTTATAGTTAGTATTCTTGGTTATCGATCAGCTGAGCAGGTCATAAAACGAGTAATTTCACATTGAAAACAACTTTTCATGCGCTCCAGTCAAAGCTGAGGCCAGGCATATAACAGATACACACACCCGCTCACACACACACTCATACACATACACACACACATGCATTCGCAAACACGTGCGAAAGTCGTGCGAATTTATTTGGCATAAACTTTGTCCTTGTCTGAATGTCAGTGGCAGAGAGCCCTCAAAATTCCATAAGATGTATCTAGAAGATACATTTGCATATGTTGCAGAACAGCTGTTGAACAATTTGTAGATACATTCACCATTCATTTAAAAAAAAGCAACAAAAAAAGTTTTTTTTTGTCAATTTAACTAATTTATATAAAGTGCGATATTATAACAATTAGAGCATATAGAAACATAGCTAGATGTATGTATATATGCTAATATAGGCATAGCAGACACCCAGCCAACACACACACAAACCCACTTAGAGGGAGGTACATATTTTCAAGGTCAATCAAAGGTTATTAACAAAAACGAGAGTCGTCGGAAAAATTTTCATTTATTTTCATTTATATTATTTTTTTTTGTCTTCGCTGCGTTCTAGTTTTCGTGCGTGTCTGTATTTGTGTATATGTATGTTTGGGTGTGTGTGTGTGTGTATGTATCTATGTGTAGTTGTATTTATATTTATTTTGGTTCCATGAAAATGGGACCATAAAAGAACATTTTCGTGGGGTTAGTTTACGTCTTGTTACAGTTTCATTGCGTAGTTACATGCTAACTCAAATATATATTTATATATCTCCACCTATAAAGATATATGTATGCACCCGACATTTATCTAGATGTACAATTATATAGATACATGGCAAACAAGCTGAAACTAGCTACACTTAAACTTAATTGAGTGCCCACTTCTTTTATGCTTCCATTTATGTTCTCTATTCTCTAAGACTTGCCAATTGGGCAACAGCTTCCAATTGATAAAAAAAAGGTCAAAAGGGGTAAACGAACTCTATTCGAAGAATATTATTTCATAAATTGAAAGCATGTGGCATATTATCATTGTTAAATCGATAGAGAGTTAAACTATACTATATAGTAGCTTTGATTTGACAAATTGGATTCGTTAGAAAAAAATTTACATATGCATAGATATGTATATCACTATATGTAAATCTGCAATTTATTGTAATTGTATATACAAATTAAAATACTACTCACAGACGCTAGATTATAATTTATAAAAACTTATATTTAGTATAATTCCTAGCGAGAGATTTCAGCGATAACGAAAATAAAGTTTGAAATTTATTATATTTAATAGTTTTGGAGAATTATATTGATCTCCATTCTAATGAAATTTACTTTTTATTGAACTAGTTCTGAAACATAAATTTTTATAATTTTTGTTTTAGCGTCCTAAGTTTTAGCCCTTTTAAAACACTAACCAAACATACGAACTAATTGGCAAAAAATATCAATTTCTAGACTATATGTTCATATTATATAATCTCCAAAATGGTATTATATAGAGCATCATTAACTTGAGCAGCTGCTAGAAAAACAGTTAAGCCATTTGTTTACAACGCGCGGTCATAAATCTAAAAAATATCACCATATTCAGAAAAATGTACTATATATGTAGATATATATGTATGTATATATACAATATTTCTCATATAGTTTCGAGATTCGATTACAAGCGCAAACAAACAATATCCGTTATCAGAATATTGTCTCGACCACAGAAAAGCCACAATAACATATGTTCCGGCTTTTTGTGGCCCAAATAGTAAAGGACCCAAATAAAATATTGCAATTAATTAAGAGACTTATCTCCGTTCGTAAATATGAAATTTAATAGAATGGGTTATCAGACACTTAACATATACATATAGAGGTATAGCCCATCAAAGCCGCTTTTATTGGCCAGAAGTTGGCGGCCTTTTGTCACATGCAATTGGCAATGAGACATCTGTGTCTATATGAGCATTATTAGCTAGCTCTATTAAAACTGTGCTTGATATATTTATTATTACATATATATTTGTTGTTGTTGATTAACTGAGAGATACGCTGTTATATAATAAATTATGTAGAGACTGATATACTCGTAATATGTCTAGATATAATGGGTATTATGAGTATTAAATTTTTATTAAGTAGTATTTAATTTTAATTTAATACACATCATATACAGAGAGATGCTCTGTGAACAAAAAAATTAAGTAGAAAGAAGATATAAAAAAATTAAATAACTTTTAATTCAAATATGTTGAGTGAATCTAGAGAATGCCCAATTGTGTGTGAGTAGCAAAAATCTGGATGCATACTATATATATGTAGATTTTGTTTATACATATATCAGATCAACAGACGGGTGGACGGACCGACAGGATAGACGGCTGGATAAATGGTTGGACAGCAAGACGGATATTGCACAAAACTAATATACTCTTTTTAACTTCGTTAATGAGTATAAAAATACGAATTGATTTACAAAGCTATATCAGACTCCATTCATGCATACATAGACAACATATAGAGCTTGTGTTTATAAAAAGTACATCACTACTATTTTCTTGAAAACAACTGTATATGTTCATATATTTATATACATACATATATCAACAGCTATTCTATCAATTTGCAGAACTTCCTGATAAAAATCTATGCCCCCAAATAAAATAGCTTCGTAATGCTTGAACTAAGGATGTATTTAGATTTCATACAAATTAGTTTTTAGCAGGGATCGCAAATAAGAATTATGAATTTAAAAAAATTGAGGCTCAAAAAAAACTCCAAGAAGAGTGGTAAAAATATACAAAGGATATTTTTTTACGGCGAATTCAAAAACAGGATAAACTTTTATTTGCAATTTTTTATTATTAATTTATTTTTAATTATTAAAATTAATTTATATGATAAAAATCAAAAATAATTATTACACATCAATTTTTATAGAAAAATAAAATCATAATTCTTATTTTCAATTTTTATTATAAAATTAATAAATAATAATTGTGTATGTACAAGTAAATATTTACATACATATTATATATCAAATGAAAGGTATTGATGCATAGGTTATATATATAGGTCTATATATGATCTAGCTCCTTTATTTCAAATGATATTGCAATTTAATTTTTATTTTTAATTTTTATATAAAAAAAAAAAAAATCAAATCATAATTCTTATTTTTCAATTTTATAATAAAAATTGATGTGTAATAATTATTTTTGATTTTTATCATATATATTAATTTTAATAATTAAAAATATTTTATTTAAAAAAAATTAAAAAGTAATTTTTATTTCTCAATTTTTTGTATTAAAATTGTAATTGTTACGGTCCCTGGTTTTTAGCATTAACTAGACCGCTTTACCCCTTGAACCCTCGAGGCTTGTCTTTGTGTTGTGCATAGCATTCGCTGATATGGGCCAGTGCTAGCTGATAACTGATAACTGGCGCATAGAACTATTGTCCAGACATTAGCTGGCGACAAATGATAATCGACAATCGATGCTGTCGTCAAAACAACATTGACCAGAGATGCAACGGATGATAGATAGACGTTCTACTCAAGTGCATTCCATGTAAGGATGCATAGAAACATGTTTCCATAACATGCGCCGATGTGCATCCGTAATCTTCTCTCTCTATATATTTATATATATTTGTATATATAATAGCTAAGTTTCAAATATGCCCTTTGCAGCGCGTAGCATTATGTGATTAACTCTATAGCCGGCTGATCAATCAGTTTGAACGAAAGCTCTATTTATAGCCTCCCATGTAAAGATCTTTCAAATTAGCAACCGGTTGATAAGGCGCCAGTAGGTGACCTTCTCAACAAATCGGAGCCTAACATATGGCCGGGCGTACATAACTAGGTAATTGGGGCAGCTGATGCTGTTGTTAACACGCCTCACTCTAATGTACAGTTGTACTAGCTAGCTAATCGAATACCTAATGTTCAGATCACATGTGGTTAAAGGGAATACCCTGCATGTCATACTTATCTATGTAACATCTATATCTGTTTGATATCTAGTGAGGTTTGATTAAAAATTAATATAACAATAACAATTATACAGTATATAAATTAATTTAAGGGAATACCTACTTAAAATATAGAAATTTATCTTAATATTTCTAAATATTACTAAGGTCATATGAGACTTACTAATCATACTTAGAATACCCATTCATATATGTGTAGAAAAAATAAAGAAAATCATATGAGGAGTAAGTTATATGACAAAAATATAAACATATAAAAAATTCAAAAAAATTATAAAAGGAATACTGTGTATAAAGTAAAGACAGATTTAAAAATTATAGAAGGATTACACTGCGCGAAAAAACTACTTAAGTAATCCTTCAGAAAAGTAAGAAGTTAAAATAAATATCCATGACAAATGTTTTGTTATTTTAATTATTTTTTTAATTTTAAATAAGTATTGGAAATCACTTTAAAGAAATAAATATTTATAAATAAAATAAAAAAATATCCTTCCTTAAATTCATTATTTTAATTAATTTCCAAATCATCAAGGGACTGACAATTAGAGAAGATATTTTAAAGAGCAAAAATGCATACAAGAAATACTTCTCATAATAAAAACGAAATTGCAGGGTATTGCTTTTGCTTCCTATATTTACATTGCTACAATCAGCATTAAAATTGATTGGGAATACCCTTTATATGACTTTACATATCAGAAAATAAAATCTAATAGCTAGACAACTTTAAAGATTATTTCCTTTATATTACAACTAAATCTAAATCTATTTATAGAACTATATATAGCTATATATTTTAGCCAGAGTTGCCAGCTAATCGAAAATGTTTAAATTTGATTGCAGCGCGTCTACTATCTCTCGCTGGAGTACTACATGGGCCGATCTCTGACCAACACGATGATCAATTTGGGCATTCAGAGTGAGTGCGAGGAGGCCATGTATCAGCTGGGTCTGGACATTGAGAATCTCGAGGAGATGGAAGAGGATGCTGGCCTGGGCAATGGTGGTCTGGGTCGTTTGGCGGCCTGTTTCCTCGACTCGATGGCTACGCTGGGTCTGGCTGCCTATGGCTATGGCATCCGCTATGAGTACGGCATCTTTGCCCAGAAGATTCGCAACGGCGAGCAGGTGGAGGAGCCCGATGATTGGTTGCGTTTTGGCAATCCCTGGGAGAAGGCACGTCCCGAGTTCATGCTGCCCATCAACTTCTATGGTCGTGTGATCGATACGCCCGAGGGCAAGAAGTGGGTGGACACCCAGAAGGTCTATGCCATGCCCTACGACAATCCCATACCCGGCTACAACAACAACCATGTGAACACGCTGCGTCTGTGGTCCGCCAAGTCGCCAGTGGACTTCAACCTGAAGTTCTGTAAGTAGATCTGAATATATAAATCAATTTCATGATGATCTTTTACTACAACTTTTCGCATTCCTCACACAGTCAACGATGGTGACTACATTCAGGCCGTGCTGGATCGTAACCTTGCCGAGAACATCTCTCGTGTGCTGTATCCCAACGATAACTTCTTCGAGGGCAAGGAGCTGCGTCTGAAGCAGGAGTACTTCATGTGCGCGGCCACCCTGCAGGATATCATCCGCAGATACAAGGCTTCCAAGTTTGGTAGTCGCGAGGCTGTGCGCAACACCTTCGAGCACTTCCCCGAGAAGGTGGCCATCCAGCTGAACGATACGCATCCATCGTTGGCCATACCCGAGCTGATGCGCATCTTGGTTGATGACGAGCATCTGGAATGGGAGAAGGCTTGGGATATCACTGTGCGCTCCTGCGCCTACACCAATCATACCGTGCTGCCTGAGGCTCTGGAACGCTGGCCCGTGTCCATGTTGGAGTCGATTTTGCCTCGTCACTTGCAGATCATCTATCACATCAATTTCCTGCACATGGAGAATGTGAAGAAGAAGTTCCCCGAAGATTTGGATCGCATGCGTCGCATGTCCTGCGTTGAGGAGGATGGCGAGAAGCGCATCAACATGGCCCATCTCTCGATTGTTGGCTCTCATGCCGTCAATGGTGTGGCTGCCATCCACTCGCAGATTCTGAAGGATACGCTGTTCCGTGACTTCTATGAAATGGACCCCAAGAAGTTCCAGAATAAGACGAACGGCATTACACCACGTCGTTGGTTGTTGCTCTGCAATCCGGGCCTGTCCGATCTCATTGCCGAGAAGATCGGTGACGAGTGGCCCGTGCATTTGGATCAGCTGGTCGCCCTCAAGAAGTGGGCCAAGGATCCCAACTTCCAGCGCAACGTCGCACGTGTCAAGCAGGAGAACAAACTGAAGTTGGCTGCCATCCTGGAAAAGGATTACGGTGTGAAGGTGAATGCCGCCTCCATGTTTGACATTCAGGTGAAGCGCATCCATGAGTACAAGCGCCAGCTGCTCAACTGCCTGCACATCATCACCCTGTACAATCGCATCAAGAAGGATCCCACAGCCAACTTCACACCCCGTACCATCATGATCGGTGGCAAGGCCGCTCCTGGCTACTATGTGGCCAAGCAGATCATCAAGCTGATCTGTGCCGTTGGCAATGTCGTCAACAACGATCCCATTGTTGGTGATAAGCTGAAGGTCATCTTCTTGGAGAACTATCGTGTAACGCTGGCCGAGAAGATCATGCCCGCTGCTGATCTATCTGAACAGATCTCAACGGCTGGCACTGAGGCATCCGGCACTGGCAACATGAAGTTCCAGCTTAATGGTGCCCTAACCATTGGCACTCTGGATGGTGCGAATGTGGAGATGGCCGAGGAGATGGGTATGGAAAACATTTTCATCTTTGGCATGACCGTCGATGAGGTTGAGGCCTTGAAGAAGAAGGGCTACAATGCTTACGATTACTATAATACCAACCCGGAGGTCAAGCAGGTCATCGATCAGATTCAGGGCGGTTTCTTCAGTCCCGGCAATCCCAACGAATTCAAGAATATTGCGGACATCTTGCTCAAGTACGATCACTACTACTTGCTGGCCGATTACGATGCGTACATTAAGGCACAGGATCAGGTGTCCAAGACCTATCAGGTACGCTCTGAAATATATATATATATGTATATTCATGTATATATCAATTTTGTATTCAAATTAATATTCTTTTTTCTCTGCTGCAGAATCAAGCCAAGTGGCTGGAGATGTCCATCAACAATATTGCCTCCAGTGGCAAGTTCTCATCGGATCGTACCATTGCCGAATATGCCCGCGAAATTTGGGGCGTTGAACCCAACTGGGAGAAGCTGCCAGCACCGGAGGATCAGCAATAGATCAATTCAATTCACTTTTTTTGATATTATCTATATATTTTATTATTCGTGTGCTTTACTTATGTTAAAGTCCCCAAACCCCACAATTTTTAGGAGCCAAAGCTAGCGCTAAGAAGTGAACATCGATCGGGCTCATTGTTATAAATATTAAATATCTTATTTAATAAATTTTAAACAAATCCATTTGCTAATCTTCAATTTGATGGAAACCAATTAGCGAATTAATCTACCCAATCGCCATTCAAATCTCAGGAACAACTTTCAAAGTAATCAATAAAAAATATTAAAAAACACAAAAACAAAAAAGAAAATTGGAAAACTTCGTTTGCAACTTAGTGCAAAGCTTTGTTTTAGATATGGATATAAATATGCGTGTTAAATAAAAAAATGAAATAAAAGTTCAACTGTTAAATGTGTAAAGAACAAATTATTTGATCTAAGGGTTAGGAAATGTTAATGTAGATAGGACTGTATAACTGAATCCAATTGCATTAGGAAATGTCAATATAGAAGGGGCTTATTTTTAAAATCTATTTCGATTAGGAAATTCCAATATTGAAAAGGAGTCCAAATGGATTTAAAAGATTTAAATTACGATAAATCTATTTTTTCGGAATAGATCTCGATCGAGTTAAGAACCATGGAGTTCTTAAGAAAACAAAGAAGAGCTGAAGAAGTCCTATAAAGTTAAAAAAAATCAGCTCTCGTTAAAAACAATCCCAATAGCCAAGGTAAAACTTTCAAAATTTGTACAAGGGCAACAAAGGAATTTCGCTTGATTTTTGGACTCGTCAAGCCTAATTGACAGCTAATACCAATAAACAATAAAATTGTTGTGTAGGAGGTAGGAAGTTTGACCTATGAAGCCACACTTGCATCGGCTGCTAAGCAAAACGAAGCCACGAGCTGCAGTACCAACTAAAATACGACGCATTCGTCGTCTCTTCGTTAATATTGAGGCTGATGGCTGTCCCAAGTGCAGTTGTTCAACGAATAGGCCGAAAGTTTTGGGTAATCCCTCCTACGATCCGTGGGCTTTGGCAAAGTACCAGCAAATGGAAATGAATGCAGCCGTCTATGCATATGCCATGAATAATCTTTGTTGCACCGCGTCTCATTGGAATGATTGTGGGGTAGATCGTCTGTCGGCTGGACTGAACGAGCCAGCGAACATGAGTGATCTAAGATTATTGCTGGATAATCTGAACGTCCAGCAAGGCACTTCCTGTTACCAGTCAAGAGAGCAGCTGGTTAATCAATCAAGCTTCACAACCAACCAAGCAGAACCCGCCTATTCGATGGGTAGTTCAGCTGGCTTCCTACCGGAATACTCCCAGCAATTCAGCGAAAGCAATATGAAGTGCGAGGCGGAAATTCGCAAGGCAGAGCTGAATACCCTCACCGATATGTTGCAACAGACCATGGCCAAGCTGGACAGCCTGGTGAGCCTGCAAACTGAAAAGCAAGCACAGCTGCCACAGCTTGATATGAGCTATATGCCACAATTAAGTCGGCTATTGGACTCCGCATCACCCATAAGTCTGCTAAAAAAGCCAATCAAGACAACCCGTGGCAAACGCTTGGTTAAGGTAATGCCCGTGCAGCCCTTGGTCATTATGCCAGCAGCAGTAGCTAACCAAGCAGCAACTATGCCAACTGTAGCACCAGCAGCACCTGTAGCTCCTGTAGCTCCTGTTGCTCCTGTCAAGATACCGTATACTAAATATCGCACACGTGTGCGCAAAAAACGTTATAAGGCCGCAGGGACAAACACTTCAACCGCCAGTTCAGCTAGCTTGATGAGTGGTTCACAAGTGGGTAAGTCAGCTAGGACTTGGTTTAGTTAATGATATCACTTCTACTTCTTTTGAACCCATTCTCTTAGCTGAATCTACTACCCATATGAAAGACTCTGGCACCACTATGTGGTGTCCCAGATCATGCTGCAAACATTGCTGTGGTGTTGTAACGGATAGCGCGACGAGCATGTCCGAGTCTCCACTCAAGACGCAACAAATAGAAGCTAAGGACACGCCAATGGTTCCACTCTCCATACCTATACAGTTGACAATGCCACAGAACAGCTTTCTGGGCGGATCCCCTCAGTTAAGTCTATTGCATACCGAGGGATCCACACAGAACCCTTCTATGAATCCTGGAAGGTATAGCGCTCAGCTGCAACAGAAATGGGCAATAGATCAAAGCAGATACTCTGGCGAGCTCCCACTGTCTACTGGGTCACTGGATGATGGTAATTATCTCGCGAGATCTTCAGATCCAGGCAAGTATGCAAGTGGATCCCCGCAGACTATTTTTATAGCTCCTGGAAGCTATGAATTGCCGCCACCAAAGAGCATGTTGAAAAACCATGTAAGCTACCATGAACCGTCTTCCGGACATGAGAAAATGTCAGTCGCAACAGAAATGTCAGATCAACATCCAAATAGCCAGGACTTGGACTATGAGTATGCCTATAGCGATCGAGCCCCTGAAAAGGAACGAGCGCGTGCTGGGACGCTCAGTTATTCTTACATGGAAGAGGAAGAAGAGCAGCAGCTCAGAGCCGACTCTGACTCAGAGAGCGATCACAGCAGCGGGGACGAGTGGTACCGTAAGGTATGCAATAGTCTAGCCGAGCTGGAAGAGGAACAGAATTATTTTTCCATGTCGTCACGGCACCGTCACCGTATAACTACCACAGACAAGTGCGTTTGCACCAGCGATTTGAAAGCAGCTCTAGGTCCGCGTAAGATTGTGCCAAAGTGCAGGAGATCAGGTCTGAAGAGTAGAAGGCGTAAGCCCCTACCAAAGCCGCTGAGTCAGATGAGATTTGCCAGTCTGCAAAAGGCGCAGACCGAAGTGAAGACCCAGAGCAATCCCTTTCTGCTGCAAATAAGTCAAACGCTGCCCAAATGTCGAGTGCTCAGGTCCATGAGCGAGGCCCTTCCAAATGCTGAGCAGAAACACAAGAAAAGACGCGTTTACACACGTAAACAGATCTCAAGATATCAGAAGCTATTAGCCTTGGTAGAGAGAACAGAGGAAATGCATGCCAAGATCTACCGTGAGCTCAAAGGCAATCCTATGCATAGAGGCATACCTTTCAACCGTTCAAGGGGAGGAACTGGCGCGACCACCTATCCCACCAACTGGACGCAGTTGGAAAAATCAGTCACCCAGCATGCCCTGCTCGAATAGAGTTTCTAGTTTCCTAGCATATATTTCGACTTTGGGGGAGATGGAGGCAATTCAAAAGAAAGAAAGATAGTGATTGACATAGCGAAAGAGAACAACTATGAACAATAATAACTCGTCTGACTGTGAGCCAGATTGTGAAGCTTCGTGTCAACTTAAAGGTCGTAAAAATCGTTTTAATTACCAGAATAGCATCTTACACGAGCTAGAGGATAGATCCAAGTCTGCGCCACAATACTTAGCAAGACAGTGGGACACACAAATGGCTGCGAATACAACGAATAACAACACAATGCAGCCAGACTATATCGAGAACTATCCGTCGACTTGGGAAACGAATCAGACCATCATAGCAGATCAGAACTATTTGGAAGCAAATGAAGCTTACGACCTTGAGGATAAACAATCGGAAATGGATACGAACTATTTGACAGAAAATGAAACTTATGCAGATAAGCAATCGGAAATAAAGAAGTCCACAGTTCTAGTCTTAGTTGTCAAGTGGGTAGAGTTTTAAGCTTGTTTGCCAATTAGTTTTATTAAAAAATCTAATTTTTATAGTCCCGCAGCCATTTATCCAAATGACAATAATCGGCCTCCAGCCCCCTCAAATTACGGCCACCAAGCGGAACAATGTAACCGGAACAGGTATTGTAATATTGTAATAGTACTTATTTAAGAAAGGGTCTCTTACAATTCAATATGAAATTTCTTTCCCATTCCATGTGTACCTACGGCTTAGGTACTAGAAAGAACAGAAAAAACAAGGGAGTAAAGGAAGAAAGGAAGAGTACGGGAAGGATACAAGCAATAGAAGAGGACTTATTGGAATTGGAAGATATCGAGATGATTTCAAAATCTCTTCAAGTCAAATGAGTCTTTTTCTATATCATCATTCCTACCCTTACTCACCCCTCCTTCTTTTACGCTCTTCTCTTTTCATTTCTCACTCTCTTTCAATTTGACTTTAATTTAACTTTCTTGAATACCCCACACTTTTACAGACAAAACGATGCAGCTAATGCTCGAACAGCTCGAGTGAAAAATCAAGAGTGCAGACCTTATTCTGGACAGCGGCCAACGAATGGGTAAGATCAACGAAACCATAAGACAAATTCTTTTTCTCAGCTGATCTAATGCTACAGTCAAATGGATTATCCATACAAGAACTCTTTACAAAATCAGTCGCTAGATCAAGGATTGTGTTTGTGTGGGACCGATAATGACAATGGGTATGACGAGAGTTCAAGTACGACGGAATGCCAATGTGAGCCAATGTGTGATTGCGATTGTGAATGTGATGATATAAGTGATAGCCAATCGACCACTGAGGTAGGCTGCGCTCTCTTAAAGCTGCTGGCTGAAGACGGAGCTAAGGAAGAAAAGAAAGCAAATCGCAAGAAAGCAATAAAGAAGAATACAACAAGCAAGAAAGCAACAAACCAAAGGACAACACACCAGAAAATAGCAAACCAAAAGACGACATACCAGAAAACAATAAACCAGAACACAACAAACCAGAAAATAACAAAACAGAAATCAACAAATAAGAAAGCAACCATCAAGAAACCCATAGATACGAAAGGCGCATTTTACAATCGGTTCTCGACGCCGCCTTTTGTGATCGAGCCAAAGCCTCCTTGCTACTTCATCCGTGGTCCGGTGTGTTGCAACAGTTGCAATGGTTGCAATAGTTGTCGCTGTTGTTATCACTGCTAGGCGAAATGAATCAGAGAAGTGATAGGAAATCTAAGCCAAAATAAAAACTATGAAACCAGTTCAAGAAATCTTTGTCAAAATGTGGAAAGTATTTGTTGTATAAATTGTGTTAGGACTCGACCTACAGCTTTACTCTTTGGCATTTGGTAAAGCATGACGGGTTTACGCAAAAAGCGACGCTCTTCGAAACAAATTCTGCTCCGAAAGGCTATCAAAAGAAAGACAAGCGATGTTGTCGTTAACTCACCAGTGCTGGACTTGCCCCGAATACGAACTAGCCCCCAAGCAAAAGCCATCACAGTCGTGAGCTCAATCAACAAGGATGCTCATCTCAGGCAGATCATGCAGCACTGCTTGTCGAACAACTCAGCCTCCGGCTGGGAGCCAAGGGAGCCAAGGGTGCACTTGTACGGCGAGTTGAACTTAAGAACGGCTAAATCGATACCTAAGGGAAGTCTTGTCAACGGTAAGAGCTACAAATGATATGCAACAAATACAGATGCGGGCTAAGTCTCCCTTTCTTATTTCAATAGAGATTAAACTTGACCGCGAGCCCTCGAGATCTTCCAAATGGTCGAGAGCTAGCTCCTCTGGCTATCCTTCCAGCTGGAATTTGGATGTATCCAAATGCGACGAAGCGGACGACCTGCTCACTGATCCGATCAATCTAAACAAGTTTCTCAACTCCAAACCCAAAGTCGGTCGAGGTCTGACACAGCGGAAGAAAAAATGCAATACAGGTGTACAATGTAAGATGCCGCATCTGTCGAGGCAGACACATATCAAGGCCAGATCCAAAATATCCCCACCTAGTATAACAAAAATTGGACTGGCTGAACCAATTGCCGGAAGATATGGCAAACAGTTTAAAAGTGCGCCACAGCGGGTGCCTAGTGGAGAGACGAAGCTGCGATCGGCGAGCATAGACAGCTTATTGCAAAATAATGGGAATCAAAAAAGGCATAGACCCTTCAATGGTGGTTACACCTCATCCGATTGCAGCTGTGAATGGGATTGCGATGAAGTCGTTAATAATCCAAACGAAAGGATCTCGAGTCATACAAGCCAACGAGAGGGTAAAGGGAGATATTTGGATCGATATCAAGCTAGCAGTCAAAGATGCCAAGAAGAAGGCAAACGAAGGAACTGGAGTCCCAGAAGTCAGGAAAACTGGAGTGAAAGACAGAATCGTATAGACGAAGAGGAGTGCAAAGAAATGTTGAGTCGAAAAAGTCGAGAAAAATGCAAGGGAGACTGCAATAAAGTAGACAGTCGGAGAATGCAGAAAGATTGTGAAAGGGTGCTCTGTCCTAAAGCTATCAAAAAATCGGAGCATTTCTGTTACTGCAATCCAGAAGAGAATGTGGACATGCAGGTCCATCCACAACCGGATGAAGAATGTCAATGCGACTATTTCGACGCCGACGAGTCAAGAGGAAATCAAAATTTTTACCCAGAATCAATATCCAGTTCAAGACAATTAACAGCTCAAAATAGTCAAATGAGAACAAGTCGTCAATATGATACCCGAAATTCTGGACACAGCTTGAGAGAAGGTGAAGTTCAGAATTGTAGAGCAGCATCCACTGGAAGAGCATCGCCCCGAGGCCATCGACCATCAGTAAAAAAAGCGCCGCCCGGAACAATGTTTAGTTCACGACAATGTAGACCTCAAACTACGCCTACAGCATCTACAGGAAACTCAATCTCTCGAGCAGCAACTGGACAAGTAAAAGACTCTAGATCAAGAAATCAAGATAATCGACCAAAGAAGTGCCTATGCAGAGACAGTTCAGAGCAAGTCGATGCACACGGATGCGTTAAGGTGCCCTGTCCAGCGGGTGATCAGAGTAATTTTACAACTGATGAGATGCATTACTGTTACTGCAACGCAATCAAAAATGGAGCTCAGCAACCTTGCGAATGTTGTGATTGTGAAAATTTCGATAGCGCCAAGCAAAGCGGTCTCACAAGGAAATCAAGACCTCAAGTTTATAGCCAAGGATCAGCACTCAGCTTTAGAGAAAGCGCAAATCAAAATCCTAAAGTGGCAGCAAACCGGAGCCAAAGACACTCAGGACTTCCAGCATCGACATCGAAAAGTACACCAAAATCATCTAAGCGAGATGCAACTGCTCGACCATGTCCCAAGCAATCTAAGCCAGGAGCAATGTCTAGTTCGAGGCAGTCAACAGCTCAAACTACACCAAAACACTCTAAAGGAACTTCAGTGACCAGATCAGTGACTGGGAGCTTTAGAGGACAAAGCGCCTCAAGAGCTGGCAGTCCTAAGCAAGTAACTAAATCAGTGGCAAAACGAAATGTGGCACGCATAGACAAAAGTACTTCGCAGACTGGAAAGAAGTCTATGGCGAAGTGCAACGCCACGCCTACTTCTGGCCAGTTTACGAGCCGCAAGTGTGAAGTGTGTGACCCATCGTATCAACCGCCGTGCATGTTTGGTAATCCACAGTGGTCAAACAATTGTCAATATCCTTGTTGCCCGAACAAAGAACAGACATGGAAGAGGAACTGCAATGGCCAAAAGATATGCAATTGCTATTGTCAATGTTGCTTAAGGGCACTTAATCAGAATCAAACGCCAGCAACTTGTGTGGAAGAAGATGCAGAGGAAGAGCAGCTCAAAGGAGCATTGGGATCAGGTTCTAGATCAAGCTTAAGGTCTGCAGCGCACACGGTTAGGGGCCTCGATTCGAGATCAGGCTCGAAAACGGACTCAAAGCTGCGTTCGCCACAGGGCTCAAGATTGGCCTCGGACTCGGAAACAAACAAAGTCCCACGGAAAAGCTCTTCTGGACTGTCGAATAAGAGCTCTAAGAATATAGTGGATAGAAGACAGCCTATTTCAACTGGATCGGCAGAGGCATGTCATTCAATCTGTCCCAATTGCGGCATTAATATTAAGGAGTTCTTGTGGAATTGCAGAAACAAAGAGAATCGATATCCACCAATTAGTGTTGAAGAAGACAAAAACATTTATCAACCGCCATTGCAATCTAATCCATCCAAACAGCAAGGAAAGGGAATATGTAACGAGAGGAGTAATGAAAGCGGAAACAAGCCCCATTGCAATAGAGTCCCATGCACAAGGGACTGCAAAAGATGTAAGATATTACCAGCTGACGGCAATAAGGGCGATCATTTGGTAAATCTCGTCGTGAGTGATAAATGCAATATACAACAGTTAATTGAGATACTGAATGAGACCAGCGCAAAGCTGGAGGCACAGCAGAATTTCGTATATATGGATACACATCAGATGATAGAGAATCATAATACACAGCCTAACCAGAGACAGGATAATCCCAATGTGAATTATAATTCTCCACCCTCTAATGCATATCCACAATACGATCCGGGGTTATCGCAAAATTATCAAGCTCCAAACGCTGGTACTTCACCGAATTCCTTGAGAATCCTCACACAAACCGAATACGATTATCCTTATCCATCGGCTGGAGCATACCGGTTGAAAGACTTGCCCAACTATTCGACTAGAAATGAATGCAGTTGCTATCCAACTCATGTTCGTAGGTGCAGTGGCTCTACTTTTCCCAACTTTACAGGCGATAATGGCAAGACCAGCCCAGTCGAAAAACAAGAAGTTCTACAGAAGAGTTTACAGTCCAAATCCTTTTTAGAACTTCTTGATCTGACACTGGCTGTAAAGAAAAACAGAGAGGCCTCTCAGAAGGACAAAGTTTTGCAATCTAAACATGAATTGAAAAGGGAACTTAAAGTGAATGAGTACCCAGATCCAACTTTAAAAAAAACAGATAGAGTTTATAAAGATATCAATCCAACTCAACCTCCATTTTATCTAAATGAAGTATTTAATAATTCGTCAGCAGAGAAATTCAAAGATAAATCAATAGATAAAAATAGTAAACATGTTGATAAATTTGAATGCAATTTTTATAAAATCGATGCTAGGGGCAATAGGTCATGTCAACGGAAAAGGTTTTCGGATCCAGAATACCTAGTACAAAAAAGTCGAAGAGATTCGTTATCGCATGATCATAATTACAGGAACAAAGCTCTACATCAAAGTCAAGATAAAGCCCTTAGACGAAAATTACTCGAAAAACAATTTGACTTAGAGCAAAACACTTCTGATTCGGATTACTTTAGGGAAGCTAACTATACACCTCGAATTAGAAAATACGATTTAAGAGAACAAGAAATCAGAGAAAGGAAAAGATCTGGCTTTGATCAAATGAAAATAAGTGAAAGTTTATCCAAGTCGTACGGTTTCGACTCATGTAGAACAGTTTCAAAAAGCTCCGAAATGAAATTAAAGGAATGTGGATCATTTTATAATGGACAGGAAATGCAATCGGAAGCATCATACTTTGAATCCCATTGTAGGCATCGACTTCCCAGGAAATCTGTCTCTTTACGAAGCAGGGAAAGAAGTTATTCAAAATTCAAAAATCTTGCTGCAAAGCGTTCGAAGTACAAGAATCTTTTGCGTCGGCGAGGAAAGGATAAAAAGGAAGAAATGGACACCTCCAATCTCTACATGAGAATCGAAGCAAGATCTAAAATTAATGTATCAAAAGACAAAATTAGAACTGATGCGATTGGATATAATCTAAATAGGTCCAACTCAAGAAGCAGCTTTCTCTTTATCAAAAATCATGGAATGATAAATAAAGTGCTTCCAACAGCAAAAGAATTAAAAGAATACAAAACAAATTTCAGAAAAATTCCGAGAGGTGAAATGAAAGAGAATAAATATTTTGATTATTCGGAGCTAAGGGAATTGGAATCAAGAAGCATTTTATATACTAACACGCGAAAATCAGATAAGTTAGAAAGTGAGAGATCAGATCATTCAGAATTTAAGAATTCGAAATCGAAAATTCCACATTTTCCTATCAGAAGAATGACGGTAGAAAAGAAAGTAAGCGAAAGACCAAATTATGTGGAAGCAAGAAGCAGAGTATTTCCGAAAAAACAGTTAGGAGTAAAGAGAGAAAGAAATGGTATTAAGGGAGAGAGTGAACGATCAGATGCTTCGGTATTAAAGAAAATGGAATCAAGAAACAGACTCAATCCATTCAGAAAGAAAATAGGCGAAAGGAAATCAGATTATTCCGAGTTTAAAAGTTTTGAGGAAAAGCGCAAATTTTTTGCTAACGGAAGGACAAATAAGAATCAAACAGATACAGCAGCAATAGGTAATTTAGACATAAATAAATCAGTTACATCTTTAAGCTACAAAAGTGAAAAGAAAGCAAAAGATGGAAGTTTAAACTTGAAAGCCATATCTTTTCAGCCAAAACGGGAGAGGTGTGTGCTATCAGAAATAAAAGCAGTTAAAGATCAATCAGAATCTACAAACAAGTCACATTTTTCAGCTCCTCTTCGGCAGGAAAAAAGTTTTAAGAAATGCGCGCCTGTTCCTCCTCCTAAACCAGTCAAAAAAGAAGCTACCAGACCAAGTGTTGCTGGTTCTGCTTCTGACCACATTCAACATAGAGCAGCTCGAAGTTATCTACAAAATCAAAGCGATGGCGACGATATTAAAGTGCTCTACGATTCAAGCTCGAAATTCTCGAGGCACAGCTGTGGAGACGGAGATACGAACACCGAGTGCGAATCAGATACCAAACCCAGAACAAGTCAAAACAATTTCTTTTCCATGCTAATAGCTCGAGACAAACTTACGGATTCCAAGCAGTATTCCTGATAATTAGCCAAAACAAATTTACTAAGTCAACTCCAAAATTTTCAAAAAAAATTCGCTGCGGCATTAAATTAAATTAAACATGTAACAAAACACATCTGCGACTGTTTATTAACACTGCTTAGATATATCGATATAAGTATCGACAACCGATTAGTACCAGCAGTTCCGATAGCATGTGGCGGTCGTTCGATATAGCATTATCGACAGCTCTGTATAACATCAACAATTGGACCTGGTCGTAATTGTTGAAAAATGTTGAAATTCTTAAATAAAACACGACAATTGCTGTATCCAAATGTGCGTAATTTATCGCATACGGTCACAGCCTGCCAGAGTAATGCTGCAACTGAATCCACAACGATGGCCGGCAAGGAAACACCTGCTTCCAAGCCGGCTTTAATACTGCCACAGAATTATGCGGAACATGCGCCCGTGAGCCGAAGCAGCGCACGCCAAGCCTGGATAGAAAATGTGGATGCAGTGGCTGAGCGAAAAGTAGGCCTTATGGAACTGCATCCGGATGTGTTTGCTGCCCAGCCGCGCGTCGATGTCATCCAGGAGAATATCGAGTGGCAGCGCAAGTATCGTTATGTAAGCATGGCACATACCAAAACGCGTGCCGAGGTGCGAGGAGGCGGACGCAAACCCTGGCCACAGAAGGGCATGGGTCGTGCACGTCACGGCTCGATACGTTCGCCACTCTTCAAAGGCGGCGGTGTCATCCACGGTCCACGGTCACCCACCACCCATTTCTATATGCTGCCCTTCTACAAGCGAGTGATGGGACTCACATCGACGTTGAGTGTCAAATTGGCTCAGGATGATTTGCACATTATTGAAGATGTTGAGATTCCCACGAAGGATGCGCAGTTTATCAGAGATTTGATTAAGGAGCGTAACTGGGGACCCTCTGTGCTGATTGTGGACAAGTAGTTAAACTTTAATTTCACTCTGAGCTCGTTTAACTAAATTTCTATTTTAGGAACGATATCTTTCCGGAGAATATTTGTTATGCTACGGACTCGGTGGGCTATGTGAATCTGATGCCCGCCTATGGCCTGAATGTCTATTCCATGCTAAAGCATGATACACTGGTGTTGACTGTGGAGGCTGTTAAGCATTTGGAGGAACGTTTGCTTTATCAGCTGCATCGCAATGATGCAGCCAGCAAGCAAACCAAATTTAAACTCGATCAAGTTTAGATTAGGGCTTTTTATAAATTTAATTATATTTACTTGTATATGATTTACTACAAATGAAGTTTGTTACATCTACTGCTTCAGTTGCTGCACCGCCTGGGAATTGCTTCTAAATGCTGTTTGTAAGGGATCCTTATCCTTTTCAGAAACAATGACCTCACATTTTTTTTGTAGTCTTTCCGTTAGTATGCACTGAAATTCACGCAGGAATCCTCGCTCCGAATTGCTATGATTGCAAAGCAGCACTGTTGTCCCATTATGATTGAAGTCCAGCAATTCGTGATGCGACATCTCGCCAGTTATAACCAAATCCGCTTGAATGCCTTTTAAGACTGACCCACCGGATCCCGCGCATATTCCAACGGTGCGCACAAAAGTCTTTGGATGATGGTCCACAGCATATGCCACATGCACGCTGTTGTCTATGTGGTCTTGGAGTGCATGCACCAGCTGGGAAATGGGCATACTGGTCTCTACAAGACGTCCGGAGCCGGTGCCATCAACTGCGCCTGGCTCTGGAACCAAGGGCTTAATGCCCTTTATATCTACTGCCTTGGCCAGCCAATCGTTAACACCACCCACTACTTTATCCCAGGCAGTGTGTGGAGAATACAATGCCTTGGAGTTGACTAAACATCCCACTACTATACGCTCCTTCCAGTTGGACATGGTGATCCGTGTCAGTGGCCGAAAGATTGGTGGATGATAGCTAATAATCAGATCCACATTCTTCTCCAGAGCTTCACCCAACACGGGCTCAGTGAGATCATTGGTTAGCAATATGCGTTCCACATGTCTCTGTAAAGGCATTCAATACCATATTGTTTATTTATGATGTATTTTATATTCCTATTTTGCTTACATCTGTGCTTGGCTCGATCAGCAGGCCCACGTTGTCCCATTTTTCGGCCAGGGATGTCGGTGCAAATTTTTCCAGCTCACTGACCACTTCATTAAGTCTCAGACCAGAAAATGTTGCCATGCTTCTTTTCAATCTTAACGCGCTACGTAACATTCAACAGAAAATACTCTATAACTATTTTTAAAGTTAACTCAACTAAAGTTTTTATAATTTTAACATTGAGTGCTGGAAAACGTTTATGAAACTTTCACATGGAATTTCCAACACCAGCTACTTTGGCGGTTGTTTGAAATTATGTTTATGGCACGTGACTGCAATTGATAATATATGTAATTAATTGCGATTTGATAATACATGTATATATTTGGGTAATATATAAAAAATATATATGTATATAAGTATTGTATCAACTGTCGTATAAGAAATGTAATTTGTATTATTAAAATGTTCAAAACTAAATTTGTTATTATTTTTATAAAAAGTTCTACAAAATGTTTGTGTGCGTGTTTAATTATTTTCTAGCACTTACTACTTCATGGGCGTTTGAAGTCACGTGACTGTAATAAATCGATCGATTTGCGTTTATCTGGGTTATACCGCGGCTATTGCGGCTGCTAATATGCCTAACAATTAAATAAAATTATTCCAAGTATTGTTACATCATTAAATGCGTATGCTATATGTACATAGATATATAGCGAAGTTCTGCTACCCTAAGACTGCCACAACTGATTATAATAGAAGTAATATATAGTTATATATACGAGTCACGTCTAATATACGATCTATAACTGGTTTTGATGGGATTTGTAAGCATAAAGCATCAGATGTCATTTTTATATTTACAAAAATTGTATACAGTATACAACCATTATATTCATGACGATTTTAATGAAATAGTATCTGAGTATATTGGCATATATAGAATTCGGAACAAATTTTATTCACTAGCAACAGAGTATATATTAGTCGAGTACTCCCAACTGGAGCTCTAAGTTCAGTTCTCGCAACTTGGGTTTTGTGAGGTTTTCGTTCTTCCGATCCCGCATTCCAATTTATCAAAACATATTTGAAGCATTTAAACAGTGACTATTACTTTTTTTTTTAAGAGAAGGAAACCCCAAGTGACGAATCTGAAAGCAGATAAGAAAGACGCTAGCAACAAAGCACACAAGAATGACCCTGATTTTTAGGAATCAAAAATGTAAATCACACGGACGCCAAGATCAATGTCCTTTAGCACTTAAGTCACAAAATCAAATTTTCCAAAAAAAAAAAAACAAAAACAAAAACGATTACTAAGTAACGTAAATAAATTAAATAACAGTTTAACATATTCAGTCGTATCTCATACATAATTTCTTTCGCATTCCTTTGCCCACTCATTTCTCATCTGACTGCCACATCTGGCAGCATCTCTTCCTTTTACATCTTGCAGCAGCTGCTGCAGCCATTTTTGTTGTTCTTTTCTATCTGCATCTTCGTCCAGGCGTCGACGTCAACGTCGTTGAACTGTTGAGTTCATTTCAGTTTGGGACGCGGAGCGTGTCACACCCGGTTGCGACAGAGCAGAAAAAATTCTTACATATGGTATGCTTGTCTTTAAAATATTTGCGGTTGTTGCTGCCGATGCTGGAGTTGTTGTTGTTGCTGCTGTTGGTTTTGAGTGCTTCCGCATTTAAACTGAAGCTTTGGTTATGAACGTTGCGCGCCCTTTGCCGAAAGCTCTTGCCACGGCGATCTGGCAGCGCCACTTGGTTTCCCCAACCCCCCAAAGCTTTACCGTAAATATTATCGCTGTAAAGCTAAATTGAAGCAGCTTTAACGTAATATCTTTAGTGCTATTTTCAACGTGAAAGAGTCGAGACGTGCGCATTATAAAGCGGATCGCAGTCATATATAACTACAAGTTAAAAGCGAAACGCGAACATAAATGTGGAACAGCATGCGAAACAAATTACAATAATAGACAAATCAAAGAGGTGTGTGAGTGTGCAGAAGCATAATAAGCTTACAACAATAATAGAAATCCCAAAATATATAATTATAAGTTAAACAAACAAAAGAGCAAAACTAATAATTTGTGTGCAATTGCACACAAAAATAAAAGCAGAAACTGTTCAGCAGCGCGTCTGCTTGTTTGTGCATGTGTGTGTGTGTGTGTTGTTCTGGTGTCTGTGTGTGTACGTGTTACTATAGCTGCTCGCGTTATTGTGTGTGTGTGTGTGTGGGAAACGAACACAGGTGCTGCACAGGCTGAAAATAAAACAGGCAACTCGAAATAAATATGTACACGAAATGCCTATGCAAATGGATTTCTTCTAATTATCCAATGGGCAGCAGAAACAACTATTTTTGTTGTTGCTAATCATATCTTTGGACATGCGCTAATCTGCTACTGCGTTTTCACTTGTGTTGGCCACTATATATTCGTTTCGCTCGCACACTCGACAGCCGCAGCGAGTGTCAGAGAGACGCTTAAAGCGCAGTTACGCGCTGATATCTAAGTGTGTGTGTGTTTGTGTGAGAGAGAGAGAGAGAGAGTCTGAGTGAGTGAGTGCTTGTTAAAGCTTTAAAGCAAAGTTCAGTGTGTGAATTTCCATTAAATTGTTAAAGAAATTTTTACAGGAACAACGACAAGTAACAGTTTAACAAACAAAACGAGACATTGGCAAATCAATTGCAAAAGAAAAAGAATCAGCAAAGTAACTTTATTCAAATCAATAATAAAAGCAAAGTCCGACAGGCAGGCAACAAAGTTCAAAATGTGGAACCAAACGACAACAGCAGCAACAAGTGAGAACAACAAGGCTAAGGAAACGGTGGAGGATTGTAGCTGTGCTGTTGGTGGCGTTGCCAGCGCTGCCACAGCTGTCAGTGTTGAGCAACAGCAGCAAAGAGCTGCACTTGAAGCTAACAGTAAACAAGCAGCAGCTACAACAACAACAACGTCATCATTTGGCGGCAAAAGCAGCGAGCAACAACAAAGCAGCGAAGCCGCCATTAACAAGCACAAAGAATTTGCAGCACAAAGCGAAACAAGCGATTCTGGTTTCATCTCCGGTCCCCAATCATCGCAAATATTTAGCGGTGAAATAAGTGACGACGAAACAGGACAGCAACAGGAGAAGGAGAAGGAGAAGGAGAAGAAGAAAGAGTCGGAGCAGGATAAGCAAAAGGATCAAATCCCAGATCAGAAATCAGACAAATTGCAAACGGTGCTCGATTCGGGCATCATTGACGAGCTCGAAGAGGAGGAGCACGAGGAAGAGAAGGAGAAGACAACAGCAGCAGCAACAACAACAACAAATCAAACGGAAGCTGGCGTCGAACAGCCGGCCAGCGAGCAAATGCGCTTCAAACACAATGTCGATACGGGCATACCCCAATGGACTGTACAGTCAAGCCTCGGTATGAACAATCTCAATATCTCAGCAGCAACAAATGCCAACAGCTCCGCTGGACGAAGAAGCGCACCTCAGACCACCACAACAACAGTAACAAATGCAGCTGGAAATACTGCTAATGCTAATGCAACGGCGCCACTAAGCAACACCAGCAACAACATTAACATCATGAACGCCTGGGAGCAATTTTATCAACAGAACGACGATGGCGACACGTGAGTAATATATCAAAAACAAAAGTATTTCCGTTTGCAAAATACCCCCAAAAAAAAAGGAGGAACGAAATACCAAATTATAAGAAAGTTATAGAGAGACAGTAGTGGGTGATTCAAAGCTACCCTAGAGTCAGCCTATAACAAGTACCTTTTAAGTCTTGTTAACACCTGAAGCTAATATATCATTGAAGCTAATATATCTATAAGCATAGAAATTGAGATGAACCCATTATATAAAGACAAATTGATATGTTCTATTAAAAAGTCAATTTAGGTGACAAATAATAGACTAATTAATAGGAAATATTTTATATGTACTAGTATTTCCGTATTACCTATTTAAGGTTATCAGATGAGAGCTAAGAAAAAAAAATCAAAGTTAACCTCTCGAGCATAAAATCGATCTATATATTTTTTCAAGAAAAACCCTAAAGCTCTGAGAATATTTATTTCTATGCCAACTATCTATCTATTTATTTTTGTAATATATCAATCAATAGGCCGGACGTGATTGTCTATGGCAATCAGATAAGCAACCCCCTCTTTACCAATCAAGAAGTTTATTGAAATGGCTATAATAAAAGCGTCTACTAGATAAAAATATATAATATCTATAGGGTATTTTGAGATGAAGCATTCGCATAAAAATATCAACTTGACCCGACCACCAACTGTGTGAGTGTCTGGGGATACTTTCATGAATCACAACAAATACACACAGAGAAAACAGAAAACACAAGACAATGAGACGACGACTTCTCGGATTGAATCGAATCAAGTCGTCTACAGACACATGTTAGTCAGGCAGTCAGGGGTTTTCCTGGTATGTCAACTACCTGAACAGGTTTTTGGGTCGCTCAAATTTGTGGGTTTTTACAGGCGAAATGATCATGAAACAAGTGTGGAAAATGTGCAGGTAAAACATATTAGTCTAACCGAGTTAGTCAACACTGGTTCGCTCGTAAATGTTCGATGTTTAAGGTTAAATTAGTGGGAGTTGTTCATGGAGGTTGTGTGATTAGGGATGTACATAGTTAGTTAGTTACTTAGTTTTCTTTATTTTACAACACTGATTTGTATTTCACAATTGTGTGTAATACACTGAATACGATTTTTACAGAAAATTGACCAACACTGATAATTTCCTCCTTTATATTATCTCGAATAAACTAGAACATTTTCCTTTAGTTTAGATCATTTCCCATCACAGTCCCTTGGATCATTGACCAACACTAATATGTTTTCTCTCTCTCTCCTTCTCTCCCTCGTTACAGACCACTGCATTTGGCCTGCATATCGGGCTATGTGGATGTGGTTGCCGCTCTGATACGCATGGCTCCACATCCATGCCTCCTAAACATCCAGAACGATGTGGCACAGACGCCACTTCATCTGGCCGCACTTACAGCGCAGCCAACAATTCTGCGCATGCTTCTGTTAGCCGGTGCCGAGGTGAGCAGCCGCACCTACTCCATTAATTACGAAGGCTAAATCAATCTAATCAAACCATCTACCTATCTATCTATTTATCTTTGCAATCTATCAATCAATAGCCCACAGTACGTGATCGTCATGGCAATACGGCGTTGCACTTGTCCTGCATTGCAGGTGAGAAACAATGCGTACGCGCTCTCACAGAGAAATTTGGCGCCTCCGAGATACATGAGGCACATCGCCAATACGGACATCGTTCCAATGACAAGGCTGTCAGCTCTTTGAGCTATGCCCATCTACCTGCCGATCTGGAGATACGCAACTATGATGGTAAGTTACGAAAAAATAACGATATACTTATATAGATACAGAGAGTGTGTAAAGATTACAGATGTTAGAAGACTAGAAAGAAATATAAGATTAGATAAGATTAGAAGGCTTATTTGCATGGCTAATAAATTTCTTGCAAAATTGACTAGTTCAATTGAGTGGAGTTGAAATTCAACTGAAGATACAAGAAGTTGGAAGTCTTAAAAGTAAAAATATATTTATTTACATGCGATGTAAATATATATATAGTTGATTAGCTAATGAATCTCAAAAAAAGTTAACTAGTTCATTTGAATGAACCGCTCAAAAATTGCATTGTAAATTCTCACTGAAAACATTTTAGAAATAAGCTTTGAACCAAATTGCTTGCATGAAATGCAGTAAAAATGATTTAAAAATATATTTAGATATATCCATTTATACTATATAGTTTAATATTCTTGGCAAACGTGCCCGACAAATTTTAAAAGAATTTGATTCGATGCCAACAAATTTTGAATTTATCATATAGCTCTAAAATTTTAGCTGTCCCGCCAACGGCGAGACATTGTCTAAGACTATTTATATAATAGACCAAGTCTACAGATACAGCTAGACTATATGTATATATATGTGTCAGATATATGTGTATATATACTATATACATATAAATATATATATATGTATAGGCGTGCCAAAAATACATTTTGGCCTCCGCGTATTTTGCGCCTGCAAATAAATTTCTCATTTACGTTGTTCACTTTGTTATTGATTGGTTCGTAGCTATATATATATATATATATATATATATATATATATATATATATTCCTTTCTATATATGTGTATATTGATGTGATTTTCTGTTTGACGTCAGTAAGGTTTGGCATTGTTTATAAATTGCTTGTATCTACAAAATCTTCCAAGCTTCAAGGAAACAAAACAAAATAGATATTAAATTCGCTTTCCAGCTCATTTCATTTGCAGCTCACACAGATGCTTTTACGATTATATGTATATGTATATTTAGCTGACGGCCTTATTTCCTTGATTGTTATTATTGATTTATTTGTATACAAATTAGTTTATATATAAGCATATTGATTTTCAACAGGTGGGTGGGGTTCAAAACAAAAAAGGTGTGTGAGAAATACAGACGTCAATTAAAATTCGCCTTTGATTATATTTATGCGCCAAAAGTTTCCCACTGTAAAAAGTAACCGCAAAAAAAAAAAAAAAAACAGATCTAAGCCGGAAGAAAGTAAAAGTCATCATAAGTATACTCATATATATATATGTATATATAAGCACTTATTGTTCAGTCACAAGAGTTGAGGCTTGCGCAACTGTCGACACGTAAAAGGTTAATAAACTTGACAGAGATGTTGAGAGGCTACATTTTTATAACCTCCCCCTACACACACACACACACACACACGCGCACGCACACATTTACCTGTATTTGCTTTAACCTTTCGTTTGTTTAATCGATTTTTGTTTCATTTTGTATTGTAGCCTTGCTAAAAATACGAAAATTGATCGGTTTCAAACATGTGGTGAACAAACATTTGGCAGCTACTTTTAACCAGACCAAACCGGTCTAAACATGCCTTCACGCATAAATGAGAAACAGCTGCTGAACGAACACTCAGCTAAGAGTGTTTGTGTGTGGGTGTGTGTGTGTGTGTTAGTAATCCACATCTATATGCTTAGCAGAGCATACATTGCACATAATATTCAAACATATAGCTGTGGCTAGGTCTATGCAGACAACGGCAAAAAATTGGCTAAAAAAGTGGTGAAGGCAAAGGCTGTAGAACGACGAAGAGTTGCCCTTTCTTGGCATCGAAAAATCTACAACTATATATATATAATAACTATATATTGTTAAAGAAAAGTTTGGAGCACTTCCAGTTCCCTATGTTACACTGACTCATATCCTAAGAATCTCTAAAATTCTCTAATTTCATTATGCCATCGAAACCTTTTGTAAATTCTATATGAATCATAGAAAAAACCTTTAGGATCGTCTCTATTTTATACTATAAAGGTGTTTTCCATATTATTATTTTTAATTGTTAATTTTATTACAAATTCTTTAAAGCTTGTTTTGTTTTTACTACTATAACTATAATGAAATCAAGTTTTTGAAAAATCAAAACACAATTCTATAAATATAGATTTCACTACCCAGACGTAATGTCTGTCAAAATTAAGCTACTCAAAGCTATTCAATAGGGTATCAAAGAGCAAAGCGAAAACGATGACACGAACAACACGAAGACGACGACGACGGCTTTTTCTTTCAAATTTTTTGGGTTTTCCCATGCACAAAGCAGACACATTAAGCTCTATACATCTCTCTCTCTCTCTCCCTCTCTCTATATATATATATATATATACATATAATTTTAAAAGCAATTCCCAACGTCGTCTACTCGCTGCCAGATGTTATAAAATCATATTCAATTGGGTTCGTACAAAAAGTCACAAGACTTTCTTGTTCAATTGACGTCATGGTTGCGCATGAATTGTATTGAATCCTGTATGCAGAAATAAAAAAAGAAAGAAGAAAAAAAAAAAACGATCGAAAGAAAAAGTCTCAATAGAGAAATCAGAAAGAAATTTCTTAGTATTTTGACACAGTAAAACGGGAAAAACAAAAATTCGTCATATTGTTTTGTCAAGAAAAACCTGAGCGTAATCAAAATGAAATAGCTGGCAGATAAGGAATAAAGCTGAATAAGTGTTATTAACATATGTTAATAAGCATTTACTATGTATATGTTAGTTAACATAGGTTGTGGATGTCTTTATTCTGTTGTTGCTCTGTTATCTAACATATGAGCTCATCTAACTTGGCTGATAAATTTAGCTCTAAAATTGTTGTCTCAAGAATTTCCATTATTTTTGTTTTGCCTTTTTATGCAAGAAATGTGGAAAATGTTACGAAAATAATCGAATGCTTTGCTTTGTTGGCATTTAGCCAAGATTTCCAAATGCGATAAAGTAAACTTGTCGGAAAAAAGAACATTTATATTATAAGTTCTTTTAGGCGTAATACATAATTTCAATAAACATTTGTTGACAGTTCAAGAGGTTATCGCTAAAAGCCAAATTATCAGTAAACCTATTTCTGTTTACATACGTAAATAATGTATATGTGTTACATTTGTTTATATATGTATGTATATAAATATATATATATTTCCTTTTGTTTTTCTTTGAGACTGCCTGGAAATTCCCAGCTATTTCTGTAATATCGTCCTAGTTAATTGCGAGGTCATTATAATACACATATATATATCCACATTCATGTATATATGTTATATATATACTCGTATATTTGTAGCTCCTTTCACGCACGCAATGGCATTTGCTCGAAACTCAATGAATGTAAATAAAGGCACGCAAAACTTAATTATAAATAGAATTTCCGAATTCCGTTTTAGCAGGAGTTGAAATGATTTTATTTTTCTTGTACTACTCACACCATAGATTTCGTTTATATTTAGAAATTTTAAGACTTAATCAGCTTAATCATATATATAAGAAATTAAAAGAAGTCATGATATAGCAAGGTAATCTAATCTACATGTAAATAACATTGAGATGACCTAGCTAAGCACTTTAAATTTTACATCCAAAATTAATATTCCGTTTGTCAGAAAAGGAAGTCTAGTTTACATACTTTAAGATTCTTACTAGTAAAATTAAATTTTATCTTTTTCATATCTATAACACAATATGCGAAAGTAAACATTCATTTAAGTCATATAATTAAAAGTGTTCCACTAAAATCATCTTACCACTCAAATAAAGACCCCATGATCCCTCAATATAGTCCATAAACGACATTTAATCTAAAAGTGAAAAACATCTTTGACATCATCGACACTCGAGGCACATTTGTAGGGAATTTCAGAACGATAAATCGTACAATATGTTGATTGAGGCTCATTTGTGGAACATATGGCAATGGCATCTGTTATTGGGAAAAAATCTAAAGAAGTTTCCAAATGCAAACTAAAAAAAAAAAACCTTAATAGCAAACAGCTTTGGGTCTTATTCCGTATTTCCCCATATATTAACTGTGATAAGCCAAATTCTATTTCCTGAAGATAATGCCACCTAGAAATGTCAATATGAATATCAAGAGGAATATCGCCTGTGTTTTAGTCGCTAAGCTAACTATCTGTTATCAATTTTAGAAAAACCCCATTGGTGGTCGTTTATTATTGCTATGACGGTGATTATAATATGTATATATATATATAGGTAAAACTCTGTTATCACTTTGATAAGTGTTATCAACGTTTTTCCCAAAGTGTTCTGAGATACCCCCAGTGCCAAGGACTTGGCAGATATATATAACATATAAAATGAATGGCAGATCGAGGCGATTAGCGATAAAAAGTGAACGAGAGTTTCTTATTTTGTATCTTATCGATAAGTATAAAATTATTGTGTGTATATATTTACTTAAATCCAACAGCTTAACTTTACTTCAAATTTGATTTAACTACCAGTTATGTATAGCTCCTCAAAAATCGTATAAACGAAGTAAATATATTAAGTTATATATATTCATAAATTAAAATAGAGCTTATACTTGTTTAAGAAGATATCACATATTTCAATTTTTATTTCCTTTTCTACCTGCTATCGATATATCAAAAACTAGCATATAAATAATCTCGAATGTCTTAAATTATCGGCTGGTTTGTGCAACACGTGCTCCATTCCTTTCATTCCTACGATATCAGCAAAACGATATCGCATGTTCTATCTCAACAATATGGGGCCTTGCACACATGGGTACGACAGGTATATATTATATATACTACCTCCGCTCAGATAGTACGTAATTGAGTGGGGAATGCCATTGTACGTTGGATTGATCGTTGAAACGTAAGAAAGCTAATTGATCAAGCTGGGCCATAAACAAAATGACGTATGTTACAAACTAGTTATTTTCTGGAATTGCATAATACGTAAATATACCCGTATACAATACAATACAATACATATATTCAAATCTGTAGATTGGGACCTTTGATCTTGACAACTGATCACCTTTCTCTAATTGTCAAATAAATGCATGCGATATTAGTTAAGTGACCGAGTTAATAAATTAACACAATTTGTAATTGATCGTTAGCTGGTGATGAGATGTGCAACCGTTGAACCCAGAGTTTAAGTTTATTTGATCGATAATTATCGGCTTGTTGTTATATGGTGTTGTAATGAAATTTTCCACAACGCGGCTCAATATGGATTGTTGCCATTGTCAATAGCTGTCTATTCCCTGTATTTGCTTATTTTTTCCTGATGGATGATAAGTATCGACTTTTTTCTATGACGATGATACATGAAATCATTTACATGTATGCAGTTATTTATATATATGGTAACTATCTATGGATTAGGCATCTATCGATTTTATGCTTATTGGACAGTTCGTGAAATTCTTAACATAAATTATGATCTAAAATGTTTGCTGAGCTTGTTAAACAGCGAATGATTATCGTAATCATTTATCGATAACTCTCAAAGTTATGATCGTATTTCTGAAATTCTTTACATAAATAACGATCTATAATGTTAGCAGTATTCCTATAGCATACAATTGTATTCCTGTGACCTATCGATAATTATCGATTTTTTAAACAGTTTCAATCATAGTTAAATAATTAAGTTAGTAGGTTAAGCATCTTTATTTTTTTTATTTAACCAATTCAATATATATAAAGATTATAGTTGTTATCGAATTTCCTCATTCGACAGTTGGCTTAAAGCTGTTTGGCACTCAAGCATATATTATGTTCAGTTATGTTGTCTCAAGCAGCGTCTATTGTTTCCAATGCCAGCTGTTCGTATAGGAAGCAACACGAATGCTTTAATCTCAAGCACATTTCTTCGACTCGAATGTCGCCTTTCAATAAATTTTATTTTTTTGTACTTTTGGATTGCCCGTTGTTGGCTGGTACGTAAACAAACAGGTTTAACCCACAATTGTTGCTATCGTCAATAAAAAAATGAAATGATTATTTACTAATATATTCTGGAAGTCTGTAGATTGTTTTTCAACAACACTGCCAATGACATTTACATCACAATAACAATAATAACTTTGTTACTCATTACAAATCAGCTTTCTTTGCTTTTTCTCTCTATAGAGGCAAGGTCAAGCCTCTGCCCGACCGATTATAATAATATCTATATATGTATATCTATAAGCTTAAGTATTTATCACAAGCGCTCATATATAACGGAAGTTGTAGACACTTGAATGAAACTTATCTCTCTATATGGTGATCAGGCAGTGTTGACACACTTTGTACTCGTACTCCTACAAAATTATTGGATGGGTTTAACCCTAACAACAACAGAAAAAAAAGTGCAATCATTGTCTCACAATTGTCAACAGCAACTTTTACCGCTCTTTATCAGCTGTCGAGCACCTGACTGCCTTTTAGGCCAGTCTCTGACCTCTGCGGGGTTTTGCCCACATATCGATATATAAATATCGTACGTATATATATATAATCTATATGTAACAGTGTGTATGCAGTATTTACGTTACGCCGTTTAACAACACGTGGCACGATCATCCACACCTTCGCTTACAATACACCCATGATCACACACATACATACATATATATATATATATATATATATATATATATATATATCTGTATAACACTTATATTTGCATTTCGTTCAAAAGAAAGTCAACAAATGGTTTCGTGACATAACTGCGATGTCTTAGCCGGCTACCAATTGGAGGCTTTGCCCACGTTAACAAATAAAGAAAAGAAAAAAAAGCAGAGAAAACCCAAATTACTTTAAATGTATTTTTGGGAAATCCAGCATTAATTGTGCTAAATTTAATTTTTTATTTTTATTTTTTTGCTGCCTTTTGGCAAACGTCTGCTGTTTGGGTTTTCTGTTTTGCATTGGGGTTTTCACTTCATTTCCACTTACAAAAACTTTCAAACCACAAATTGACGAAATGTGGCGCCAGAGGCATTAAAGCAAACAGCCATTAAGCGTATATTGTTCTTTTGTTGAAACAGTTGTCTTTGGCAACGTTTGCTGTGGAGTGAACCAGGTAATTCCCCATTTGCCTAGTAGCCTGGTTCTTTGTGCTGAGAAAAACAATAAAATTAAGGTTAGTAATGTTAGGGTAAAAGTTTTAAATCGATTTCGCAATAAAAGCATTAAAGTAGCTAAAGAGATTTGAAAAAAATTATGTATTTATATATAGTTTGTTATATATTTCAATTCAAATTCAAGTGGCAAGATAAGTTGATAACAAGAAGTTTTCGAATTAGAATTCCATTAGTTATCGATAAGCAGCAGTCAGCAACAACAGTCTAAGTAAACTATCGATAACGCAAACCGGTTCAATAGAGCTTTTTTACTCTGCCCGCTGGTTCCGTTTAATGATTGAGTTATCCAATCTTTAAATATACATATAAATTCTTATCTTATTTCATAAACAAAACAATTTTATGATTTAATTATGAATCAATGAACTGTACAATTTGCCACTTTACTTTGAAGGACAAACAAGCAACGAACTGTGTTTGATCCAAGACACACAAAAAAAACCCAAAACAAGTTGTCAAAATACCAAAAAATTTATTAAATATTAACTTCACACAGTACGCTGCTAACAATAAGCACAATTAATTAAAATTTACCAAAAACAATAACAAAAACCAAAAAAAAAAAATTTATATAATATTTGTGCTGTCAATAAATTTGTGAACTTTTCGCTGTGGGTTTTTTGCTTAAGGTTGAATAAAGCTTAAAACAGCTAAAAATTAAACATGGATACTTAAGAAGTTAATAAAAGACCAGATCATTTAAACAATTGCAAAAAAACAAAGTCAGAAAAAACAACTCAAAACAGAACTTCGTATCTTGGGAATTAACTCTTTTCGATAAGCATTAGTTGATATCGATTGTTGCATATCGTTAAGTTGTTTGTTGGAACTAAATAGTTAGTAAAATAATATTTAAATCTAGATCTTATTATTTGAATATTAGTTTTCTGCATGGAGTGCGCAATTTCGTAATTCGTATTAATTGATTAAGCTCACATTCGATTAGCGTTAATATTATTATTTTATTATCTGAAAAGCAGGACGCCGCTTAATATCAAAAACCAATTTCAAGTTTAACTGCTTTTGATTTTTTTTCTTTTGTATTTTTAAAAATCTTTTTCTGTTGTTTTTTTTTTATGAGGGGTCTGTCAAGTTTTGTGGCTCAGACTTGTTGGCAGCCGCCCAGATAGAGCTTTAGATAATATATAATAAAAATACTATTAAAAAGCCAACTCTCTGTTTAGCAGCTGGAACGGATTTGAAAATTTCAAATCTAAGGCGCGTGACGCAGCAATGCTTGGGAATTCCCCAAGTTTAAAGTTTGAGGCAAACTTTGTGATTAATATTTCATATTTTAGCAAACAAAAAATCTCTATCGATTTGCTACAGTCATGTACCAGCTATATACTATACAGTAGTTTGTATGTAGAGATGTATTTAATCGTATGCTAACGATCCGCAATAACAACAATGGGAATTGTGCTTAAGCTTCTCTTGACTTTTACTATCGCTCCATCGAGTTTATGCGCTCGTATTATAATCTAGCTAGCGACTTCTCTCCGATCAGCGGAGATCGAGCTTGATCACTGGCTCAAGCACAAACCGAGAAACAAAAAAAAAAAATGTTGTCATCGTTTATATTTAAAACTTGTGACACAATTGTTGTTATTGTTTATAAGCCTCTGAACTGGACTGGGACGGCAACAAGAGAGCCGGCATTAACTTTCGTGCCAGATAGCTGCTTTCTTTCTTTCTAGAAAGAGCGACTCTATAACACGGAACCTTTACCAAAAATATAGATGTATAATATTATTGTATTTTTCATATACAAAATTAAGCAAGTAGCTACATTTAGAATATTATTTTTGGTGTTGTCATAAAGTTAAATCATGCGTGTAAATAGCTTTGAGTCACCTTTAATCATCAACGTGATTAATATCTGTCGCGCTTGCGGCGATTAATGCGCATTTAGCAGTAACTATTATGATGTGCGAACCACCCTAACAAAAATTGATCTAGTTCAAGTGCAAACGATAAGCCTTTATCGCTAATCAATTGCACTGTTGCCAACATAGATAAGCTGCTTACTCAAAATGCTTATGCTTATCACTGTTGCCATTTCGGCTTATTTTAAGCTAGATTTAGCTTATTTTGAAATCAAAAAGCTTGAAAAAGTAGTGAAAAGCTTTTAGCTTGAGATCTAGCTTATTTCAAATCTAATTTGGATTATTTTAGCTTAAAAAAATGTAGTACAAAACAATCTATGTTATTTGATTGTATTGTAGTTTTTGGTCATTTTTTATCGAGAAATCGATAATAATTTTTATTCATCGTGCCATTTTGAGTATAAATGTATGGTAAATTTCGTTGATCACACTTATGGTCACACTTATTGCAGATTGTTAAACGCTTGCTTCCATTTTAAAAATGCCTAAAGTTTGTTATAAACAAAATTTCCGCGATTCGTGGACAAAGTGCCCTGAATTTAAGGAGTGGCTACGCAAAGTGCCAACTGACCCCACAAAAGCGTACTGCTGCTTTTGCAAAGCAACAATTGGGGCCAAGTTGTGCGAATTTTTTTGAATGATATAGATATGGACTGCGACGTCATGGAAAATGTTGCCACAACTGTAACATTCCAGCTAAATATTTATCTCTCATTCGTTCAACAGAAAAATATTCGGAAACAAATAATAAAGTTGATGAAATTCTTTCATTACTACAATAAAAAAATTTAAAAAAAACTATAAAATTCTTCATTATTTTCATGCTATTTATGGTCAGCTTATTTTTAAGCTTTTTTTTGTAAACTTTTAGCTTATTCTAGCTTATTTTTTTCGTCAATCTAGCTTATGGTGACTCTCAAAATCTGGCAACAGTGATGCTTATATGTAGTTGGCAACGCAAAAGTAGTTCAGTTGCACTTGTTGCCAACACACTTGTGATCATCCAAAATAAACAAATACATTTTATAGTTGGCAACGCGTGCGCAACTTATATGCGTTTTATTCAAAGTTCTTACGGAAATTGAATGCAAATGAGTGGGAAGGCAACTGTGACCAGCAGCTGGAGTTGCGCTGTTTGTGTGTGAAAGTCAATCAACAGCACGTGTAACAGCAATAACAAGAACAAAAACAATAACGTGCAAAAGCTACCTGCTAGCTGTTGTTGTAGCTGCTTTTTAATCTGTATGCGCGATCAAGTAGCGAGAAATTATAATTTGAGAATTGTATTTTTTATTTTGTTATTTATTTATTTATAATTATAAAAGCATCGTTTAGTACAACGTCAGTTGAATTATTGCATTTGCTAGGCATTGTTGTTATTGTTGTTGTCTGTGAATTATGTGCAAACATTTTTGCTCTTTTAAACTTTAACCAATTTGAACTTGGGCAAACTAGTTGCTCCAATACAACACAAAAAGTCAGCTCGTTGGGTTTGTTAACTTTATTTTTTTTGCATTTTAGCTTTTTTTGTTGCCGTCGCTTTTTATACCACTGCTGGTTTTTTGTTGTTGTGTGTGTTTGTTGTAGCTGTTATTTTGCTGCTGTTTTATTGTGGGAATTTCTTGGGTTTTTCAACGCACACCAATGCGAACGCACACGCAGTCAAGCATATGCATGTGTGAGTGTGTGTGTGCGTTTGTATGTACATATGGCAAAACGCGTTCGCTGAGCTGACTTCACTACCCCTTCCTTCCCATCTGTCTGTCTCTATATCTCTCTCTCTCTCTCTGTTTGCCTCTCAGTCTTTGCACGCCTGCTCTTGCGGCAATTAAAGCTTTTGCTTGCCATTGTGCTGTTTTTTTTTTGTGTTTTGCATTTTAAAATGCTACTTGTTCAACAACAACACAGCGAAGCTTTTTTTGTTGAGCGCTTTTGCAGGGATCGTATTTCATTCATAAATGTAGCTCACAGTGGTGTTGAATGCATTTGCCTTAAAGCAATTTTTATTAACTTTCAATTTCTTTTCTATCTTTGCAGGTGAGCGTTGCGTACATTTGGCTGCTGGCGCTGGACACATTGATATATTGCGCATTTTGGTATCTCACGGCGCGGACATCAATGCCAGGGTAAGTGAAAAAAGAAGAGAAGAGAAGAGAATAATTTATTTAAAGTTTGATTGCTCATTTGCGAGTCATGAATTAACTATTATCGATAATATATATGCTGCTCATGATTTGAATTCCCAAAATTGGTTCATTCATTCCGTTCTGATCCTTAACTGAACAACGCATATCGCTAATGACCCATAAAAGAAACAAAAAAGTATCGATAGTAGCTTATTTGAATAATCCGCTCAATTGAGCTTATCATATCGACACATCTCTATTTAAAATATAGATTTTTCTTAACAAAGTGCATTTGAATTATGTTTTGTAGGAGGGCAAAGGCGGACGTACACCTCTGCACATTGCCATCGAGTGTTGCAATGAGGATTTGGCCAATTTTCTGCTGGACGAATGCGAGAAACTCAACCTGGAGACAGCAACATATGCTGGACTAACGGCATATCAGGTGGCCAGCATATTGAATAAATCGCGCATGCAAAACATATTGGAGAAACGGGGCGCAGAGACATTAACGCCGCCCGATAGCGATTACGATAGCAGTGATATCGAAGATCTAGACGATACGAAGGTGAGCGTCACAGCCTAAACAAAACAAAAAGAAAATCTAGAATATCATTGAGAAACCCATAGAACATAAGAAAACATCAAGAAATAAGGGTAACCACCAACAGCTTCCAAATGTTCAAAAAACAAAAAAAATATGTTAAATGAGCTGAACTGGTCTTCAGCTAAAGTTGAAACTAGAAAAATTGATTGAAAAAAATAAGATAAATTGTATTGTAACATTTATGTATTGTTAAACCAACCAAAAAGAAAATAGCCAAAATTGGAAATTGGAAAAAGAAGAACAGCAGCAAAAATAGAAATAGCCGTCCGCATAACTTGATATATAGTAAACAAAAAAAAAAAAAAAAAAAATAGATATATTTATACATAAATAAGGGCTGCTCTATGTTTTAGTAGAGCAGTCAAAGCTACAAAGTTGCCCACTGTAAGAAACAACCAACAAAATAACGAACAAAATGCAATACACACAATATATAGATACATTTATATATACATATAGAAATAGATAGATATACATAATCTATGTAAAATGAGCTATCCATCAGCTGTTCAAATGATATTTATGTTATACTTTCCCTATCAAAATGTTAACTAATTTAAGCTGTCTATGTAATTTGATGTTAATTGCGCTCTCTAACTCTCACATACTTTTATTCTCCATACATATCTCTGTCTCTCTTTGTCTGTATTATGTGTGCGTGTATTTGCGTTTGTAAGTGTGCGTGTGTGTATGCATCTAAAAAATATATAGTCTTATATTTACAAAATAGAGCTAGAACTTGAACTAAAAATAGAACTAGATCTAAACAAATGTACGGCTTCTTTTTAATTCTAAACCTTTTATATGGGAAAATAAAAGAAAGTATAGCAAAAATGCAACAAATATATACAACAAATTCTATATGCAAGTGTAGCAAAGAATATATACTACAAATATACTACATTTAACATAAGTTAGTTAAAAATCTAATTGATGTTTCAATGTTCTGACTGAATGAATTATGTTGCAAATAAACATTTTATTCTAAAACCAAAAAAAAAAAAAAAAGATTTACAAAATTATTGGTAGAAACTTAAAGAATATGTAAGTATTTTATATATATATATATTTAAATGCATGTTTATATAGCGTTTTGTTAATTATTTTGTTGGTTTTGCCTTTCAACTTTTTTGCTTAAATCTTATAATTAAAATTGATATATTTTTGTATATACAAAAAATAGTTCACTTTTTTTATATTAACAAAATTAAACTATTTTTTTGTTATTTATTAATTTTATTTTTAGTATTTTTTGTATACATTTTATTTTTTATTTAGTATTTTTTCATATATATTTATGTCATCTATTCTTTGCAGATCTTTGGTGATCCGCGTTACTTTGTCAGCTACAGTGGCGGCAATCCCATGACAGTTGCTTGAATATCACTTAAATTGTACATATATATATAACAGATCCATAATGCATATATATATATATATATATATATATATATATATAAATATATATATATATATTGAACAACGCTATAATTCCAATAACAGCTGCTGAAGAAGGGCAACAAACTATGCTGAAACGAGATATTTTTGACACGTTCCAAACACGAGACGAACAAAATAACAAATCAAACTAATTAAATGGAGTTTATAAAAAAAACCTGCAACTAATTGTACCTAAAAAGATAAAAAAAAGAGCAACTGAAGAAAAAAATTGAAATGAAATATTGTTTACCATGTAAGCCTGTCAAAATAAGTGAATAAAGCATAAAAGGTTGCAGTACGGCAAGCATTTTATTTATAGATCATAAACATACAATTTAAATAAATATATCAAATAGTCGTCACATAATTACGAACTGTAATCAAAAACTGTTGTCTACAATCTTCAATTTACAAATACATGAATATATATAAAATGCACTTAAACTTAAATATACATCAAAATACACACATATCAAATATAAAAAAGTCACAATTATGAAACATTAATTGGCTTGGCACGAAAATCTTAAAAAGTAACAATTTAAATAATATTGTTTTGTTTGCTAGCTTAATCAGAATACAAATAGTTTTGTCTAGTCTCGAATAGTTGGGGGAGTAGGTCTTCAAATCTGCCAGCTCTTTGTCGGAAGAGAATCTGCCTCCTCGCCTCTAGCATCTGCTCTGTTAGGATATTTTTCTCTTCGGAAACACAATTTATTGTACCGTAGAAGACCCTTCTGCTCTTGATCTCTAACGTATGCTCTGTCGAAAGACGCTCTTCTTTACATTGCTATTGACATTGGACACCTTTTTGGCTGCCATTGGATCGGGTGCGAAGCAGTTCCACAGTCGCAATGTCTCATCAGCTCCAGCGCTTATCACAGTGCTGCCATCGGGCGACATGGCCATCTGTAAGACACGCGATGTATGTCCAGTTAGGTCGGCCTGTTTAACCATCGACGGATACTTCCAGATGGTCAGTTGATTGTTGGCAAAGCCGTGTGCGGATATCAGCTCCTTGTAGTGCCGCGAGAAGAGCAGAGAGCACACCTGGGATTTCGAATCAACAGATTTGATAAGTGAGCCGTTGCACACATTCCAGAATTTGATGCAGCGATCTGCTGTGCCGCCTCCAGATGCCAGAGTGTTGGGCTGCCAGGGACACCATGCCAGGGCTCGCACAGCTGCCTGATGCTCATTGAATTTGTGCAGTGGCTCAGTGGCGGTGCCTACGCCACTTCCAGCTAGTGACCAGACATTCACTAGATTATCGTTGCCTCCACTAGCCAAGTACTTGAAATCCGTGGACCACTTAAGGCCGCACACCTCTTGGGCGTGTCCGTTTAACGAGCCTACTTTGTGTTCCCTAGAGCGCACATCATGATGTATAATCGTGCCATCCCGACTGCCCGATGAAACCAAATACGAGTTCCATGCCAGAGAGCCAACACGGGCGCTATGGCCGTCCATCACACGCAAACGTTTTACCTTCGAGCAGTCCCAGAGCTCCACGGCTCCACTACTATTGCCTATAGCCAAGATCTGACCCTCTTGGATCCAAGAGAGCGCGCAGGCATAATCCCCTTCCTCATACTCGGTTAACTGTTCAATATTTCCACTAGCTGCATTCCACAGGTAAACGCAATTGCCCAATGCAACGGCGACAATGTTATCGCCACTCCAGTCCATGAGATTGAGATCTAAGTAGAGAAGCATTTGTTGTATTATATACCATAAGTGATATAGAAATACTTACAATAATCATTGATAAAGTCTGGTGCATCGAGTATGCGCTCCGATGTGGTTGGTATATAGCGAGATCCGCTCTTTGTCGATATGGGCGTCTTCAAGGAGTACACCACCTTCAGAGGATTCGTATGGGATTCGGGTGCCGCGGGTGCCTTGTTTTGATAGCACAATATACGTCCACTCTTGCTGCTCTCGCCCACCTGCGCCACCTCGGCAATCAGTTTTTGGCGTTCACCTTTGTGAGCAGATGCTTGGACATTGTTCTCGTTGCTGGTCGTTGGCTGCTGCTCCTGATCCTCATCTGACTTATCGCCAGTGTCCTTGCTGACCTACAATATGGACGCTCTTCATTGTAATCTATAAATTTGTATTTCTATTAATGTTAATTACCAAGAAATGAGCCAATTCAAAGTTGGTAGCTGCACGATTGGGTATAAAACGATCTCCACCTCCAGGTGTCTTCGATGGCGTCGTTGTACTCTTTTTATTCTTTGCGTCAGAGCTTTTGCCTGGCGTTTTGGTTGGTGCTTGTACACCGGAAAAACTAGTATTATATGAAACGGATAGCACGGAGCGTGTTGTATTCACGCTTCCATTGAGCGAGGCTTCCAGCTTCTTCTTCCAGCGGGGCGCAGGACCACGCGTCTCTCCATCCATGATCAAAGCATTCTGCAGATCGCTCACAAAATTGAATTGAGACATTTTTCACATAAAATATTATTGTCTCAGTTTGTTTAGCTCAGTTTTTTTTTATATTTTTTTATCACAAAATTGATTACACAGGCGTTGTTAAATGTAGTTTCTCTGTGTTCGACCTGCTGTCAATAATTGCAATGGCGGTTTAGAAATGCATTGGATATGAAAATTCCGCGGCAAACGCTACCAGGGCTCCACAATGACGCAACGAAATCATGAGAGCGTGCTTCTTATTATTATGAGCTTGTTTAACTCTTAAGAACATTTGTTAAAAATAGAAAAAAATTAAGTAAAGTAAAATAGTCCTAAAAACCATTTTCAGTGCTTCAATTTTAATAATTTATTTGTTTTATCCGAGCTCTTTTGCGATATTTTATTATAGCCCTGGCTTCCAGCTGTCTACAGCGATACACCCTTTACAGAGTCGTTATGCTCTGTTGTGTTTATTTTAATAACAATGTTTGAAAACAATATTTTAATAACAATGTTATATGACTAAATATATAAATATACTTTCTAACTTTGGCTTCGTATTATTAAAGTAGATTATACGCAAATTGCAAAAAAAATTTAAAATACAATTCGCATAAAAAAGGGGGGGTGACACTGACACGCACTGTTAGGAGCATTAGGGCGAAAAGTTAAGCGACAGTCACAGCTGTCATCATTCTACGCGACTCACACACTCATGTAGCAGGACCAGTGCGTAATTATAACAAACTAATTTAAATAAACATCTGTAATATATGTATATTTTATTAGCTATCAAATAATAGCCAGAAGTATTTTGAGTAACGAGCCGCTACAAACAATGGCCTTCAATTTCACCGCTTTCACATATATTGTGGCGCTTATTGGCGATGCATTTCTAATATTTTTCGCGATATTTCATGTGATTGCATTTGATGAGCTAAAAACAGATTATAAAAATCCAATCGATCAGTGCAATAGTCTCAATCCGGTAAGAAAATATATAATATATATACATATATATATGTATATATTAGTGTGTAATGTGTCTTAGGCAGTGACTAATCATTTTGAATTTTTATAGCTGGTATTGCCGGAGTATTTGCTGCACATTTTCTTAAATTTACTCTTCTTGTTCTGCGGAGAATGGTATTCACTTTGCCTCAATATACCATTGATAGCCTACCACATATGGCGGTAAGTTGTATCATTATAGCATTACTTATGATTACATAAATTGAATAACTATCTGCCTTGCAGCTACAAGAATCGTCCATTAATGTCGGGACCTGGTCTATATGATCCCACGACGGTTTTAAAGACGGACACATTATCGCGCAATTTGCGCGAGGGGTGGATTAAATTAGCTGTCTACTTGATCAGCTTCTTCTACTATATATACGGGTAATTACTTATGCTTATAAATATCATTTTGCATTTGTCTAACGTTCTGTTCTCGTTTTTCTGCTAATTTTAGCATGGTTTATTCGCTCATCTCGACATAAGAGGGTATAAAAAGGGCAGCTGCCTGGGGATCTCATTGTTGTTGGCACTAGAGCATCTTCTACATCTACATCCGCATATATATCTACACACATACACACAAGCACACACAGACAGGCACACACACACACCCAGACTTACACACAACTCCATTTGGGAGCAAAGAATGTTTTTAAATGTAAAAATTTGCTAGTATATTCATAATGCCAACCATAACAAGGAAACATCTATGTAGATTTCTAATGGTTTTATTATTATTATTATTTTTGTATTTTATAATTTAATTAGTTTTGCATTTGGTAGTTGAAGCGCCAGAGTAAATAAATACAGTAAAACTAACAGAAATTTTGAAATATTTATTTTATTGTCAAGAAGTTATGAACTACATATAATGTTAATCTAACAAGTTAATTTTTATACTTTTACAAAGTAGAACGAATATGTTACAAAGAGTACTGCCTATTGAGGACTTCGACTACTACTACTATACTATATATAAATGTTATCTTAGATGAAGGCTGCACTTAAAAGTTATGATAATATTTCTAACAGTATCTTCCATTTAATCTATTGGCTAAGTCATTGTTGCCAGTAAAAAGCAGTTAACTAAATACAACAATTATTAATATACAGAATTTGTTGATGTTATTTAAGAATTAATATATCCCAAATATTTATAATGATATAACATATTTGATTTCTATATATTTTACATAGCTTGCGAGATAGCGGAATATTCGACTAAGTTATCTATTCATTGGAGCAGAGGACAGTTGATATGTATATCTAAGCCAATTGTACACGGGCCATAGTATTTTAAACATCATAAAGATTACAAACGAGTTCTTATCAAACCGGCTGCCTGCCAACTAGCCCTAACTGCATAAATGTAATTGCCCAACATGAAATTTATCGTACGTATCTTGATTTAACTTTATTTTACAAACGGCTTGAATTGGAATCAAGAATTTACCTTTGTACATATCTCCATTTCGATAAAAATATATTACATATATATGTATATAGGTGTATATGCCATATGTATTCACAATAATTTAGAATTGGGTTAGTATTTAGCATTAATTATGACATAAAAACAACAAAGAACAGGAAGAAGAATATCAAAACACCGAATATCTTAATCATAAGCCAACGATTTTTGGAAACGGATTGAAAATATTTGAGAATTTCGCCATGCGCTGCCTCAATATTTAGCTCCGCATCCGCCACATTGGTATCGATGCGTTCAACTATCTCCTCCTGCTCTTTAACCATATGCGCCAGCTGCTGAAAGATGCCTCCAAGCTCCACGATAGTTGACTCAATATTCTGCATTGTCTCAGCACGTTGTTGTACATACGAATCGGATTCATCGTAGATGGCCAGCTGCTGCTGCTGCTGGAGGTGTGAAGTAGCTCCTAGTAGGGGCGTCGCTTCACTTCCGCCCATATCTATGCTAACCGCTTGATTCTCCTCGCTGAGCAGCAGGGAACCCTGCTTGGCGGTCGATGGTGAAACGGTGTGCGCGGCCAGAGGTCCAGGACCTTGGCTGAATTGATCACGTCTCGTCTTCTGATGTTTGAGATTTTCGGTACGCACTTCAAGGATTTGCTTAAAGTCTGTGCTCATACTAGCCAATTTGGATTGCAGGGCGAGCACCATATTGGAGGAATGTGAGACGAGATGCTTGCCATTTGTGGTGCGTCGCTGATCCTTGGAGATGTCCTGCAGCTTGGCTATTTGTTGATTCAATGCATTCAAGTCACCTTTGATGATGTACGTCAGCTCCTGAATCTCCTGCGGTCTGTCGTCGAACAGACTCTTCTTTTTGGCCACTGCAAGCAAGTGAATAATGGTTAAATCGATAAATATATACTATATATAATTGATTCATTTACACATGGTAAGTTTCTCCAGTTTTGCATATGTGCTGGCTATGTTCTTGCCTATGAAGCGGGCAACCATCATAAATTCCGAATAGCTCTGCACCTGTTTGGCCTTCCTCGGATCCCGTATGTTGACCGCCCGTGTGATGTTTCGTGATTGTAGCGAACGTATCGCATTGGCAAACTCGCCCGTACGATCTCTTGCAGCCATTATGAATATTTCTGGCTCCTCGATTTCTTCAGTTTCAACCTGTGTCGGGTGACCTCCAAAATTGTAGACGCTCTTCTTGTAGCTGTTGCTGCTATTGTTATTATCAAAGCCTTGCGATTGATTGGGATGATTGCCTGTTACAACAGCCGCAGCGGCACTTAATGGCTGTTGTATAAAACTGCGCAACGCCTGGCCAGAGCGTGACGAAATGCCACTAAACAAGTTCCACTGGCGAGCTGCCTTGTCGTATTTGTCGTCTGCGTCGACACTTGATGAAGGTTCGCCAATATTAATGGCAGCTTCCGATGGAGGAGCTACGTACAATTGTTGTTGGCCAGGCTGGATTAGCGACTGTTGCTGCTGCTGCTGCAGTTGCTCCTGCTGTGGCAATTGCTGGACACTGTAATTGCTGCTGAGTTCCTGCTGGTCCGTTTGTTGATGACGGCGTCGAGTTTGCATCTCATTTCAAGTCAAGTCGCGCAGTTGCTCTGATCCCTGTCCTTCGTATTGCTGTTGTTAATGTATTTGTTGTTGACGTTGCTTTTTCTGCATTCGTCATGCACAGCTATTCGCTTTGTTGTTTTGCAACTTGGTTTTATTTAACCTTCTGGCGATTTACTTGCATGTGCAGCAGTTTTCGGCTCAATTTCGTGTCCACGCAAAATATATTTACATAATTTCTCACAAATGTATTCCGTGGAATTTTACGTTTCAATTAAGAGTTTGCTGGATAGTTTGCCCTAATAAAAAAAAAAAACTCATACGCACACATGCACAGCCAAGCCATCCCAGATGACAGATGACGTGTTGCTGGTGAAGAGAAATGCCAACTCACTTAAAAACCATACAAGATAAAATACCAAACTAAGTTATTATTATATTTTTTTTTTACTATGTTAATATTGCTGTCTGAAGTAAGCATCAAATATTACTGTTTTCAATCAAAAAATACATTTGGCATATATTTAGTTTATCAAAGTTGACCATTTCAGGACTTAATATTAATAATATTAATGAGTGGCTAATGTATTTTCTTATTTACATATGGTATTTAAATATACCAAAATATCACGCGTTAGCAGCGCCACCGGCAACAATTGACAGCTGCTGGATTCTCTCGCCGTTCTTCCTCTTACCCAGTGTTTTTTTCATTCATTTCGTCTCGTGTGCCAATTTGTACTATAAATTAATGTTTTAACATAATTAACCCAAAAAGCCGTGGTTTATAAAAGAAAATGACGCTGTATCACTTTGGTAATTGTGTTGCACTTTTACTGCCATATTATTTCACCTACAAATACTCGGGCCTGTAAGTAATATATATTTTTAAATTAGGGCAACCAATAAATCAAACCATTAATCAATAAACATTTGTTAAAATTGATTTAAAAAAATTTTTTTTAGGTCGGAATATGGTGCGTTCTGGAAATGTGTGCAGGCGGGCTGCATTTATATATTCACACAGCTCTGTAAAATGCTCGTATTAGCTACATTCTTCTACTCGGATTCATCGTCGAATAGCGGAGAATTTAACTTTTTCGCGGTAAGTGGATTAAAATATCAAAAAATTTGTTCCATTTAAATATGTCGCTTGCTATTGTAGGAAATTCTGCGCTGCAGCGTGGATGTTGCCGATCTACTTGGCTTTGCACTCATACTGAGTCGTATACCCGGCAAGGGACATTCGAAATTAATCACCGCTGGATTGGGCTGTAAGTCCACAAATGTCCTGGATTTCAATTCAGTTAAATTAATGAATCGATTTCAGGGGCTACTGCGGAGGTCATACTATCCCGTGGCATTATGTTGTGGGTAGGCGCACGTGGCACCGAGTTCAGCTGGATCTATATACAAAAGTGCTTGGAGTCTAATGTGCTGCTCGTCCAGCATTTATCAACTGCCACGTTGATCTGGTTGTTCACACGGCACGATCTCAACAAGGCATTAAAGCCGCTAGTCTCCATATTACTGGTCGTGACCATATTCAAGGGTGTTTGGCTGGAAGGCTTGCTGCACATCCTAAGCATTGGACCCTGGACATCGATTGCGGTCAAAGCTCTGGTTGCTGCCATCATTGGCTTCTGCTCACTGAATATTTATGCATGCCTGGCGCAGCAAATTGGCATTTAATTCAATTTCAGTTTTCATTGAGTTTTGTTTTCATATGCTTTGGTTTAAATGGTATTTAGAGAGGTACAAGAGTTTAAGACGAAAGATAAACAAAGAACGATTTAGAGAATTAAACAAATGTTAATGAATTATAGTTATTTAAACGGTAACAAGAAAGAAGTTTTTACAAAAAATAGAGAACAAAGAAACTCCAAAACCAAATATAAACACTCGAGTGTTAATTAACTGACATTTAGATATTCATTATTTTAAAACTGCTCACAAGTTAAGCTTTCTTCAATAAGCCACTTGGACTCAGCGCCTAAAGTAATTTCGTTTATTTCTACAGAGTGCGGCTTCGTCGAGAGTTCTATAAAGCCGTCCTTTGCAAGATCTAAGAGATAAGATAAGATTAGATATTGTAATTAAGTTGTTATCTACATATGTTACCAACATAACAAATGATTGAAAGCCAGGGCCGCTTTAAAGCGATCCGAAAATGATTTGATAAACTTGTTGGCATCTATAGATTTGAAATCGGGATTATAGCGCCATATGCTGAGCAAGTGCATCATTATGCTCAAAGAATCTGTATTGAAGAAATATTAATCATTAGTTAGTTCGTTGGCAGCCACAACTAAGTTCATCATCTGCTTACCTATATTCTTAATATCGTCATCGTAACTGATGTAGTTGTTATTATTGTTGTTGTTATTGCATTGTGGACCATCAATTGCTGGTGGAGAGACCTGTACAGCTGGCTCTGGCTCGAATGCTGGCAAAGCGACAGTCTCTAAAGGATTTAAATATTGTGGACTTGGAGGTTTCACAGATAGTATCGCTCTGGACACTTCATCTCTATAATCAGCTCCTAATATAGCTCGTAATGTTAATTCACATTCCGACTCAGCTTGTTCGCTGCTCAGCTGCACAATTTTCTTCAAACGATCTGGAAAAAGTTGACTGGACAAGCAAATATTGTCAATAAAATATTTATAAATAATTACAATAACTAACCTTTGCCTGAAACTGTTTAGCAACACCTCACAGGTACTATTATGCTTTATAATTTTAGATTTTCGGCAACTTCCTTTCATTAATCTACTAAAAAATAATTCCCTGTCGCGAAGCAGAGTATCTCGCGACAATTTTATGATTTGGTCTTTAATAACTCTTTTTTTGCGTTTTGATTTAGTTTTCGGTTTTTGTGGCGTAATGACAATTGGTGGAGGCAATTCCAGCTGCTCCAGCTCTAGCTCTTGAGAAGGATTCAAGAATTGTGGATTATTGTTTGCCTGCTCCAAAATTGTATCTGTTTCTAATCTGGGCATTTTATAGCTCAAAACACCTGTAGGACAGTGATCAAGCGACTTGCGCTTCACTAAAAAGAATTATACATTTATATACATATATAGACAATAAGTAAAAATTATATTACCAGCATTTCTGACTGGCAGAAATTCTTCTAGCGCAGTTACGTCAACTTGATTGGAGTCACCAAAGCCATTGTTCCACATTGTCTCCTGATCCATTTCTGTAAAAGTTAGCTCGTGGGTTACGCTTATCATGTGCTCAGGTAAGCAAGTGCGAGCTACTTCAATAGTTTGTGACTGAAATGTCAAGACAGACAGAAATGGCAGAGCATACTTTATATATAAACTATATACCTGTTCGATTGACACATTTTCAGTCTCTATATTCCATTGCTGAGATTCGGTTAACAAATGCCTATAGAAATCTACATTTTCTTCGTCCAATAGTTGGGGTTCTCTAATTTTAGCCCTCTTTGCCACACAAACAGTCGTTGTGTGCTTTGTAATAATTCGTTTTCTTTTGCGGCTATTCAAATTTTGATTTGTTTGCTGCGTTGGTTGAATTAAATCAAATTTGTTTCTCATAATTTGCTCCAGCAAATGTTTGGTATCATCTAGGTTAAAACAATAGCTATAGCAATTAATAATATTTTTATTATATAATTATATTTACCCAGCAGCGAAGTAACCTGTTGATTTAATATGTAATTAATTCCAAAAGTGAGGCGCGCAATGTCCTTGAAGGCAACAGCTCGACAACTCCAAGTGTCCACTACATTATTAAGGTTTTCTCTCCTCACCTGATTCGTGTCCATAATGTCACTTATTTTTTCGCTGTTTATCAAATATGTATGTATATTCAAAATATCATTTTACAGTTATACAGTATACAGTTACGCTTGCCACATTTGCACTTACCAACTTGCAACCACGTCGATTTCATTGATTTCATGTCGCGCAAATTGTTTTACAAATTGCGTTGTTGAATATTTTTTATAACCGGCTATCCAGCAGGGCTTTAAGAGGTTTACTTCCCCAATTTCTTTAAAGCCAACATGTTTTAGCGCCATGGCGCTATTTAGTTGAGAGTTTCATGAATGAACGGTAAATTTCAGAAAATTTGATGTTTTTGGGCGGGAAAAATTGAGCGTTTTGCAGCACTTAATTTGTACAGTGGAAAATGATCGTTACCAGCAAAATTGCTACGTTGAATTAATATTATTACAAATAAATTTAGAAATAAGTATTAAATTAATTTATTTAAACTTATATATCTGATATTTATATTTATTGATATTATACGTTGTTATCAGTAATCGATAATAAAAGCAACAGCTGGTAATAACATTTGAGTGAATGTTAATTTTTGAGGGTGGCCACAGGTGTATGTATATCTGTTAGTGTTGAGCCAAAACAAAGAAGGTGAACACGGCAAAAGTTTTATATTGTGTTATCTGCCGCTGTTTTCGTTTATATATTATATATATATAAAAAGAATAAATTCAAATTAACTTTTAAACCCAAGTGCATATATATCTAAATGGTGAGAGCTTGTATTTTCCCTCAGTGCAACGGACAATATTTGAAAAAGAATGACTAATTGTTCTGCTCTTTGGGCGGGTCAAATTTTCGTGTTTCGTTCGTTTTGTTGATGAGGCGATAAGATTTGTTATTTTTCGAATGCATTAACTAATTACATTCGTTGCAATTGCAGGGTGATAATAAAATATGCGACATTAGCAATGAAGTGCTCGAGGAATTGAAAAAGTTTCGCTTTCGTAAAAGCAAAACCAATTCAGCGCTGATATGTAAGAAGAAAATTTATGAAATGTTGCCATGGCAACAAAGTACCTAAAGCAATCCGAGCGTTGATTGATATGTCTTATCCTTTTCTTTCTCTGTCACCCTCTCTCTCTCTCTCTCTCTCCATTTCTTTCCGCCCACCAGTAAAAGTTGATAGGGAAAAGCAGTCGGTGGTGCTCGATGAGTTCATTGATGATATTTCAGTGGAGGAGCTGCAGGATTCGTTGCCTGGCCATCAGCCCCGCTATGTGATTTACACATATAAAATGGTGCACGACGATCAGCGTATTTCGTATCCCATGTGCTTCATCTTCTACACACCGCGGGACAGTCAAATAGAACTGCAAATGATGTATGCCTGCACAAAGAGCGCGCTGCAGCGAGAAGTGGATCTGACTCGAGTGTACGAAATACGTGAATTGGATGAGTTAACCGAGGATTGGCTGAAGGCTAAGCTTAAGTAGATGCTGATCACACTCTGTCTGTCATACATACACATACACATATATACAGAAAGCAATATTTTATAACTATGTAGTTTCTCATATATACTTGAAATGGAGCCGAAGCGAAATACCAACGATAACGATACATACCAAACAGCAAAGCAAAGCAATTTAACAAATATGACAATTCCTTTTTTTTTTTTTTATAAACAACACAATACATTTTACATTATTTATACAAAGCCAACAAAAAGAAAGCAGCAAACAGTATATAGTTTTACATTTAAATGTATTTGTAATGAATTTTTCAAGTGATTTTAGTTGTGAGTTTAAGAAGCAAGACAAATGATCTTATAGAAGCTGTGCTTGCCAAATTTTATATATTTATTGTACAAACAAACAAAAAACATGACAAAGAATTCCATTTTTTATATACATAATTGCATATGTAATGCTTAAACTAAAGTGTTCAATATATTAAACAATATCAAACTGTACTTAAGGATAATATGTGTGTATATCGATACCCTGTAATTATTGCTGATGGGGTATATCAAGTGATGTTTACCGTGCATTTATGGATAATGTGTAAAGAGATTAAAATATATATCACCAGCCAAATGAAGAAGACTTCAAGCCTATGAATCATATAAATTCCTAATCTGGATCAAAATTGATCGATCCACTTTAGTAGCGAAATTGATTTAACTCTATCAGTCTGTCTCGGATAAATGCGCATCTATGCATTAATTAAAAACAATATTAATATTTAGTTGTCTCAAGTTTTATTAGGATTTTTTAGTAGTGCAGTCTTTGGGCCGCCGTATGGTGCAACATCGTGTAGCGCCCATCGCTGGGCGTGGGCGGAGGCGGTGGAGGTGGTGCCAACATATGGGCCATGGCCGCCATGCCCATTTGGGTGGCTGCATTCGGGGGCGCCAAATGATGCAGTTGCAGTGCATCGTGATGATGCATTGCAGCAGTAGATGGGGGTGCCCCGGCGGGATGGTGGTGGTGGTAGTGATGTGACATGGGCGGCGGTGCGGGCAAAGGTAAATTCAATAAATTATTATTCACCGCATGCGTGCGGAAATGCAGACTTAAGCTATCAGCCGAATCGTAAGCTTTATCACAGTCGGGACACTTGAAATGCGAATGCTCCAAGTTATCTAAGCCCACGGGATCCGTATCGATGGGCTCATCATCATCGTCGTCCACAATATCTTGTTCCGTGCTCGATTCGAGCGGATGCAACTTGAGCTTGTGGGCGCGCATGTCGCGGCGTCTGCTGAAGGACTTGCCGCACACATCGCAATGATGATTTTTGATGCCCGTGTGGGTGATCATGTGCTTCGACAGATCGCCGGCAGTGTAGAAGGCTTTCTGGCACAACGAGCAGATCTGATCCCGCACGCCGCTGTGGATCTTTTGATGTGCCTGAAAGTTACCCAGCGCTGAGAATTGCTTCGAACAGATCTCACATTGAAATGGTTTATTCCCCGTATGCGTTCGCTCGTGAACTTTGAGATTGTATTTCTGGGCGAAGCGCTGGGCACAATAGCTGCAGGCATATGGCTTCTCGCCGGTATGTGTGCGAATATGCTGAGTGAGCTGGGCAGCACACTTGAAGCTCTTGTGACAGGTAGCCACGTAGCAGGTGTGCGGCAGTTTGGCCACTGGCTTGGGTCCACGCTTTTTGTGGCTTTCGGGCGGTTTCCGTTGGTAGCGTGAGCGTCGTTTGCTGCGCTTTATATCCGCCTGACCGTCCTCCTCATCACTGGAATTCAGTTGCACGTTCACAGGTATGGGTTTGATTTCAGTTTCTGTGTTTGTCGCCGCATCGTGGCGAAAGGATTCATGCAGTCCTAAATATTGACGCAGGCGTAAGTCGCTGTTCTCGCACTCTTGCTGAAAGTGATAGGCTACTCCTAGTCGGTACAGACAGTTATTGCAAATGCCCGCGGGTAGGCCGTCTGTTTTATAAACCTGCAAATATACTTAGTTTTTAAATACTTTCAATTAGTTTCATGTGTAAATCTTACGCGAATCTTAGAGCACATCATTAACATTTGTGAGGGCATCATCGCAAAGTCTGTGCTATAAATGGATGTCAGTGGACTTGGTGCGCCTTCCTCCAGGCACACTCTACATATTTTATGCACATTAAAATCCATGTTTTTAATGTTTTAGTTAATATTTATATGTAAACAGTCTAATCAGCTGTTGGTTAAAAATCAGGGCTGGGCAGATAGCAGCTGTTGCCCAACAGCCAGGGCTGGGTGTAATGCGAGCAAAACTTATTTACAATACAGTATGTCATCACAAATGCAGACAAAAGACTATTTAAGCCATAATATCAATTAAATTAACATTCGACGAAATTAACATATGTAATGTAGCACAATCAACTAATGGGGAGTCATCAATATTGTTAGATTAGTAAATTTTCTAGCCGAAATCACGAGCTGCATACTGTCCAGCTTAAGTGCTGCAAAATATCCGACTTTAAACACACTAAATTAACCAGTGTGACCGAACTCTGCAAGCGCTGACGTGACAGTTGGTTTGTTTGATTAGGCTCTCTCTCCTCTCGCTAAGCAATCTGCTATTATTGCTTGCAAAATAAATAAGAACTAAGTGAAATTTAATTACAAATACATATATTTTATAACAATCAAACGTGTGAGCGTTGCCTGCATGCAAGTTCTTCGTCGCGGCGCAGGTGGTGTGGCAAGAGTGTGACGACTCGCATTTTGGGATTTGGAGCACGCAGGCTGTTTGGTGAAATTTTTTGTTGTTGTTGGAGCTGCAGCCCCTGCCCCTACACACGCGCTCACACATACATACACAGACACAAACCGACTTACACACATACAAAATGCTGTGTATACAATTTTAGCAGTGAATATTAAACAGACGGCAGGAATATATTTAAACTATTGTAAACAAAAGAAAATTTATACGAGATCGGCGCCGATAATTATTCACAGCTGGTGAATGCAAAGCTTCCAGTTGGCAGTTGAATAGCAGCACGAGCAATGGCAACAAGTCGAAGCGAAGACGACCAGCAGGATGTCGCAGCAAATCAGCAGCTGCTACGGGAGCGTTTGTTGAACGGCGGTCACGAGGCAAAGTCGAACGGCAAAGCAGGTTCACCAATTAGCACCAACTATTATAGCTCTGGCACGTTTATGAAATTAAAAACCTACTTGCTCGCCCTGCGTCCTTGGTCGCTGTCAGCCAGTCTGGTGCCCACGTTGTTGGGGTCGGCTTTGGCATATCGTTCGCAATGGTCGGGCGACTTTTCCATGCTCACATTTTTCTTAACCGCCTTCACTGTGGTCACGGTGCACTGCGCCGGCAATGTGGTCAATACTTATTTCGACTACATCAAAGGTATCGATAAACAAAAGGCTGACGACCGCACTCTGGTCGATCATATACTCACCAAGGATGAGGTAAGCAAAGACGTCAATACCTATCTACAGTATCGTCTAAAATATTAGTCACTCAATTTTAATTGATTCTGTTTGTTTATTTTTAGGTAGTTTCATTGGGTGCTATTTTGTATTTGGCGGGCTGTGGCGGTTTTGTACTGCTCGCCGTGCTCAGTCCAGCTAAAATGGAACATTTGGCGCTCATCTACTTTGGCGGCCTATCATCGAGTTTCCTCTATACGGGCGGCATTGGTTTCAAATACATTGCACTCGGAGATCTGGTCATCTTGATACTGTTCGGGCCGACATCGGTGCTATTTGCGTTCATGGCGCAAACGGGTCACGTGGACTGGACAACAATGGGCTATGCCATACCGCTAGCACTCAATACAGAGGCCATATTGCATAGCAATAATACGCGAGACGCGGAAAGTGATGGCAAAGCAGGTATCGTGACGCTGGCCATACTCATTGGACGGACTGCCTCTCATGTTCTCTATGCCATGCTGCTCTTCACACCCTATTCGCTATTCTTCATCTTTGGACTGAAGTATTCTTTGTGGTTCCTGTTACCGTTAATAACGCTCCCACAAGCATTTCAAATCGAGAAACGTTTCCGCAACGAACAAACGATGGCTGTGGTGCCACGGCAGACGGCGAAACTCAACTTCTTCTTTGGCATACTCTATATTGTCGCCTGCTGTTGTGCCCAGCAGCTCCCAACTTTTGTGTGGCGCAAAAACTAAAACTAGGAGATGAAAGCAACGATATCTATAAACAAAAAAGAAAGAAATCAAACAGAAATAACTGCTGCAACATTTTTAGGGAATTTCATTAGTTGTTTATTTGGATTTTAGCGAATGTGTGTATGCATATTACTTGTATTTGTATATTGTCTCAAATTTCGATGTTGCACAAATGTTGAATGCTTTTTGCTAGTCTTCTAGTCTCTAATCCCTAATCCTAATTCTAATTCTAATTCTAGAACTGAACATATCCCTCAAACAAAAAAGCTCAGCAGCCTGTGCTGCAGCTGCGAATCACTTTATTTATTTCACTTCAACTGAATCGTAAATTTATAGTTTATATATATACTATGTACTCTTCCTCTCGCGCGTTGGAATCATGGACCAAGATCGTGTGTGCAACAATTAATGAAATCATCTTAGATATATATATATATACATACATACATACATATAAATGTGTATATGAAGAAGTTAATGTTACTTTATAGAAATGCTTAAAATATGCAAGTAAGTTAACGCTGGCTTAGCTTTTGTGTGACAATTGTTAGCGTTTTTTACACACATACATACATAAATACATGCATATATACACCATATATATATATACATACATATATACATCTAATTAGATCATGTAAGCCCAGTGTCTAGCAGCAGGCTCAAGAGTGAGAATATATCAACACACAAATTTCAAATTTTAAAATAAAAAAAAAAGCAAAGCAAAATATATATATATGTACATTCATATATATTACAAAATGCCGATCGAAAGATTTCGAGCAACAATTGTTTTCCAAGCATAAATCACAAAGACCTAAACAAATAGCTTTAAATAACAATAACAAACAAAACAAAAATTTATGCAATTCGTGTAGAAGAAGAAGAAACGGCAAATGAAATATTGTTGGAATGCGCATTCTTAATACATATAGAAAATTAAATTCAATTCATTGCAATTTGTGGAAATAACATTTGTATAATATTTGCTAAGCTGATAAATTGTTTTTCATACATATATACCATATATATATATTTATATAAATATATATATGTATTTGTATTTGTATCGTACTTTTAGTGCTTAAATCTAATTTTTATGTATGCACAATGCGAAATGCTTTTGTTGTTTGCTGAAGAATGTGCGAAATATCAAAAGGCCAATTTAAAAATCAAATTAAATTGATCAAAACTGAAATTGATAAAATGATGTGAATCGAAAGACGGAGGAAGAAAATAACCTAAATGACAACTTTGTAGACTATATATGTAACAGAAAACATAAACCAACAAATATGAACAATAATAGTTATATGTGAGAATTAAAATATAAAAACATAATTAGAGAATGTAGCAAAATATTGTGTTCAATAATGAATGATTAAAAGCCAAAAGTGGAATTTGTGGATAATCCATTGATTGATTAGTTACTCGAGGCAGGTATGCAGGCGCATGAATATATACTTAAATTAGCGTTTGCGTATCAAGCATAATCTAATTGATTAACTCAATATCGATAATCTTGCACGAATAAGCATATGCTGAATATCGATAACATTCGATCAAGTGTGGTGTATAAAGCAAAGTGGTAGATTGTGATATATATCGACTGTTGCTCTTCGCAAAAAAACCGTTATGGCTTTGATGTGTCATCCTTTATTCCATTCCGCATGTTAAACTGATTTAAAAAAAAAAAATAATAGCATGCTCATGATCTGGCCACCAGCATGGCATCGTATGGCTTTACCGCCGCCGTTGCACCCTCCAGCGGCACCTCTTCGGGCATCTGGCCAGGAATGGCAACCAACTTGAAGTGCTGCAACAGCGTTGTGGTGAACATAAACAAATTCTGTCTACCCAGTAAATCGCCCATGCAACGATGTCGTCCAAAGCCAAATGGATTAAAGGCCTCTGGCAGCTTAACTTGTCCACCAACAAGATACCTTTCCGGATCGAATACTTCCGGTTCAGGAAAATCATAACCATTGATGAGCATGCCGCGGAAGCAGGCAATTACCATCGTATCCTTGGGTATCTCATAGCCGGATAGGCGCGTGTCGCACATAGCACGATGTGGAATGCCGAAGGTGTGCAGCATAAACATGCGCACCGCCTCCAACGTAATAGCCTCGCAGTAAGGCATCTTGCTCCGATCTGACCATTCGGGTATGCGCTCCAATCCCACCACATCCTTAATCTCAGCAAAAGCTCGCTCCTGGATCTCAGGCTGCCTAATCAGATGCATAAAACAAAAGCCCAAACTTTTATTGGTCGTCTCCGAACCGGCGAGAAACATATCCAAGCAAATGGCCAATAAACTCTCATCGCTGAACATGGGATTCTCCTTATCCTTCTCCTGGGCGCGCAAATAGCTGTCCATCAGGTCGCGCGGTTCATCATAATTGCGATATGTTTTTCTATGTAGCTCTATCTCCTTGCCCATAAATGAGTATAAAGCCCTGTGACTCTCCACAAACCCATTGTAACCGGAAAAATCAGGAGCAATAAAGCGCAGTAGAGGAAAGTGACTGAAGAGTGCACCCACCATATCAATATTCTTGAACAGCTCGAAGAAAGTCTCCAGCAGCTCCGTTATCTCCGCTGAGCCGGGCTCATATCGTCGTCCACTCAGCATGCACCACAAGGTGTTCAACACATACACACTTGTCAGATCATGCATCTCAATCCTGGCCTCCTTCCCACCCGCTGCCATGATCTTGGCCCTCAAATCCTGCAGCAGACAGCTGGCTTCATTGTGCACAATGTCCACCATGCCGCTACGTGCGAAGCCAAAGTTCTTCAAGTGCCTCAAGATGAATCGTCGCTGCTCCACCCACATCTCCCCATCGGTGAGGAGAACACCCAGACGGGAGTTAAATGTGCGCAGGCGATAGAAGATGCCATCGGGTCGTCCATCAATGTCCTCATTCGTCATCATCTCACTGATTGCCTCATTTGTGTACGCTATCACAACCTTGTCCTTGCCAATCTTCAGTCCGTAGTACCCATAGGGATTCACATAGCGCCTCGCCAGCTCATCGATCACCTTGCAGAACATGCCCAAGCGCATGCGCATGTGAGAGATTTGCAGTGCGCTACCCACAATGGGATACCAGCGTGGACCTGGCAATAGGAAAGGATTATTTGGAATATAATTTATAATTATATATTGCCTATAGATAACGTACAATGTTGTGGGATCTAAGCAGTTCATTTCAGTTAATTTTGTATTTAAATAAAAAAAAACATTTTTAAATATTATATTTTATGCAGGCGGAAACAGACGTGGCAAATCGGATTAATTAAATACATGTTTGACCTGGATTATGAGCTGGAGTGGAGTGGAGCTTGTGTTCATCTGGATGAACATGGCGAGCGACAAATCATATTATTTCCTTATCGACTTTTAATTTTTTTTTTTTGTATTATTCAAATGTAACTAAAATACTTCAAATTAAAATTTACTCTATATTTTCGTGTGATTAATTCACAGATTGATGAATATTTTTGATTTCAGATACTTCCTGGGTGTTTATTTTATGTATTTATAACAGAAATGTAGATGATAGAAATATTAGCTCTGGGAAGGGTTTAAGCTATATAAAACTTTCCTACTTATTAAAATTTTTATTTTATGATCCTAGGTATGTATTCATCTTATATTAACATTTTCAATTTTATTTTGTATCTTGAACATTTTTTTTTAATTATCTCTGTCTCTTAGATGGACTCAAAGCTTTTTTCAAATATCAATTACATTTGGAATTGCTGAAGCTAAAGTTATAGAAGATTACTTCAGACATGTTAAGAACTTAACCGAATTTCGAATTTAGTTAATTTTGTTTATAGTTCCCCTAATTGCTTTAGATTTGATTGAAATGTACAAATTTTCGTAATTTAAATTTCGCAAATTAAAATTTTTATATTTTTACTCGATTTTATTACTACATTTTTCCCTAATTTTCAACCTTTTTTTTTACCTGGAGGAAATTTATCGGGTTTCCTTGTGCCGCTGATTAGGAAGAGCAGCACAATTGTAGCAAAGAAGATGACGGCGTAAAACATTTTGTCTATTGCCTTGTGGTTGTTGTTGCAACCAAATGATGCAACATGCGATGCTGTCACTTTATGCTTTCACTTTCGTTGCAACTGTTACGTAATTCACGATTTGCCACCGCCTTAGCCGGTTCTGTTGCAATGCCCGTTAAATGTTAACCGATATCCGTTAGATGTTAACCGCTAAAAATTGAATTTAGTGTTTTGCTTTTGCTTTTGCCAATTGCAGTTTGGCAAATCAGTTGGACGACTAAAGCGCAGCCTTGGGTGCGACTTTCTTTTATAGTAATCGAGCAACGAAAAAGCTTTCTTTGGTAAGTTTTCTGCACACAGCTAAAAGCTTTTGATCTTAAGGAGTAGCAATATTTATCGTGCTTCGATCTGTTGGGTTAACAGTGTTTAAGCTTTTATCTTCGGATGACATAGTTTTCTCATTTCCTCATATATTTTTTATAGCTGGCTGTTGAAGCAAGCGCTTTTATATTAGTGAGATTGTGATTTGAAATCCTATGCTAGGCTATGGATGTTGACGTTTCAAGGAAAATAATTTGATAATTTTTAGTTATAAACTATAAGCTACATCCACCATGTAAACTATTTCATACTTTAAAATAATTAAAATATAAATTATACATTATTTTTAAAAAAAAGTTAAATAAAAAGGTAATACATTTTATTTTGTGTTTTTGTATACACTTTATAGATATTACAAAGCTTTTCTGGATATCTGAACTTTGTCTTTTGTAATTTTTTATTTTTATTAAATTTTTAGGTTAATTTGGTTTCATATTTTACAATTATATAGGAGTTTTTGTTGTTCGGCGTCTAAGATCAAGGTTAATAAAAACATTCTGAAATATTTTTCGAGTTGGTTAATTGTTAGGCTAGTAGAAGTAGTAGTAGCATTGTAATAGTAACATAGTATCAGAAAATCCTAAAGATAAATACAATTTTCGGATGGTTTCTATAGTAAAATACATCTTCCAACACTTACTTAACTAAGGTATAAGATTATCTATATATTTCCAAAAATATATTAGACTTCTTATAAAAATTTAGAAATCAGCGTGAAAGAAAATGTAGATAATAGAATCTTTAAAAAAATTGAATTATGTTTGCTTAGAATGCATAAACTATATATGTAATTAACTACAGAGCATCTTACAGTCATGCATTCCAATCTCTTTCCTTCTCTTCTTCTTTGATATTGATTTCCATTTCCTTGCTTTGACATTGAGCACTCGATTGGTTTCAAGTGGATTAAGCTGATTCCCATCGACTTATTTTTGAAATTTTTCATTTCATTTATGAAATTTTTACTATTGCCCACTGGAATTTTATGAGGATTTTCTATGTGACCCACTGCCATGGTCACAGCTATGCATAAAGTTCAAAAAATTTTTTCGCTGTTGACCGCAACATTGAAACTGGCTCAAACAAAAGAAACAACAACAAACAATAACAAACGAAGAAGTGGTTAAAAACAATGCAATGCCAAGCCAAGTGGGAGGCGGAAAAACTAGTTGTCTGACCACATCCACATCCACTGCAAATGTAAGAAAAATGTATGAAAATTGCAATTGAAAAGCAAACGAACCTGTTTCTGGCGGGGGGCCAAAACCAAATTGAAGCCTGCATCTCGATTGGACGTGGATGTCTTTGGCGATTATGTCATGACTGGCTGCCTGACTCTCGATGGCGGAAAGTTGCGAGCCTTTGGGCTGGTTTAATTGTGGCCAAAAAAATTGTTAGTTCGTTAGTCGAATTGGAGATCGAGGCGGCTTTAACCATGAAAACGCGCAACAAGGTGCCGCATTGAAGCGCTGACCACGCAATCAAACGGACGCGTTTTTCAAATACCAGCAAACAGCAACTGCTATGGGAATACGGTAAGTGGGCATTCGATCCTTGTCAGCTACAACTGGATATTCAGGAGAAAACTTTATTGAACAAACAGCCACATTACATTTCAACTAAGCAGCTTAAGGAGATTTAAAACTTGAGCATATTTACGTAAATTAGTGTAAAATTAATATAATTAATATAAATTTCTAAGTTTCAAAGTGAAAATTATATAATTCAAACCAAGAAGTGGAAGTGAAATCTCTTTCAAAATAAATCCGCGTAATTCTGTTATCAATTCTTGTGTTTGAATGTGTTTGCAATGCAATTCGCTATCGATTACGTTTTAATTATCGATATGTTCTTGTAAGTGCTGACTAAGCAAAGAAGTTCTTACATAAATAAATTCAATTTCAATTTCAATTTATTTCACTCTTTGTTATAACTACAGATTGTTTTTGTGAATAGTATCTTACAATAATTAAGAGTTTAGGCTTAGAACTAGGCCTTTTCTTCTTAGATATTTATTAACAAATATAACATATGGCATATAGGATAACATCATTATTTGGGGGGAAAAAACAAAGAAATAGAAAAACCTCAAGAATATTTATTACAAACTAAATTAAAAACTAAATAATAACTAAAACTACATGGCTATGCCAGGTCTTTTATATGTGAATAAGATGATTCGTGACACTTGGTTATAAAATTTTGGGATAGTCGCGATAATCTGATATCTACCAATTCAACATTGGCTCGAGAGTGTAGATCAAACGTGGAATGATGCCACGGAAGGTTTAGGATAAGCTTCAAGACTTTATTTTGCGTGATTTGCAAGTGGCTTATGTGACATTTGGCTATATCTGACCAGACTGGTGCACCGTAAAAAGTTACTGCTTGGAAAATTGACCTAAACAAAAACATTTTGTTTTCTATATTTAGTCTCGAGTTTCTGTTTATAAACGGATAGAGCGTACGGACTATATGTTTGAGTTTTTTGTTTGTATTAGATATATGGTCCTTGAAAGTAAGTCTTTTGTCCAGTGTAATACCCAAGTACTTGACATTTGGCTCCCATTTTATATATTCCGAGCCCAGTCTGATATCTGTTGTTGGCACGTAGATGTCCTTTCGTTTTTTTGTGAAAAATATTGCCTTGGTCTTTTCTGGGCAGACTGAGATTTTCCATTGGGAGAAATATGTATCTAACGAGTCAAATGCTTCTTGGAGGTTTCTGGCTATATCTGCATAAAGAGTTCCCCCACAAAGAATTGCTGTGTCATCCGCAAAAACCGAGGTGGAGCATTGGTGTGATATTGGGAGATCAGAGGTATATATATTATATAGTATAGGCGATAGGCATGAGCCTTGGGGGCAGCCTGCTGGAATATTGACTGATGTGGATGAAGCATTTCCTAAATGTACGACGTAGGATCTGTTTTCTAGATAACTTTGAACTATCTTTATGGCCGCAGGGGGAAAATTAAAACGTAACATTTTGTGAATTAGGCCATCATGCCACACTGAGTCAAATGCGGCTTTGATATCTAGCAGTACCATTCCCGTTGACATAGAACTAGAGAAGTTATCTTTTATAATTTTTTTTATTCTACAAAGAGGGTGAGCAGTATTGTGTTCGCTTCTAAAACCAAACTGATGACTTGGCAGGATATTATTAGTTTCAATAAAATGAGTTAATTTATCTTTGATAACTTTCTCTAGGATTTTGCTGACTGCCGACAAAAGACTAATAGGCCTATAGGAAGAGAGCAACTCGACAGGCTTATTTTGTTTTAAAATAGGAACGACTTTGGCACATTTCCAGACAGAGGGAAAATAACATAGCTCTAGGCATTTATTGACTATGCACGTAATGAACCTTATTCCCTTCGTAGGTAGGTTTCTTAAGCATAGATTGTCAATTTTATCGATCCCTGGAGATTTTTTCTTTTTAAGCCTATTTAGAATGTTTTTTATGACGCTGGAGCTAACAACGTAGTCATTTAGCGGCCCTATAGACAACTGCGCAACTGAGAGAATTGAGGCATCGACGGCGGCTTTAGTTACCGGGTCACCGAGCCCAGCAGATATGGTATGGTTTAGTCTAAAGGATTGAGCTAACGCCTCAGCCTTTTCATCGTCTGTCAAGTAGCTGATGTTGTTATTGACTAATGTTGGAATGTTCAGGTGTTTCTTTCTAATAATTTTGGAGAGTTTCCAAAAAGGGGAAGAACCTTTATCAAGGGCTGCAAGTGTGATATTCCAGGATTTATTTCTAAATTCTAGCATCGCCTTGGTGATTAGCCTATTTAACCATTTGAAGAGGATGAGATCGGACTGGTGTCGATACCTAAGCCATGTGCGCCGTCGTATGTTTCTACTTTTAATAAGGCTAAGAATGTTTTGTGGCAGTGGTTTTGGAGAAAATTTCACTTGTTTCTTCGGGATGCTAACATTTTTGGCTTCACGAATAACTTCACTAAAAACTTTAACCATATCATCAACATCTTCTGTGCGGCATATTGAGTTTGAACATAGGTGGGGAAGCGAATTTTCGACGAAACGAGCGAATCTTACCCAGTTTGCTCTTTTTATATCGAAGTACAAGCAATTTTCGGTAATGGCAGAGTTGACTGAGACCTCAAGAAGCACTGGGAGGTGATCAGAATTTAGTGTGTGTAACACTCGTGGGCTAGCTAAATAAACGGGACGATTTGTAAGAAAAATATCTAAAGTTGAGGGTCGCCCATGACTTCCTGCGGGGTAATATGTATGTTCAGGGGGATGCATTAGATAAAAGTTCCTGCAGTCTACCTTGGATTTTAGTATGTTACCCCACGAGTTCGCTCTAGAGCATCCCCATGACTGATGTCTGCAATTAAAATCACCTCCCAGAATGAAAGTTCCATTTGCACTACACAACTTATGTAAATCGGCCTGAAAAAGCTGTTTATTAGAGGGATTTTCGCGGCCCCCTGGAAAATAACATGCAAGAATGGACGTCTCTGTGCCATCACTAATGAAGATTTTTATGCCAATTGTTTCAATAATTTTAGTATTTGGGAGAGGTAGCAAAGAGTGGCGAATATTTCTTTTAATAAAGATTGCTACCCCTCCCCCTCTGTTAGTTGTACGGTCGTTTCTGTAACAGCTATAATTACGTATCTTAAGGAAGGTTCCATTTTTTAACCAGGTTTCAGATACCAGGCAGATGTCAATATCGTTGTCGAACAGGAAGTGACAAAATTCTTCTTTTTTGTTTTGAATACCCCTGGCATTCCACGCAATGATCTTTACTTTGTCTACCATTAAGACAGAAATTTAAAGGCAAGTGAGGTTATTACCTCGAACTGGTCAGTCTTGGATTTACAGTTTCTGAGATTGCTAATGAGCTCGAACGTAAGACTTTTTAACTCGTCTAGCGAAAAGAGATCAGTACTACATAACTCTGGTTGTCTGGCCCAGGTTGTGTTTAATGGTTCAGATGTCTGCCCATAAAGATTTGGAAAAGTTTTGACGCAGTTTATCTGTGGTGCCTGTAATGGCTTTCTGACTACCCGTGCTTTGCTGATGCCTTTTTCCCTTGCCTTAACATAGTTTATTCTGCCTGGACACTCCACTGAATTGGCCTTATGAGAACCATGACAATTTGCACACTTAACGGTTAAATTATCTGGACACTCATTAGTTTTGTGGTTTCCTGCGCAGTTCATACAGTATGGTTTTACACTACAGTAGGACGATCCGTGTCCAAACATCTGACAGTTGTAGCACTGAGTAACGGTATTTGGCCTGCGTCTTTGGTAGTCCCATTTGACTCTGATATGGTCAATGACAGAGTAGTTTTTCTTCAGCTCGTTTAGACTGGTTGATTTGTTAATAAAGTAAACTACATACAGCGAGAAATTACTGTTGTTGGGTCGTTTCCTTTGGATTAACTTGACATCTGTACATTGAAGTCCCATTTGGATAAGCTTGCTTCTAACCTCATCAGCCGGGGTGTCATCCAGGCCCGTAAGTACCGCTTTATATGGTTTATTATGTTTTTTGGCAAAGGAGAAAAACTCATGATTAGAGCTTTGCAGGTGGGTGCAGACATTGGCAAAGTCCACCTCTTCATCGCAGTGTAGTTTGACTCCGATAGAAATTTTTCTGATTGAGTAGTTTATGACATTTAGCGATTTGCAAATACCATGCAGTTGTTCAGTGCTAATTTTAAGCACCGTAATAGGAGGAACGTTAGTTTTGGTTTTGTTGGCGATTACTTCTTCACTATTGTCTTTATCAGTTTGGTCATCTAACGCTTGTAACGGTTGATAATAGTTGTTGTTGCTCTGCCGTTGACCAGTGTCTGTTTTTGGAGCTTTTCTGCGCTGTGTTGGCGACATAGCGACGCCAGCCAGACTAATTGTTCTCTTTATTTTGTTTTTGTTTTAAGTCGAGTGTGAGAGATAAAAATGTCACTTTCGTGATGCGCTCGTACGTGCGTAAGGTTTGGCAGATCACACCGAACTGATACATAAATAAAAAATATCGATATATAAAACGATTGACAAAGTGTCAAAAATTTAAATTCATATATGTACATATGTATATGTGCAAAATATTATTAGTTAACTAAAATATAAAATTTAACCAATCTTTTTGTTATATTTTTATTGCAGTGTATTTATTTTGGCCGCCATGGGCTTAGGGGCAATGTATATGATGCATTTGTTGGCACAAGATTGGAATCGCATACGGCCCATACAGCAGATTTCAAATTTAGCTGGCCAGGTGGGCACGACGTTGAATCTTCAACAGCTTCCTAATTTCATTGGTCAGGCGAGCTCGGCCTTTAGCTTGCAACGTACCAAACGAAATACAATGAGTCGTGAGTTGGGTTGGGTGCATGGTAGACAGGATACAGGAGGTGGGAGGAATGCTGCAGTACATTACAGTGCCACAGCCTCAATAGATTGGAAACGCATACTTGCACGCGATCCCTTCGAGTGCTTGCAGTCGCTCATCTGCCAGCTGATGTCTGGTGCAGAGGCCCATTCCGTGGAGGCGGAGCTGCTAATGAACTTTATGGAATCCTCTTTAGAAATGGCGCCAGCAAAAATAGGACGCGCCTTTAGCCGAGGATTGGCGTTACGTGGACGCAGCGATCGCTGCTACAATGAATATCCATTCTGTTTATACTCCGCCAAGACGATGTTACGCATCCTACGCTGGTTCAGTGAAACGGGCAATGTGCCAGTGGAGGAGCAGGATGAGGATAAGTGATGATCCATCCGCTTTAAGTCGTTAATACCTCTGCATAGAGGTTATATAACTTATGCTTTAACATATATATTTTATACACGAATAGTTGAAGTACTTAATAAGCTAACAGTTTTTTAATAGTGCACTGAAAGAAATTTAACAATCTTGTCATTATAGAAAAAAGTTTATTTTGTAACAATTTATTTTGTTATATAGTTTCAGTATGCAAAAATATGTTATGTATACGCATTATTTTATATACTTTGCAATAATTAAATAAAATTTGTGGAATGAAAGTTCTAATATTTAAATTGTCTCACAGTTAGCCTGCAAACATAAATATATTAAAATAAAAAAACAACTGAAATATCAGTTAAATATATTTTTTTGTGTAGGTACCAACTGAAGGAAACTTCGTTAAGTTGTTGAGTGTATTTTGTGTCTGCGTGTGTGTGCTTTAAATAACAAATGAGCGAGCGAACTAGTTAAAGTTTCATTTTTCAAGAGCTTTTAAAAAGCTTTCTTTTTAAATTGCAAATAATATAGATTAGCGTCTGTGTTTAATACAAGGTAAAAAGTGCTTGTATTTTAGTAGCTTTGTACACAAGTGTAGAATGTATAAGAGAGCAAACTTTTAGAGTTTTGGTTTTAAATTTAAAAATCATATATATGGGTAGGACTAAAAATATAGGTTAATAATTTTATTCTATTCTAGTGTCCATTTAGTTTCATTTTAAAGTCAAAAATAATTTCAGACTACCCTCTTTAGAAAGGGCATTTAAGAGAGCTTTCGTGTAAAGTAGAAAAATATAAATGTCTAAATTAAATTAATTTGTGTTAATTGTGTTTGTTTGTTCCATAGTTTTGTACAGCAGTGTAGACTGTGTAGACAACAGAGAGAGTTCTCGAAATTAAATACGGTTTAGTAGAGTAAAAAAGCGAAAAATTTCACATTCGATTTGTGCACGAGATTCATATCAAGTATTTGAGCCCAAATTATAAATAAATTTGCCTTTGTTTTTTTTTTCTTACAAACTAAATAAATATTGAATTCAATATTTTGCTTAGCAGCAATTAAATGAATACTGAATCAATTTTTGTTTTGCAGCGTCACGCTGGTCACATCCTTAACAATCATCTCGGCCACCTGCCAAGCGATCTCCTCTTGCACATTATCCTCCGGCAGATTGACCAGCTTGCGAACTGCATTCTTAACGCTCAGCGACCAGGCCGGCGCTTTGTTTTGTGAGGCGACAGCATCCACAGAATCGAAATCTCGCTCGTATCGGCCCAGCGAGTTGACATGGCCGAATTTGAGTGAACTAACAGGACGTTGCCAAAGCAATTGAGGATTAGTCAACTGCCTGGAATCGATGTTCATATTGGCTGTGGTCGAATTTGAAGACTTCAATGGCTTGTGGCCTGTATCAAGACCAGCTAGAAGCGTGTTATGCTGGGACAGATGCTGGCAATCCGACATGGATAAAGTCTTGCGATGGCGCTGCTGATTGTTGACATTCTTTGAACGTCGCAGGCTTAGCTTGTGCTGCAGACTCGAGCCATCTCTAACATCCGTTGCACTCTGTATGCCTATCTTGGCTTTTAGTTCGTTCACATAATTATCAAATATGTTTGATTTCAGAAAATTAGCAAAGTGCTTTTGTTCCAGATATTTGGCTGTAACCAGTAAAGCCAAATCAAAGGCCTGCGCCAGCTGACCAGGTGCACAAATTGCCTGCTCTACGCGTAGTCGCATCTTTTGTGACATCCACAGGCGACAATCGGATTGCAAAGAGAAATAGCGATCGTATATGATCATAGCATCTGATTGTGCAACACTCTGATCATCGCAGCTCTTGCGAAAATTGATTGCGGTGATCCAGAACTCAAGGCATTCGCGCTCCTGCTGCTGCTCGAGATATTCCGTGAGGTAGAATAGAGCTAGCTCGTCGTAGAGCACGTCGTATATATTAAGGGTCGCCTCTCCCTCGATTAGCTCCACACAGTACTTGCAGTAGTAGCTGCTCTGCAGGAAACTTTGAAGATGCTCCCGTTCCAGCTGCTGCAGCACATAGTCGCGCGCTTCATCGAAGCAGCTGGCGGGGATTGCCTGCTGCATTCCCTTTTCGTTATCCTTGCTGCACAGATACAGCGAAATGTGTGCCAGGATGACAATGGGTAGCTCTACGGCTAGGGGCGCATTTACAATTAGATACTTTTGATAAATGGCTATGGCATCGTTGATACTTGCTGCACTAATTGGCTGCAGCTCAGCACTCGATTTGGGTTTATTGTTCATCTGTTTATTCGTCTGTGCGTAGATGCGACTCTTCTCGTCATCGGTGAGCGGCTTGCGCATGGACAAATCGCAAAGGGTTTTCATTTCAGGTACATTGTGCTGCTCAGCTTCTAGAGAGAAGCTATCCACTTCTGGTTCAATTTCCACTGCAGTTGCATTCTCCTCTTCCAGATTAGGCATTTGTGTTAAGGCCGCCCGCTTAAAATTCTCAATGTCCAAATAGAATTTAATTAGGGGCAGCTCATTTTGATATTCCAAATATTGAAGAAAGTAGCTAAGGCAATCCGGCTCATTGACAATTGCCTTTAGAGACATGGAGAGGCGCGAGCTGTATTTGAATATAGCTGTATTTGAAAAAGAGAATAATTCATAAAAGCAGAAAGAAAGAAGAGTAATCAATTAAAGAGCGCAAATCGTGACACGCCGGAAGCGTAAACAAAGCAACAACAACAACATGAACATACACACACACTCAGAGATCATTCTCCCATCTATTTACCCACTGTTCCTTGCTCTCCTTCTCACACACCACACAACATACATACATACAGATGTACATGCATTTACATACACACGCAGAATCAAATCACATACATGACACACACATACACACAGTTATCATTTGCCTCATTACCTTCATCAGCAACTGCGCCCACATTCAAACTTTTGTTGCTTAAGCTAATTGCATCCGAAGTTGGGTTTGCCTCCGACTCCTCCTCCTCCATGAACACCTCATCACAGAAACTTGTTGTGGAGCGCAGCGAATTGCGCTTTTGCGCCGCTGCCACTGCTGCACAATCGACCACATCATCATCATCAGCCGCATCATGAGAGTTGCGTCGGCGGCCTGTTGAAAAACAACAAAAAAACAAAACAATATAAAAATGAAAATAGAAATTCGACCCGTCAGCAAAAACATAAACACAAACAATCCAGTTGTTTTCTTATCACTAAATGCATGTTTTTTTTACCACTTACTCGTCTGCCTTTTAATGTACTTAAGCATTTTTACATTTTACACTGTTCGTTTGATCAAAGTTGAACGTTTAATAAATCACCAATTGTACAATAATAATAGAAACGCAGAAGTTTGTAAATTGTCTGCGCAGAGTTGCTAACCAGGGCCGAAGTATTAGTTTATTATATCGATATATCGATATAGACTGTAGTGTTGACAGTGTGCACAACCGAGTAAATATTACATATACTTTTTTTCAAATTGCACACACTGCGACGCAAGCAGCTGTGCGGGCAACGTTGCGTTTTTTCCAAACTTTATTTTCCTTTATTTGTTCGCACATTGAAGTGAATTAAATAGTCGAAGTGAGTGATAAAACGTCGCTCACACAAGCTGCAAACTAGGGAAGGAAGCAAAGTGCAGCAAGCAACCGTCACTGATGAGCGCTGTGGCGGCCAATACGGGCGGCGCTGCCGGCGACAACAATAACAAAAAATCCAATAGAAATAACTGCAAGAAACTGCCAACAGCCGCACTGGACGATCTCGTACAATATGTGACATTACACGTGCGCAAACCGACGCCCATAAGTGGAGTCGTTCTGCCATTTGTGCCGCTGTATCTGACTGCCTTTTATCTATGGATCTACGTGTACAAAGGGCACGAAGAGGGGGATGTCAAAAACAAATTGGGTGACGTGCCCAATTCAAAGTATGGCAGTGGGAATGAGAGTGCAGCCTGGAGTGATATTGGTTTCATTGCGGTGGTGGCCATTGCCTTTCTGCACATATTAACGTTGCTCTTTTGCTATTGGAGCGTGCATGTGCTGGCCTTCCTCACCTGCCGTCGCGTGAAGAAGCCGGCACCTGGTGTTCTGGCGAAAGTGGTGCCCACGGCGAACAATGGCAACTCCAAAATTGTGCCCATACGCAGCTTAACACTGGAGAATGGAGAGCTGCAATATTTTTTGGTATTCCAGAAGACAAAATACGTTTGGGATGAGGATAAGGCGATCTTTCGTGCCGTGGAATTCCCAGTAAATAAACTGTTGAGCAGCTATGCCAGCTCTCGAGGATTGGAAACGGAGCAGGCTATCAAAACAGCAATGCAAACCTACGGCAACAATGAAATGGACATGGTTGTACCGGAATTCCATGAACTCTTTATCGAGCGTGCCACCGCACCGTTCTTCGTTTTCCAAGTGTTCTCCGTGGGTCTGTGGTGCATGGATGACTTTTGGTACTATTCACTCTTCACGCTCTTCATGCTGATTGCCTTCGAGTGCACGATCGTTAAGCAACAGTTGCGCAACATGTCCGAAATACGTAAAATGGGAAATAAACCATATCTGATATACGCGCTAAGGCAGAACAAATGGCGGCAAATTGGCAGCGACGAACTGTTGCCAGGAGATTTGGTATCCATAACACGCTCACAGAACGACAATATTGTGCCCTGCGATGTGGTTGTGCTGCGTGGCAGTTGCATTGTGGATGAGAGCATGCTGACTGGGGAGTCGGTGCCACAGATGAAGGAATCGCTCGAATCGCTGCAGGAACTAAATACGGAGCTCGATGTTGAGGGCGAAGGAAAGCTCACAGTGCTGTTTGGCGGCACCAAGGTGGTGCAGCATACAGCACCCAGCAAGGAATCGATGCGCGCTCCCGATGGTGGTTGCATTGGCTACGTAATACGCACTGGCTTCAACACTTCTCAGGGCAAACTCCTGCGCACCATCCTCTTTGGTGCGAACCGTGCAACGGAGAATAATGCAGAGACATTTGCTTTTATCGCCTTTCTCATGGTCTTCGCTGTGGCAGCTGCCTCCTATGTTTGGGTCAAGGGCAGCGAGGATCCAGAACGTAATCGGTATAAACTATTTTTGGAATGTGCCTTAATATTGACGTCGATCATTCCGCCCGATTTGCCAATCGAGTTAACGCTCGCTGTGAACACGTCGCTCATTCAGTTAACAAAATTATTCGTCTTCTGCACGGAGCCTTTTCGCATTCCCTTTGCTGGAAAAGTTCAGATTTGTTGCTTCGACAAGACTGGCACATTGACTACGGACAACTTGATGGTTGAGGGAATTGCTGGATTGGCGTCCAACGGAAAATGTGTGCCCATTAATGAGGCAGAGGATCGTACAGTGCAGGTGCTCGCCTGTTGCCATTCGCTGGCATTGCTTGACGATGGCTTAGTGGGTGATCCACTGGAGAAGGCCGCATTGGCTGCCGTGGACTGGAATCTAACCAAGTCGGACAGCGTCATACCGAAGCGCGGAAAGTTGAAGCCTTTGCGCATAGTTCAACGTTATTATTTCTCTTCGGCTTTGAAGCGCATGTCCGTGCTGGCCGGCTATTTGATACCCTTCTCTAATGAAATCAACTACATTGGAGCGGTCAAAGGTGCACCAGAGGTTATTATGGGCATGCTGAAGGAAGTTCCCAAAGATTATGAGAAGGTGCGTCTGGAGAGTAAAAGAGTATTTTTTTATATATTCCATATTCAATACATTATCTCTATTATTTCCTTTCTAGATCTATTTGGAGTATGCCCGTCGGGGTGCACGTGTCATGGCTTTGGGCATCAAGGAATTCGGCAGCTTGGGTGGTCAGCGAATACGTGAGCTAAAACGCGAGGATGTGGAATGCGATCTAACTTTTGCTGGCTTTGTGATCATCTCCTGCCCAATGAAACCGGATTCGAAGGCGGTAATCAAGGAGCTTGTTCAGTCCTCTCACAAGGTGCTCATGATAACAGGCGACAGTCCGTTGACTGCTTGCCATGTGGCTCGGGAGCTGCGTTTTACAAACAAGAAGCTGCTCATCTTGACACCTCCTCTAAATGAATCGTCTGACACTTGGAGTTGGGTATCCATCGACGGGGATCGCACCTATCCATTGGATGATGTCAAGAGCGATAAGAACATTTCAATGCTATTGGCCGCCAATGACTTGTGCATCACTGGCGAGGGCTTACTCTATCTGCAGCAGGCACATCATTCGTATATGCTCAAGGTTCTGCCCCAGGTGACGGTCTGTGCGCGCTTTGCACCCAAGCAAAAGGAATATATCATTACAACACTGAAGCAGCTGGGCTACTATACTTTAATGTGTGGCGATGGCACCAACGATGTGGGCGCTCTAAAGCATGCCCATGTTGGTGTCTCCTTGCTGACCAGCGCTCCAGCCAAGCGTAAACGCACGGAGGATGAACTGCGTCAGATTAATGCTGCTGCAACAGCTGCCGCTGCAGCTGCTACGGCTGCCAATCAACAGTTGTCGCCGCGGGAACGTGCTATGCGTAGGCGACAGGAGCAAATCGATCGGACGCAGGCGCGTCTACAGAATGCTCTTCGGGACATGGAGGAACAGACGATGGTTAAGCTGGGCGATGCATCCATAGCAGCGCCATTTACTAGTAAACTATCTTCGATTATGTGTGGTATGTTTGCTAGCTACTATTATTATATATATTAAAAGCTGACTAATACTTGCTTTTCTACCCATTAGTAAATCATATCATCAAGCAGGGTCGCTGCACGCTGGTCACCACTCTGCAAATGTTCAAGATCTTGGCATTGAATGCTCTTATTCAAGCCTACTGCCAATCGGTGCTCTATATCGACGGTGTTAAGTTCAGCGATACACAAGCCACCATGCAGGGCATATTCGTAGCGGCTTGCTTTCTCTTTATAACACGCTCCAAGGTGAGATACAGCCGGGCATGCCCTATTCAGCTAATCTTTCTAACAACATATGTGTATTTGTCAACTCCAGCCATTGAAAACCCTCTCGAAGGTCGCTCCACTGCCCAACATATTCAATTTGTATACCATCTCGACTATACTAACACAATTCGCTGTGCACTTTGGAGCACTCTATTATCTGACCAGTGAAGCAACGGCGCTGGCGCCTCCACGGTAAATAAGGGGAATACCCCATTTATACTCATTTGATATAGCAAAAGCTTATGTTCTGAATGCTTTCCTTACAGAGTGGGCAAAGTGAAGCTGTATATTGACATGGATAATGAGGAGAAAACGAAATATGATCCAAATATAGTTAGTAGCACGGTTTATATCATTTGTGTCTCGCTGCAGGTGGCAACAATTGCAGTGAACTATAAGGTGAGTCGATAATCTAGCTATTGTTCAATTGAATTTTTTAAGTGATCAGTGAAACCGCTAACCATACAACACAACACATTGACTGGACAGCAAGTACAAAATTTTTTCACGAGCGGTATGTGTGTGGGAAGGGAGTGAAAGCGTTGCTCTGCATGAGCATGGCCAATTCTTTCAAAAGTTCGATATTCCACAGATTTGATTTTATATATATTCCTAAGCAAATTGTATCGAGTTTTTTTATAATAAGTGTGTGCTCAACTAAGAGATACCCTTCATTCGATGTCTTTTAAGTTTTCAAAGTCTTTCAAGTTTTCTAAGTCTTCCTAATTTTCTAAGTCTTACTAGTTTTCTAAGTCTTCCTAATTTTCTAAGTCTTTCTAGTTTTCTAAGTCTTTTAAGTTTTCTAAGTATTTTAAGTTTTCTAAGTCTTCCTAGTTTTCTAAGTCTTCCTAATTTTCTAAGTCTTCCTAATTTTCTAAGTCTTTTAAGTTTTCTAAGTCTTCCTAATTTTCTAAGTCTTTCTAGTTTTCTAAGTCTTCCTAATTTTCTAAGTCTTTCTAGTTTTCTAAGTCTTTCTAGTTTTCTAAGTCCTTCAAGTTTTCTAAGTCTTTTAAGTTTTCGAAGTCTTGCTAATTTTCTAAGTGTTGCTAAATTTCTAAGTCTTTCTAGTTTTCTAAGTCTTTCAGGTTTTCTAAGTCTTTTAAGTTTTCTAAGTCTTCCTAATTTTCTAAGTCTTTCCCCTAAGCCTAAGTCTTTACTGCTTAGCTCAACAATCATTAACATTACCTTATATCTAATATTTAAACAATTCTTAAGAATTATTTATAACTATTACAATTCTGCTTACAGTACTTAATATTATTAAAAAAAAATAAAATATTTACCTGACCACACTTCACTTCACTTTCACTTTCACTTTACTGCACTGCACAATTGACCCCCACCGGGCCTGGACGACTGAAGAAATGCTGCAGCTGCTGCTCTTTATATAGGGCCACTTTCACTCAAATCCAAGGCGAGCTCAAATGTTGAGCCTGCGTCGAGTTGCGGTCGCTGCAGTCGATCGTGAAGTGACCAATGAGAACACTCTCTGCTGCCTCACGCATTCTAAATGAGTTTAGCTTAAATGTAAATGTAAGCAAACATTGCTGAATACATAAAGACGACAGAAATGATCTTCTGCAGCTCATTTTCGTTGCTTGCTTTGGTTAGGCAGACAGACAGAGAGACAGACATACGGTCAGATTAATAGGCAAGCAAACAGAGAAGAAGAGTCTTCCCCACCAATAGCCAATGAGAATACATTCTGATGTATCAAGCATTCTAAATAGGTTTTACTTAAATATAAATATTGCTACAGACATATAAAGGTATTAAACTTGTCTTCTTTTATCCTACTTATAGGAATTGAGTTGTTCATGCACTATCAAAATTAGGAAGCCACTCACACAGAAATCGGACAACTACACAGACAGGCAGATAGACAACAGACATACACATACATACACATGTTATATAGTTTCATTGGCTCATTTGTATTTTATATAATTTAAACCTTTGTTATATTTCACCCCCCATCCCCTTCCCTTTAATGATATTATCACGGTCTGAAAGTTTTATGAATATTGTTCGTCTACAAAAAGTTATTGAACAATAAAGTTCCCAAAGTAAGCCAACACTGCAGACCATGCCTGCTTATACGTGCGCGCATGTGTAAATAGAAATAAAGCGACGAATTATTAATATATCAGTTCCTGGAAGGGTTCAGGAGACTAGAGCTCGACTAGAGCTTTCTTACTTGTTTTTATATATTCTTCTTAAATAATTTTAGATGGAACCCGTTGAAAATGGGAAATGGGTATAATGGCTTTTCTGTAAACTCTTTTTTTTAATCTTTCAGACCGTGATAATATAATTAAAATGTGTGTGTTTGCCAAGCACAAGTCTCTAGTATTTAAAATACGCTTTTTGCAAACTTAAAGGGAAGGGGATGGGGGCTGAAATATAAAAAAAATTTAAATTATATAAAATACAAATGAGCCAATGAAACTATATAACATGTGTATGTATGTGTATGTCTGTTGTCTATCTGCCTGTCTGTGTAGTTGTCCGATTTCTGTGTGAGTGGCTTCCTAATTTTGATAGTGCATGAACAACTCAATTCCTATAAGTAGGATAAAAGAAGACAAGTTTAATACCTTTATATGTCTGTAGCAATATTTATATTTAAGTAAAACCTATTTAGAATGCTTGATACATCAGAATGTATTCTCATTGGCTATTGGTGGGGAAGACTCTTCTTCTCTGTTTGCTTGCCTATTAATCTGACCGTATGTCTGTCTCTCTGTCTGTCTGCCTAACCAAAGCAAGCAACGAAAATGAGCTGCAGAAGATCATTTCTGTCGTCTTTATGTATTCAGCAATGTTTGCTTACATTTACATTTAAGCTAAACTCATTTAGAATGCGTGAGGCAGCAGAGAGTGTTCTCATTGGTCACTTCACGATCGACTGCAGCGACCGCAACTCGACGCAGGCTCAACATTTGAGCTCGCCTTGGATTTGAGTGAAAGTGGCCCTATATAAAGAGCAGCAGCTGCAGCATTTCTTCAGTCGTCCAGGCCCGGTGGGGGTCAATTGTGCAGTGCAGTAAAGTGAAAGTGAAAGTGAAAGTGAAAGTGAAGTGAAGTGTGGTCAGGTAAATATTTTATTTTTTAATAATATTAAGTACTGTAAGCAGAATTGTAATAGTTATAAATAATTCTTAAGAATTGTTTAAATATTAGATATAAGGTAATGTTAATGATTGTTGAGCTAAGCAGTAAAGCCTTAGGCTTAGAGGAAAGACTTAGAAAATGTTGAGGACTTTAATAACTTAGAAAAATAGGAAGACTTAGAAAATTAGCAGGACTTAGAAACTTGAAAAACTTAGACAATTAGCAAGACTTAGAAAACTTAAAAGACTTAGAAAATTAGGAAGACTTAGAAAACTTGACAGACTTAGAAAACTTTAAAGACTTAGAAAATTAGCAAGACTTAGAAACTAGAAAGACTTAGCAAATTAGCAAGACTTAGAAAACTTAAGACTTAGAAAACTAGAAAGACTTAGGAAATTAGCAAGACTTAGAAAATTAGCAAGACAGAAAATTAGCAGGACTTAGAAACTTGAAAGACTTAGAAAATTAGCAGGACTTAGAAACTTGAAAGACTTAGAAAACTTAAAAGACTTAGAAAACTTGAAAGACTTAGAAAATTAGCAGGACTTAGAAACTTGAAAGACTTAGACAATTAGCAAGACTTAGAAGACTTAAAAGACTTAGAAAATTAGGAAGACTTAGAAAAATTAAAAGACTTAGAAAATTAGGAAGACTTAGAAACTTGAAAGACTTAGAAAACTAGAAAGACTTAGAAAATTAGTAAGACTTGGAAAATTAGCAAGACTTAGAAACCTTAAAATACTTAGAAAACTTGAAAGACTTAGAGAACTAGAATGGATTAGAAAATTAGGAAGGCTTAGAAAACTAGAAGGACTTATTAGAAAACTTGAAGGAAAAATTGAAAAGTACTTTCACTTTCGTGTAATTTTTCACTGCCCGGGCCTAATCAGACTGAGCCAAGCAGGCACGCAGTTTACTAGACCCAAATGCATACTTTTTCTTTGTCAAAAAAATTTTGTACTAGTTGTCCAGTCTATGTGTTGTATGGTTAGTGGTGAAACGATACAGTTCAGTCGATACTTCGCTCAGTTCCTTAATTGGTGATGCACAAATTTACTCAATCCTAATACATGTATCGATAATGAGCTGCCGAACTGGTGCAATAAATGACATTGATAACGATTAAACTTATTCACCAAGTTGATCTATCTATCGAACTAGGTGCTAATGAAAAATTTGAATTTCAGGGACATCCGTTTATGGAGAGTCTGCGTGCGAATCGAATGCTAATGTGCGCCATTGGCGCCTCCGCTGCCTTGGTGCTGTTCCTCACCACAGGCATTGTGCCCGGCTTAACAGAATTCTTTGAAATCGTCGACTTTCCAGGCAATGTACGTTAAGATACTATATTAATATTTTGTATTATAACATTTATGAATCTTTAATTGCAGTTCCGTCAAACATTGCTTCTGGTACTCATTGTGGATATTGTTGGCGCTTTTGCATTGGATCGCATCTGTTCATTCCTGTTTGGGGAAACTCGTCGAAAGTCCAAAGTCCTGAACTGTTAGTAATTAGTTCATTAACAAAATATTTAGTAACTTGCTCACACTTAACTAGAGCCAAAACAGAGCAGCAACAGAAAAAATTATATTTTGAGTCAATATTTCCCCCCATCCTTACTTATCCTAAATTTGTAAGTACTTTAGATCTTTGCGAGAGCTGCATAAGTATATTGAAAACTTTAAGTGGGTTTTTCTGGAGTCGGTTTCTTAATTATTTTCAACAAAAAAAATTTATTTTTTTTGATGCATTTTTGTTCATGTATTTGTGTGCTTGATTTGTCGAACTAATAAGTATATATATAAGTCAATATATGCAATTAGTTCAATTGACGTAAGATTTTGTAATAATAATAAATATATAGATAATAAAATTAAACAGTATAGAAAATGTAATTTAAGCTGTTTCTTGTTCCTCTAACTTAGAGTCCTCCAGCTGTTTGAATTGTATCAAAATAACCAAATATGTTGTGACCGCTGAGAAAATCTGAGGAATGTTATGTTATTTTGGCTCAAATTACTGATAAGAAATTAGTGATTAGCTAACCTTGAAGAGTGTGGAGTTGTCTATGGCAAAGAATCCATATGCCGTAAATTGTACCTCCTGTTTAATGCTCTTAGTTAGAAATTTGTCAATCTGTTTATATAAGTAGTTAGATAATTGACAAGAAATAAGAGTGAAAGGTATTGTAGGTACTTACGATATTTTGAAACTCCTTGCTCTTGCCATAGACGCGCGCCAGTATTTGGGATGTAGTATTGGCCTGAAATAGATAGAGATATTGATAAATAAATTTAATTGTTTATTTGCGGGTCATGGTCTATCTGTCACTAGTTCAGCGTATTTTGGTATTCGTCATTTATTACGTTCGTCACTTATTACATACTTTATTGATGAACAACGTATTTTTATGAACAATTGAAGAAAATTGTTCAGCACTAATTGATAAGCTCATCAAAAATTATCGATTAGTAGCTATCGTGCTCAATTGATCACTGCATAGACTCAGTAGTTCATGTTCATGCACTAGCTCAAGGATAATAAACTGTTCATCACTAATTGAGCTATTTAGCATAAAGTATCGAGTAAACTATTGAATAAGTTCGTTATTTCGATTGATAAGCCCGGATTATTGAAGACTAAACACACCTCGTGGGTCGTTGAACCGCAGCTGCGCGACAGGAGAGTTAGGAGAGAGGTGTGCAGGCACAGCCAGGCCACGCACCATTGCATGATGTGTGAGGAGATGACGCCCTTGTTGCTGGTGATCTGCACGAAGAGATTATACCAATTGGTGGTCACCGTGTAGAAGGAGTAGCCCAGAAAGCACACGATAATCAGACTGCAGCACTCGTTGATGCTCTTGTAGATGCGCAATAGGCGATTGTGTGTCCGATAAATATAGAGCGAATCCTCGGGAAACTTATTCATATGCAGCTGGAGCTGGCGAGGATTCTTGCCCAACAGTCGATTGTAGGCGTATCCATTTAACAGTTGATTCACAAACTGAAAGCGAATGCAAACGATGCGCAGCAAAGCAGAGGCAAAGACAATATAGGTGGCTGTCAGTCCATTCTGTATGGCATAGAAGCCAATCAGGATGTACGTGGTGAGCGATACAGCGCCACTCAAGGCATTTATACGTAGAAAGATGATATACGCCTGACAGGCCGCGATCAGGATCAAAAACTTAATCGAGAAATTGCAATGGTTGCTTAAAGCAATGCCAAATTGTCGCAGCACCTCCTGGTCCAGTTTGAGGATCTCGTTCATGATTTGTATTATGGACTTTGTGTTGCGTGTACAAACGAAAACAGCTAAGGATGAATGTAGAAGAAGAAGAAGAATGTGTTTAGAGTGGACCACTTTTGTACTCGACTCAACTCTCAACTCACTTAGTGTATAGGTGAATATGCAGAGCAACAGTTCGATCCATTGATTCACATTATCCGTCTCCCTTAGCGAAATAAACAGCTTGGCCGAATTGGGCGTCATTAAGCTATAGATATTGAAGACTGTCAAGGCGTGCACCACGCCGCGCACAAAGAACGAATAGAACTCATTTGTCTTGGTGGGCTGACCCACTTCAAAGCTGGACAACTGCTCGTAGATGGGCAGCAGGCCAGTCGCCTTCAATACGGATAATATGGTCTGAATATCCTCGAAAACGGGATTCACTGGGAGAGTAGTAGCACCCTGAAGTGGCCTGATGAATGCCTGATTCACCGGTCTAATCCGGCGCGGATTCAATTGTGGATGCAGTAGCTCCTTGTGCGATGCCATTTCAATTACCCAACTGTTTGGACACATTGCCAGCGGCCAACTGTCAATAAAATATGTAATATGGCTAACTAGCTGCGCATTGCTCAAGTGGAACAGCGATTGAAACGCACTCGGCCTTATCTTGATTCGAATGTGAAAGGCTTATCAAACGGGTAACACTGGCAACGGGCAAAAAGGCAAACAGGAGTCCATTAAGGTAATTATTTTGCATGTCAACGGGACTGAAAATTCAATATCTAGCAATATGCATTATGTATACATATGAATGACAGTGAATGCATTCATAATTCATTGTGAGTGCACTCGTCAAATTATTCTATTCAATTGAAGCGAATGTAATGTTAGCTTACAAATTTGTGAATACACTCATAAATATTTTGTAAATGAATTCCTTATTTATTATAAATGTACTCTTTGCAATATACTCAGAATTTATAATTATATAAAATATATTCATAATTATGTAGGAAAATATTTATAAAAATTGTAATCAAATATGTATACTAAAATGTATGAATGCACGTACTAATAACTGTGAGTGTACTCATGAAATGATTCAATTCATTCGAAGGCAAAAGAAATCTGGCTTATTAATATTTATAACTGTACTCAAGAATGTCTTATCAATGCATTCACTATGAATCATGAATGCACTCACGAATAATTTTTAATACATACATAAATAATTGTGGAAGAATTAATTTAAAAAAAAAAATACATATATACATATATATATATAAATGTAGGAATATACTAATAAAAAGTTGTGAATAAAGTATTCATACTTAAATAAAATCTAAAGTGTAAATAAGCAAAAATCTTTAATAATATTTTAATTACTCAATTACTCAACTATTATAGATTATATCAATACTATATTAGATTATATAGATGTGAATACACTCATGAATACGGAAATATGAACAAAAACAGCTGAATGCTGTATAAATATATTAAATATAAATGTAATATGAATATTTATGTCTTGTACATATTCACACTCAGCACTCGTATTCACTTCATATATGAATACATTCGGAGTCAACTTGAAATCTCTAATGATGTATATTAGATATAGTCTATAAATATTCAAGCACTATAAATGTATAGTCAAGTATATGTGAATGCATATTCACTCTCCCACTCACCTCGGAGGCCAGGCAATCGAAGGAACTGCATATGACTGCCATTATGGCTGTTTCTGCGACGACCCAGGCGCAGGACAAGCCTATCGTGTCGTGCTCCTTGCGCAGCTGATCAGGCGTCGTCAACGTAGAGAAGGCTAAGTAACTCTGATTGGTCACTGTGTAGAAGGAGAAGCCGAAGAAAAAGAGCAAAGCAACGCCCGTTACCGAATTCATATTCTCCGTAATATATCGAAACTTGCAGAGAATCTCGATAAGATTCGATAGTTCATACCAATCGTTCGTAAGATATTGCTCTCTATCCTTCTGGATGAACTCTTCGAGTCGCGTGTTAAGGAATTCAATTCTCAATGCCAGACACATGAGTATGGTACGCAAATAGAGGGCAAACATGCAGGAGTAGAGCATCTGCAGGCCATAGATGCACATTAGGATGCACTGCCTCTTCACATCGATGTCGCTCAAATAGTGTATATAGTAGAAGGCAACGACCACAACGCTCGCAGAGACGAAGATCAATAGGCTGCCCAAATATCGACAGCTATAGCTGCCCGTATAACCATTCGCCTCTAGATATCCATCCAGCATGGATAGATCTCGTATGGTGCGAAAATGTTTGGAGCTATTCAAAACACTGGATATCACAATTATCGTATAGCTAACTATGCAGAAGAGCGTCTCAATGGTCCTATTGATGTCCTCCGTTTCACCTTGCGAATGGACCATCAGCTTGTAGTTCTCTGATGCGAACAGTACATCCTGGCAGAAAAGGACCGAGCTGGCCAGCAGGATCAGTGCCATAACGCGTCCATAAAGTTTACCCGTTGAACTAATGCCAAAATTCTCCGACTGATTGCCATTGAAGAAGGGCAACAGGGCACACAGTTGCGTGGGCCTGGCCACGCCCTCCAAATCCTTCATGATCTTCATGGCTAACGCTTGGAAGTTGAACTAAGAATTAAAATAGAGTCGAGCTGCTATATATGCGGGGAGGCATATATGTTGCTTGAGCTCAGCTCGAATTACCATCTAATGGCTCCATTACGCCAAATCGTCTGTAATTATATACAAATAACATCTCCATCAACGAAAACTTGCCTATTTCTATTATCTTACTATATGGCATATATCATAAAAATCGATATTTATCGATTGAGGTTCCGGCATTCAACAGAATTCAATCTTTGTGTTATAGTAGAAAAGATGACTACAAAACTAGGCATCTTTTTTTTGTAAATTTAAAAATATGTTTTTGTTTGAAAGGATAAGTCTTATCCTTTTTTTTTATCAAAGTTTTTTTTTCTATATTAAATTCAGAATACTTTTATTTATAATAATTTTACGCTTTGGATTAAGAGTAAATTATTTAAATAAATATGAAATACTCTGTCAGACTGCAAGAAAATTAAACCAAATTAAATAAATTTATTTTTAATATAACCAACATTATAAAAACGTAAACTAGCTTACGAATCTGTTAATTTTACATTAAATTTAAAGGCAGTTAAAATTAATTAAACTAAGCTCCCCGACGAAATAATTTAAAGCTCATAAATTTTGGTTATCCAGTTTCAGATTTTGCCACGCTACGCTTAAATACGTGTAAATCCTGGTAAGCATTTAATATCTCTATACAGAACTGCAATAACTAACCCTCGAATACGGCATGTAATTGCTCAGCGTATTATCACCCGCACACAATCATAAAACACGTATTATTTGTCACACCTTGCACTCCCCCAAAATGAGGGCGAGCAGAAGAGATGCGATGTAGATACGAACGCCTCGTGCCAAGTTACGGCTCGGCACATTTTTTCCACCCCTAATGAGAGCCATTGCAATGCTCAATCAATGCGGCGCGCCGGCAAAATGTTTTTTTTTCCCCATTTGTCGCCCATTTTTTGCCGTCTTCCTTTTTCTGCTCTTTCATACGAAAAGGGGATTAACTGTGAAACTGGCACGCTGTTGCTTTGCTGCTGCTGCTCTGCTCTGGTGTTCTGTCTGCCTCTGCTGCTGCTCTTTGTTGATGTTGCTGTCTCTACATTTCTATTGCTTTACTGTTGCCGCTCTGTCGCCGCGCTGCCTCTGCCTCTGCCGCTGCCGCTGCCGCTGCTTGTGACGTCACGACAAGGCCGTGGTCAACGGCCAAAGGCAACAGATACAGAAACACTGTGCAAGGGGCGCAGCTCTTATCAACACATCAGCAGCAAATCAGCGCACAAAATAATCAACAGAACAAAATTAATCGAAAAATAATTAATAAATAATTTTGTAATTTCCATTTGAGTAGTCAACGCAATGTGGCGGCTGTTGCTGCTGCTGCTGCAGCTGACTGAGTTGCCCAGCCACGCCCACTATACCAGCAGTGATGTCGTCTATCATCCATTGCCCCACTTCTGGACGGGCGTCGGCTTCTGTCCAGCTGGCGATATCAATTATAACGGCATTAGTGCAGCCCTCGAGACGCCTTCAATGCAGCTGCATCTACGTCTGATTGGAGCTCTGCCAATTGGAGCGATTACACACATACGCATCCATTGGCTGCTGGAGCTAGTGCAGTTCCTGGAGTACAGCACGGAGGGTGTGCCACAATATGATTATGAGAAATTCGATAGATTTGTGGATATGCTGCAGGAGCTGCATCTGTCGCCCGTGCTGGAATTTATGGCCAATCCAGGTGATGTTTTCACGGCGAATCCCGAACGGAACTGGTTCCTTTGGGAGAACTTTGTCAAGAGCATCATCAATCATCAATTGGGTGAGCAAGGGGATTAACAATATATTGAATTCTTCCCAACTTCTAGCTAACTCTGCTAATCTCTCCATCTCGCTCGCACCTTCAGCTCGTCATGGTGCTACACGACTTTCCAGCTGGCGCTATGAGACCTGGAACGAACCGGATCTGCTCAATTATAATCGAATCAACTTCACCTCCGCCTCCTATTTGGAGTACGTTCAAGCTGTGAGGCGTGGACTGAGCAAAGCGGGCGCAAGGCGCAAATCCAAGCAGCTTTATCGTGCCTTGCGTGGACCCGCTGGCCTCTTCAAGGCGGAGCAGCGTCATCCGCTCTGCTGGGAGCTGCTAGAGGTGTGCAATCAGCAGCTGGCCAAGTGTCCCATCGATATACTCAGCTATCATCGCAAGGGTCTCGATGGCAGTGCCACAGGGATTCTAAATGGTTCTCTAGCGCTGCTCACGAAGATCTACCACGACTATCCACAGCTGCAGCAGCTGCCGGTGGCCAATGAGTAAGTGCAGCCCAATTCCAATCCCCTGCATCTATGTATGACATCACGCTCTTCTCTTTGCAGCGAGGCAGATCCCATTGCGGGCTGGGACACGCCACGCGACTTCCAGTCGGATGTGCGTTATGCGGCCACCCTAATCGCCACCGTTATGCAACACTGGCAGGCGAAGCTTGCGGGCGGCGTGTTGGCCCAACTGGAATCCCTTAGCCATGACAATGCATTTCTCAGCTATCATCCATACGAATTCAGTCAGCGGTGAGTAGAACTAGTTCCAGCTATAGAAAGAACTAAAAGGATATATTGGCGAAGGCGGAATATACGGAATATATAAACACAAGTCAGAACTGAATGGCATTAGCAGTTCTAACTATTTCTGACTCCATTTTATTCATTTATTAGTATTAGTTTAATCTACTATATCTATATACATAGTTTTACCAGCTTCCATGTAGTAGTAGCTCTAAAAAATACTACTAGCTCCAAATTGTTGATTTAAATAACAGTATCAGTTTCAAATTTGCTTACTAGTCTAACTATTTTTATCTATATATATGTACACATATATATACATATATATATGTATGTGTGTGTTATATTTTTGATCACTATGCTATGGTTCGCTCTCGCTTTGCATACCCCATCTCAAATGCTAACTGCTCAACTCGCATCTCCAATGCACTTCTCTTACTCCCTGATCGTGCGCAACTTCGAAAAAACTCCATGAGAAGAGTTTTTTGAATGGAGTTTCCATAATGAGTGGAATTTGTGCCTATAAAAGTGGCGCTTGATGCAACTTTTAGTCAGTTGCGTCGCAGGCTTGGTCCAGTTCGGTAAAGAAGGTAGTGCTCCTCAGTGTTGTGTGGTTCTAAGTATTTAAATATTAAGTATTATTATTAAGTTTATGTTTTAAGCATATTTAAAGTAGAAATAACTGAGGAAACAAATTTATTGAAATCATAATTATAATAATACTTGTTATATGCACATATGTATATTTTATATAAATAATAATATAAAGTATTATATTGTTTATTGTAATATTAATGATAATAATTATTAACGTAACAATGATTCAGATAATAATAATTAATAGAGAATTAAATGAATAAAATAATTAGCACCTGAATGAACTATCATCATCCCATCATTATTAGCATTATGAATGTTTATTAATGATAAATATGATAATCATGTTAATAGTTAAATAATATAATAACTTCGCTTTAGGTACCTTTAGCAACTACAAAAACTTTCCCATATAAATTGTAGTAATAAAAAAATCCTTTACTTATCCTGCGTCTGCATCCTTTCAGCACCCTATTGGCGCACTTTCGCATGAATGAGACGCAGCCACCGCATTCGCAGTTTGTGCAGAAGCCCGTCTATGCGGCGCTTGGCATGCTGGCCAAGTTGGGCACACGAGCCGCCGACCTGGAGCTGGTCAACATGGATAGCAAGCACAGTGTGCAGGTCTTGCGCAGCATCTCGGGCAACGGCGTGGCCCAGTACATGGCCACCATATTCCTCAGCCCGGAGCAGGCGGGTCCACAGCTAACCGCCTACCATCACAAATACACTCTCAACATGTCCATTGCCAATGAATCGGCGTTCATAACCGAGCTGCTGGTGCCGCTCAGCACAGATCCCGCCCACGTGTGGCAGCAGGCAGGCAGTCCAGCATATCCGAACGCCACCTTAAGGGAGGCTATGAGAAGGGCGCAAACACCTAGGCTCTATGAAACGGGTCCCATTTGGCAGTACAATAGCGAACTGGTTGTCAACTCCGCCCACCTGCCGCTGCCTTGGCTGATGCTGTTGCGCGTCTGCTCGGCAGCCTGGCCGAAGTTGAAGCGGCCCCAACAGCTGGAAATCGTGGAGGTGACCAAGAGTGAGGTGTTCATCAGGTGGAGCGAACAGACGCGATCCACTCAATGCCTGAAGAGCTACGAGGTTTGGTTTAGAGAGCGTGCCGGCTCCGACTGGCTGCACATCTCGCAGGGCTGGCATCTGCCCTATCCATCTTTTCAATATGCGCCGGGCGGGAATAACAGCGTGAATGGTAGGACATATATATTATATATATAGACGATCTTTAGATAATTGTATTTAATATTCCCCTTTGCAGGTTTCTATAAGGTGCGTGGCGTGGATGTTTTCAATGAGCGCAGCGCCTTCTCTCAAATAGTTGAATATCTGGAGTTATAATTTAGCAAACAACTTTAACAAAAACATATACATATATATCTATACATATATATAGTAATAACATATCGTGCATATATTAGTTGAAACATAATCAGGCTTCGCTTGGCCTCAAGGCGCGCTCTGTTCAATCTACCAAAAAATTCTCTTCAACTATTTTGGCTTAGAACTGTTTACAAGGAGCTCCGAAAAATTGCCGATCTGATCAAATTATATTAAATTTTTTTATTTTAAAAAGGATAATTTAAAACGATTTTTAAATTTTATCACAACAAAAATGTAGTTCTTTAAATTGTTTTTGTTTTTCTTTTAACGCTAAAAATATATAGCAATTTAAATAAATTAATGTTTAACTTTTTTATCTTTAATTTAATGACAATTTTGTAATGTTGTTTTAAGGAATGATCAAATATTTCATTTCAAAGACGGCAATTTTTCAGACAACCCTCGTACATAATTGGGCACAACAATTTTTTCCAGAGCAGCGACAGCGCCTTTTTCCATATACAAATATCTCATATACATAAAAGATTTATACAAATATATATATATGTATGTATGTATGTATATACACATATATAGTACATAACGTGTGTGTCTGTGTAAGCAATAAACAGATCAAACTTTTGTTGTGGCATTAAAGTACAAGATATTCTATATATGTAGAGAAATATGACCAGGCATATATGTGATGATCTTATGTCTTATGTGAGAAATCCAGTTTCAATTGTATTCAGGCTTCGGCATCCAGGACTAGCCATTTTTCATCGATGTGTTCCATTTGCTTAGTCAATATGGGATTGCGTACACGCACCTTAATCTCCAGCTTGCCGCCCACATGCTTGCGACCATCCATAAGCTGAATATAAATGAGATTAACTTTAGTTTATAAACACATATAATATAATCTACTCACATCGTAGGTATCGTGTATATCACACTTGGTTTCCAGCTGCTGCAGTTTCACATTCACTGTGCCAATCAATATATCGGATCGCAAAAATCCTCTGAAACAACATATGGGCAGTTTACGACTTAGTCCACAACAATCAATACTGCAGCTATTTATTTATTTATTTATTTTTTGTTTAGCATTGAGCGTAGCATTGCGCGTTTGGAATGGAAATTGTGGCGTAAGAGTTCGTAAAACATAATTTTTTTTATTAAAATCATTTGACTTATGGGAGTTCAATGTTTTGAATCAATGAAAATGTAGAAAGCAACTCAAATCTAGGCAAAGCTCTACGAAAATAATAAAAATCATAAATATTATAAATAAATACAGAAACTTTTTTTCCACCAAAATTAAATAATAATTTTCTAAAGTTATTTAAATTTAATTTTTATCACCTGTAGCGCTCTCTTTCGTTAATAACAAAAATTGTTATTTTTTTAACATGTACTGTTAACGTCTTTTACATTAGCTTATGAAAAAATGGCCGGGATAATGTGCACAAAAATGCAAACATTAATACCGAAAAAATATTGAAAGGTAATATTGAAACTTTAATTAGAATTTTTCAATTGAATGAAAATAAAAATCAAATTCAAATTACTTTGCTAAGACGATTTTCTTAAAACAAAAAATCTTTTAAAATACTAAACTTGAATTACAGTTTGCAGTTCTAAAGTGCAAGTAAAAAATACCAATACAGTGTAAGCTAAAAAGTAATACTGAAAGTTGGCGGGCTAATGTAAGATTTTGAGCTTCAAGCGGTATTTAATTGATCGAATTGTATTGTAACTACTTTTTTTTAAATATTATAGACAATATTTTAAATATTCATGTATGATGAAAATCTCAATGAATTTAAATATCTCATTTATTGAAAACCTACATATACATTCATAATTCAAATTCTACTTGTAGTTAAACTAGAAAGCAAGTTAAAAAAAAATTTTTTTTTCAGTTAACTACTATTTTGGAAATGGAAATGTGGAAGATTTATAGAATTTAGAAGATAATTTCTAAAAATTTAGAGATTATAAAAAAAAATTAATGCTACAGCTTTAAGCCTAGATTTAGAGTATATGTATATTATTTTGAAGTTGAATGAATTTCAATTTGGTTTATTCTCGCTTCACCTTGGTTAATTGATAAGCAAATGCATTAAGCTTTGGTACGAATTAATAGTTATTATATAGTGCTCAATATTATGTTGGATATTCACAACTGAAATCTTGCAAACTCACCCCCTAGAATAGATCTCGAATTTAACGCCATGTCTTCTGAAGATGCGTTGAAATTGACGGTTGCCGCGCTGAATTTCCACCTTAAAGCGTTCGTCGTAGTCCGGACTGTCTGTGTCCTTAATCACATTCGTTTTCGCTCTGAAGGCTTCATCCTACAGCAGCAGAGAAAATAGTATTAAAACAATGTGAATCCACATTAATAGTTACAAATTTACATTCAATAGCGGAAACTCGACTCGAACATAGGTGTCCACATCCTTGGGATTGGCCACATTGTAATTGATGCCCCTTACAACAACAATTTCGAGTTCGTTGTCTGTCAGATCCGTGTTGCAATGGACAATGTTAAAGGAACGTTTCTCATAATGGAATTTCGGCAGTGTTAGATTCTTGCGCTTCGAATAGCGCACCAGATCCAAATCCTTTTGCACAGTCAATGCGAGATTCTCGAAGCGATTCATGCCGGCTATATCGCCCATGGCTTTGTGATGATCCCGTGTATTCTTGCACATCATCAACTGCTTGGCCAGCTGCTCCTCGATGCGCACACCAATCTCGCATATGTCATCGTTCGGATCACATTCTTCGGTTGAGACAATGGCAAAGGATGCTTCCAAATTGTCGCGTTGCGAGGGTGGAACAGGTAGCTATAAATTGGAAAATATATAAATAATATAATCATAATTTGAATTAAATTCTTCTCGACTTGCCGTGCTGAGATCCACGGGCAGGCCGCTGCTCGCCGCATTTAGTAGCGAATCGAATCCTTTGAAGATCTTGAGATATTCCTTAGCTTGATCGAGCTCGCCCGCCTTCTTTGCAGCTATGGCCGCCACTTTGAACTCCTTCTGGCGCTCGAGCAATAATTTCATTTGTTGCTCGGCCAGATTGCTTTTCTGATGATTGCCGGAGGTGCGTGTGGTTAGCTCCTTTGGCTGTGGCGGCGTTGGCGCTTTTCTTGTCGACGTGGGCGTAGCTGCGGCTGAGCTGCCGGGCGTGGTGCTCGCTGTGGCTGGCGATGTGGGAGGTGTTGGATCAGGAGTTGCAGCTGCAGCTGCAGCTGGTGCTGCGTCACCTGTCGGCAATGGACCAAAGCCTGGCGGCACTGGCAGCTCATCGTAGGCCACAGGTCGGCCAGCCTTGTATTGCTTTATTGCATCCTCGTACTGCTTGACAATGCGTCCAAAGCGACGCGCTTTGCTTGTATTGTTCTCCGCCTTGGCTGATTCCTCCACAGACTTGTATTTGGCCAAACGCTGCTGCAGTGCCTCCAGCATGGTTGTGGCTTCAGCAGCAGCAGCAGATGCTGGCAGAGAAGCAGGAGTTGGAGCTGCAGCAGGTTCTGGCGCGGATTCTGCTCCTGTTGCTGCGGCACCCTCCTGCATCTTAGCGATGAATGCTAGAAACTCTGCCGGCGGCGGCGGCATATCGCTTAAATCTACCTCCTGGCCATCCTCGCACATCTTCACCACCACATCGAATTGCTTGACCACGCGCAAAAATTGTAGAGCCGTAGCCGTGTCTCCGCTGCGTTTGGCCTGCACTGCGGCTGCTTTGTATTCGCTTTGGCGACTGCGCATTTGAGATACCAGAGGGTTGACGGGCGTGTCAGATGCAGCTACTGCTGTGGCTGGAGGTGTGCTCGGCGTTGGCGGTGCTGGTGTGCTCGGCGTGGGCGGCGCTGGAGCGGCACGTGTGGGCAGCTTTGGTTGCTCTGGTTCCTCTGGCTGGGCCTCAGTTGCTGCAGGCGCTCCTCCTCCCTCTCCACCCGCCGGCTTGACGCTCACCTCTGGCGGAATGTCATCGATGTTAATGCTTTTGCCTGCTGACGACTGCTTCAGCAAATCCTGCAGCGTTTTCAAACCCCTAGCAAAGCGTCGAGCCTTTCCAGATTCACCGGCAACCTTCGCATTCGCCTCTGCTTGCTTATACATCTCTATGCGCTGTTTGATGATGGACAATGTATCAACTGTTGTGGTGGGCAGAAAGGTCTGCACGGGCTCTGCTTCTTCAGCGGCTGTAGCATCAGCGGGAGCTGGCTGTTCTTCTTCCTCGTCTTCCGCTACGCCTGTTATGCCATGCAGTTCGCCCAGTAAATCGCTGTCGTTCTCCAATGCCTCATCATCATCATCATCGCTGACATCACGCAGGCTATCTGCAATCATTTTATCTAATTCGCTGCTGGGCAACAATTTTGGCTTGGCCTTTGCTTTGGGCTTTGGGCCACCGCCGCCGGCAATTGCCGCCAGCTCAGCCTCCAAATCGCTATCGCCCCCATCATCATCTCCATAGCCAGCGCTAGGATCAAAGTCATCTGGTATTTCCGTCAGACCGAACTATATAAGCAAAACAAGAGGAGAGGGAAGTCAATGACTCATATTTGTAAATAGACAAATTATAGATGCTGGTTTTCGTTTCATACCTGTGACAAATCATGCTGTCGGCGCTTTGGTGGCTCTGGCCTTTTGCGTGAGAACATGTTCAACTAATTTAATATATATAACACTAAATCTATAGCTTTTGATTAGGCACTGAAAGTCTTTGTTGAAAAATTCAAACACTAAATTGCGTTGCAATCGCCTAGAGGGACAATAACAAACTTCACTGTTATCGATGTAGTCCATAGAGATGGACGATGGACATACCGAAAAATAATTCGATCGCATGGCAAAATAAAAGTTTAGTTATTTGAATGAATAACTCGCGTTATTATATTTGAAAATTACAAATCTAGCGAAGTTTTGAATAAGATTAGATATTCTACACACATACATATGAAAATATATTAGTATATACTCTCACACAGACTAATCGAATAGCTCAATAGATTGAAGAGCACGTCATGCTTCGCTGTTCGTGTAAACCTTAAGTAATCGTTACTCCTAAATTAGTCACGGGTACATACTTATCGACCATCGCAATCTCTATGTATTGCTATCGATGATAGTGCCACCACAGTGCACAACAGTTTGCGAAAATTTCGTGTAAAAATTTACTATTGATTAGACAAATTTGTGCTGTTGAAAAAATACCACTTGCGAAATTGAAGAAATTACGCTGCCTCTGCCGTGCGGCATGAATTAAATGTGTAAATAAAATTCACTGGCTGAAGCTAAAGCAAAACGTTGCTGCTGCTGCTGCTGCTGTTGGATTTTGCTGTTCGAATCGTCTTTCAATTTGGAGCCCCGTTTTTCCACCTACGCTGACGCGACGTTAAACGAAGCCGAAGCGCAAAGTGGGGGGAGACACAGCACAGCTGAGCTAGCAGTAAAGCCAATATATAAACAAATAGAACTGTTGCCTGGCCTGGGGCGTGGCTAGCTTGATACCAAATAGTAATAAGACCCTCAACAAGTTGTTTGACGATGGAGGAGGTAACGCTCACAGAGCCCGAGACACGTTTCTATAGTGAGCTGTTTCAGTGCTGCGACGTGGAGAGCAGCAGTAAGGTGCCCATGCTGAAGGCAACCGAACTCTTTCGCTCCGCAGATATTGCCAACGAGACAGTCATTGAGGTAGGTCCCATCAGTTATTTGACAGATGTCGTAATTAATGTTTTTATATTGTTTAATAGATCACCGCTTTGGCTGGCATCCCATCCACTGCTTTGCACATCTCTCGTGCTCAGTTTTATTCATGCCTTAAGCTGATTGCTGCCCATCAAGCGGCTGTGCCATTGCGTCAGGAGCTTATAGCAGCCACTGTGCCATTGCCCTTGCCGCATTTCAGCTGGAAGGAAGCGGCAACTACTTCAGCGATAGCCTGTGAGAATGGCTTAGGTGCCCTGCCGCCGCCTCCAACAAACGATCGTCGTAATTCGCTGCGTCGCAATTCCCAGCAGCAACAACATCAACAGCAGCTGGAGCAGCTGCAGGATACCTCGGACGTGCCAAGCACCGATTCTGAAGTAGAGCAAAACGAATCTAGCTGCGGCGGTGACTTTGATGAGCTGGCCAATGCGGAGGCTGTTGGTGTCGTCAGCAGCAGCAGCAGCCGCGAAACAGTGCGTATAGCTTATCTGTTATCTTATCTGATATATCTTAAATTCAAATACCATATATATCTAATCACAGCGTCGACGTGGCTCACCGGAAGCGTGGAGCACAAATAGCGACAGTCCAACGCCCACAAACAGCGTCGCCGAACGTCCCTGGGCACAGGATACGCTGTGGCAAGGACTGCTAGGAGATGAGCACCGACAGCTGCTGGGCACCGAGGAGGAATCCTCCGATCGCCATAGCAGCGATGATGAGGACAACGAAAGTGAATTGATTACCCTCTATCAGATCACTCCAGAACAGCGCGAATATTATAATAAACAATTTCGAGCGGTGCAACGGGATCCACATGGCCTGCTATCCGGACAGGCAGCGCGGTAAGCTTCGATAACTCTTGAATCATTGATATATATATATATATATATATATATATAAATATATTTGTTTCTCATTTTGCAGCAATTTCTTTGAGAAAAGTCGCATACCCGTTGAGGAGCTGCGTCACATTTGGCAGCTGTGCGATGTGACACGTGACGGAGCTCTCAGTCTATCCGAATTTACGGCTGCCATGCATCTCGTTGTCTTGCGTCGCAATAATATACCATTGCCCAGCAGTTTGCCCCATTGCTTGCATCCGAATGTGCTGGCCAAATCGACAACGACAAACGCTTCGGCATCATCAACCATACCTCAAGAGCCGCCCGAGGCTGATCTCCTGCATTTAAATGATGACGACGAGGATGAGCACACAGACAATACAATCATTAGCAGCACACAACAGCAGCAGGCCAAGCCACGCCTCAACGACAAGAATATTATGAATTTGAGCAGCATTTCCACTTCCTCTCAAGCTAGCAATAGCTCCAGGCGAGAGGTGACAACGCCTGTGCTTAAGCATCGCAGCATTTCCAATTCACCAAATGCGGACAAGTCAACATCAGCAGCAGCAGCTGCAGCAGCAGCAGTAGTAACGAGTGGAGCAGGCGCTGCTGTCAGCTCAACTAACGATGCCAGCCAATGGACGAAATTTAGCGAATCTCCCACAACGACAGCTACAGCCACGGCAAGTGGAGCAAGTGGAACAACTGTAGCTGCAGCTGGTGCTGCTGCTCCTGCCGTTTCTAGTCCTGGTTTGAAACCAGCTTTGTTTGATATGAAACGCACTGCCCAGGATGTGGGCTCCAATCCGCAAATCTTACATCCCGTGCCACTGCGTGTGACGCCCATAGGTAGATAATCTAATAAATCTATAGATCTATCTTTGCTTCTCATAAATGCTTCTGTTGATCTATCATCTGTTCTTCCTTGCAGGCACGGCCATTCCGTCTTCAGGCGATCCATTAAGTCAACAACCCATTGCCGATGTGGAAGGCGTTGTTGTGCTGCGCGAGGACAGCCCCAAAGCTGTAGCAACCACTACAGCAATAGCAACAGCGGCAGCAACAGCAGCAATGTCATCATCAACAACATCAGCTACAAACAGCACACACAACATGCAAAGGGAAAGCAACGATCTGCGCGCCATTCAAAGACCGCAGGCAAAGAAGCTGCCGGCGAAGAATAATATTGGGGCATTGCCACCGCCGCCGCAAAGGGAGCCAAGTATTGGCTCCATTGGTCTCAGTGAGCCACCGGATCAGGCGACGCCATTGCCGCCGTCTGGGTATGCAACGAGTGTCACAACATCTGCCAAAAAGGAGCCACCGCCTTTGCCGCCGCCGCGTCCTCATCGACATGCGCGCAGTAGCAGCTTAGACTTGAATAAGTTCAAAATAGGTGCAGCTGGTGCCCAACAGCCAGAGGTGAGTCAAGACTATATTGAATCACGCTTTATATCCATATGTATATGTTGTTTGTCTGTTGTCCAGTACGAAACTATGTCTCATAATCTGTTTAAATGTTGTGTTTCATTTACTAACAGTTAACAGCAACTGAAAGATTTAGGCATTTTAGTTAACATTTCACACGACTATTAATCCTGTTATTTTATTGTCTGTTATTTAACATGCTATTGAAATACAATCATACAACTGTTAATCCGAGCTGTCTGTTGTTTAACATGCCATTGAAATGCTGTAATCCGAGCTTAGAAGATAATAGGACATCGTTAAATCTGCTCTTGAAAAAATTTGAAACAGAATTACTATTTAATTTTAATTAATTTGATACCTTTCTGGGATCATTTAATTTTTGAAGCATTTAAATTTATTTATTTATTGTTTAAATAATGCAATAATCCTAACAGTAATCGCAGTTAGAGACTTTATACACCACCGCTAATTTAACATTCTAATGTTAATGTGTCTGTAATGTTAATGGCGCGCTTTAACATTAAATTTTTTAACAGCGCTTTTTATTAATACCTCTTGAATATAACAGAGAATGCTAAAACGTAGACTGTTGGCTTTTAAATGAATTCAGGAAGTTTCTTTGAAGCAGATTTTGCTGGTTTTTCATAGTTATATCAGACAAATTTCTATTATTCTCTCTCTCTGTATCTTTCTCTCAGTCTCTCTCGCTCTCTCTCTTTCTCTTTCTCTTTCTCTTAACGATAATTGAAAGTTAATATTTAAACAAGTTTTTCAAAAGTCTCGTGTTTCTTAACAATTATTGGCGCTTTTTAATACAGTGTGCATTCGAAAATGAAAACTAGTAGAATAACAAAATTATGATAAAAATCTAAAATTAGAAATGGAAATTATAGAGAATCTTTAAATATAGAAAAACAAGCGAAAACATGCATATTTTTATCTCTAATTATTTTTGCAATAACTTTTTAGCGAGTACACACTGTATTGCGAATTATTTGACTTTGTCATAATATAAAACTGTTTCGGCACACCGAAATATATTTATTTACATATAACTCAAAGCTCAAATTTGTTTGTGAGAGACGTCTGCCCATTGTATATGTATATATTAATTTCTTTATTCACTTATTTATGTAAACAATCTGTAATTTATATATATGTATATATATATGAATATATATAATATATTATACATAAACCCCCCCAACTTTAATTAAGATAACCGCGCAAGCCAGCTTCGATATGCAAACCTCAACGGGTTTTGCCGATTTCACGCACTTTGCCGACGATGCGAATGTTGTAAGTGTTCCAAATAAAGATACATAATCTATCTTGATATATAACTTGAATGAAATTCACAAATGCATTCACAATTGGCCGTAGCTTTTAACTACTGTATTTATGCATCCCAAAATTCAAGTAGCTTCTGCACCCTTGGCTTGACAAACGATACTAATCCACTATACACTTGCAGCTGGATGCCAGCAACAACAGCAACAACAACAGCAGTAGCAGCAGCAACAGCAACAACAACAGTGCAGCAGCAACAGTTGCTGGTGCTGCTGAGCAGCAGTTGCATTCGCTGCCACCTGCACCGCCGCCGCCCGCTTTTGTGCCGCCCATAACGGCGCGCATTACGTTGCAAACTCAACAGCGCGTTTCAGCTTTTGAAGTTTACCGCAAGCCACAGACGCCGGCGCCAATTGCTGCCGCTACGCCGGCAACAGCAACAGCAACAGGCACAGTTGCTGGCCAACTACCAAGCGCGGAGAGCTTCGAGAAGCGTGTTACAGCAATTACCGACTCATTGCGTCATGTCTCCTTCAAGCAGAATCAAACGAGCACCACGGAGTTGCTGCAGCGTCTACGTGAGCAGAACACTTCGCTGCTGCATCTGTGCAACGATTTGAGTGACGAGCTGCTCAGCGTGCAGACCCGCAAGGAGGAGATGCGTTTAAAGTTGGAGAGCCTTACAGGAGCAGGTGGAGCAGCAGTAGCTGCAGCTTCAGCTGCAGCTGGAGCAACTGCATCCGACATGGATGCCAGCACACGTGCCGGCTCCTCAATATCAGCGCCAATGACGGCGAATGTGACGGGCGGCTCGTCCGGCTCAACGGGTGCCTATACGAATGTTTAATTAAAAAAAAAAAAAAAATCAAGCAGCCACTTTTATTGTTGTTTCTATTTGTTGCAAATAGTAGAGAAAGAAGAAGAAAACGCAAACATATTGTGAATTCCGCTGCTTAAGTTTTTATTGTTTTGCTATTTAATTGTAGGCTAGTTAAATCTCAAAAATCATGCAAACATCTTTGTCAAGCAACAATAACAATAATAACGCCTCTAATAGAATACATACATATACATACATATTTATGCAGATCCAATTTATGTATACTTCTCTTTAGCGCACACAGAGCTAATTGAACTAATTGTTAAAAACTAAATGTGTAAATGTAAATGTAAATGAAAAAGAAAACGAAACACTTACAGAAAAAAAACTTTGCACCCTAGTTGAAAGGCGATCACAAAGTGGCGTCAAATGCATTTGAAAATTGCAAAACTCATTGAACATTTCTTTTTGGCTGATTATAAATACAATTTCAATCTTATATTTAGTTTGCCCGACGGCAATATACTATTATTTATTAACTAATTCAGTTTTGCACAACTCGAAAAACGAAAAGAAAAACCGATTCTCGACCTTCTCATTCATTCCGGCAATGAAAAGCAAAATTATATAATGTTAATGTGCAACAAGTTGTAACTTTTCGTAAGCCAGGCTTAAATGTTAAGTATTTAAAAAGAGAAAAGTTATAGACAAAAGCAAACGCAAAACAAAAAAAAAAAAAAAAAAAACACTATAAAGAGTAAAATTATATGTAACCAATCTAATTTCCTTGAAAGCTTAGCTTAGGTTAAGTTCTTTTTTTGCAAAAACTATTTTCTATGTATACACAAATTGATATTATGTACATTTTGATCACATTTTCTTTAGGCATTTGTATAAAAAATTCAACAAATGAAACGAAATCAAAAAATATTTAATTTACCCGGACCACTTAAGTATGCGAACTTCGAATTTATAAGATGATAAATACGAGTCTATCATCATTTGAATCTGCGCGCTCGGATTCTCTTTTGCATACTTCAACTATTTAATATATAAATTTATATATATATATATATATCAAGAAATTTATATTATTTCTCTTGTCATCAAACAAAATAAATCTTCAACTTGTTAATAATTTTCAAAGATTTACAAACTACAAAAGCTGAATGCAGTGTTAAAAAGAAAAAAAATGTAAGACAAACAAAAACGTAAAGTGATATTAAGCACTATGTAAACATATTGTTACGTTGCAACGTAATGAATGCGTATTGTTTTGAGGGATATACATCTACATATATAATAAATAAATGTATTAAGTTGATGTTACAAATGCTAAACAAAATGGCAATAAATAATATGCTGTAAAAGCAACATCTTAAAATTTGAAATTTTTATAATTGGCGCCGCATTAAATGCAACCCTGTTTGAGTTTTGCGATAACAGACGCATGCCTGTTATCGATTGTTTATAGACCGCTACACATCTCTAACGCTTTGCGGCATTGGAGCAAATTTTCGCAAAATTTGCGATACAATTTGTACGTGTGAATTTGTTAACAAATTGATTGCTTAAATGGTGTAAATAGCATTAAACAATTTGCCCCGTGCGTGCTTCATATATGTGACCAACTTTTGCACGACCTGCGATAGCAAAGGCAGCGAGCACTATATTGAAAAACTGCTGCTCAAGTGCAGGTTAGTTTACGTTTACATCGATACACAATGGGGAAAATAGTGCTGTACAAAATGTTAACATATTTGATATGATCTATTCTTATTTAGTAAAGTGCAACCGTCAATGTTAATCGCGCTTTTTGCGCTTGCACATTTGCCAATCTTTCGTAAGCTATTGCAATCATCATCAAGGTGTGGCAAAGGCAAAAGCAACACAACAGCAACAACAACAACAACAAAAAGCAACGCTCACTTAACGGCATTAACAAGTAACTGTAATTCGCAGACAACTGGAGAAATAATTCTAATTGGAACCCGCTTCAATATGAGCAACAGTAACGAACAGGATAAAGGAGCAGCAGAGGCCGTCGGATCAATCGTAGCCGCCAATGGCAATCAAACGGATTCGAAGAAAATCGAAATAATGTATGTTGGAACACATTTATTCTTATTTACTTTCATAATTTTCAATATTTTGTTTAACAGCAATTTCAAACCTTTCGATAAGCAATGCTGCTACAGCATCAAAACTAATCATACGAGAGTTTATGGCTGTGGCGGCGCTCATGCGCGGGGATCCTCCAAGGTGAAGCTCAAGAATGTCGTTGACTATAAATGGGAGAATAAATACTATTATCCAGGTCATTTGGTGGCCGTGCATCGGGATGGCAAGCATCTGGCTTATGCTATCAATGGTGAGTGGGAGATTCAATTAAACGACATTGCATATTAATAGCAACTGATTTTTTTCCAGTTAACAACAAAGCCACCGGCATGGAGGGCATGGTGCGTGTGTGCAACACGAGCACCAGTCAGCGGGCACTCATCAAGGGCATGAATGGCGAGGTCCTGGATCTACAATTCGCACACAGCGAAAGGGAGCGTATCCTAGCGGTCATTGATATGTGTTCGCTGTTTGTGTATAAGATCGATCTGATCGATAGTAATTTAATATGCATACTTGTGCTGAAAGTAGATGATCCCATTGCGAACTATGTGCCCGAATATGATATGGTCTCCTGGTGTCCCTATGTAACCAACGGTAACAGCAACAGCAGCAATAACAATACTAATGTAAACACTGCTACTGGTCATGAAGAGGATGATGAGAATCAACTATTGATTTGGTCACGCAGCAAACAGTTCCAATGCTTCAATGTTAGAATGATAATATCAGAGTATGGTGTAAGTAACGCCTGCATTAATGTTTATCTTGTCACATATAATTCTCTGGTTCATTTGCTCTCTGGCATCCCTTTTGTAGCGCGGACAGATTAAGCCCTCGTCCCTCGAAACGGGCTATTTAAAGATAGAGGAAGATACGTTAATAACCTGTGCTGCTTTATCGCCTGATGGCACCACCGTTGCGGCTGCCTGTCTGGATGGCTTGGTTCGTTTCTATCAAATTTATTTGTATGATGTGCGCAATCATCGTTGCCTGCACGAATGGAAACCGCACGATGGCAAACCGGTGGCCTCGCTGTTCTTTCTAGACAATATAAACAAGCCAGTGGAAGAGTAAGCTCTCATTAAGTTCAAAGTATTCATGATTAATAATGTTTGATTTTGCATTTGACAGTGCCTATTGGCAGTATGTAATCACAACCAGCGATCATAATACAGAGATCAAGTTGTGGAATTGCTCTTTATGGGAGTGCCTGCAAACGATTAATGTTATATCCTCGGTACCCCCGACTGTACAGCCGGGCATGTTTATAGCTGGTGTTGATCGCAGTGCCAACTATTTGGTTATATCCAGTCTGGATGCTCTGGCTGTCTATGTCATGCAAATCAGCAGCTGTGGCGGCAATGAACAAACCAGCGATAGTGGAGATTCTGAAAATGGCTGTGATGTTCATGGCTCGAGCAGCAGCATCGCGGGCTCCAGCGATCCATCCATACGCATACAAAATATAGCCGAGTTTAAATTAAGCTCTGGCATACTGTCCTTTTCCATAGTGAATGCGAGCATGCGTCGCCTGAAGAGCACCAATGAGAGTTATTATCCATTCGAAGAGCCTGATGATTATGATGACGATAGTAATGCAACCACTGATGCTCTGGTGGTTCATATGTTTGTGGTGCAGGCTAAGAGCTTGCAGGAATGCCAGATTATTTACCAGCCCTGCAAGCCGACAAGAAGTTTGAACAGCAGCAAAAGCAGCGCAGCCAGCAAGAAACGCTCTCTGTCCCCGGATAACCTACTCCATGTCACTGAGATTAAGCAGGAGCCACTGAGTAACTCACCGAACTCGCATAACAGCAGCAGCGGTAGCGGTTCGAGCGCTGTGCCACTCGATGCGCTTTTTGGCAAATCAAAACGCAATTCCGTTGGCTCAGTAGTGTCGGTTGCTATTGCTGCAGCGGCTGCACCATCGGCCATATTACAGGAGCCTGCACCCACTAATAAATCACGTTCGGCTTCGCCACAGTATGGCAGCACCTATTCACAGCTGAATCTCATGACTCCGGATGCATTTAGCGCTAGTGCAGCAAGCATTGTGCTTGTGAATCGAGATGGATCTGAGACGAACACAACAACCACAACAGATCAATCGGCCATCAATTCGCAGGTGCTGCAAACATTGCGGATGTTGGCCACAGTCACCGCCAAGGGTACAGAGACAGCCAACACCAATCTTTTGAATCTAATCAACAACACTCACATTGAGGATCGCGAACAACAAAAGTTGAAGGAGCAGACGGATGCACGCAAAAAGTTTATAGCCATCGATCGGAATCCGGAACGCAACGCAGCGGAGAATTTAGCAAGTGGCGGCTCCAGTCCAAGTCGTGAAGTGCAAGAGATTATGGCCACGCAAGAGGATACAGATGACTACGAACCGGAGCTGGAAAATCTCGAATCGGATGAGGAGAATCCATATTTTATGATATGCAAAACGGAAAATAAGTGAGTGAGAAAATCTAATAGAAGAACCTGCAAGTGTTTGGCTAATTATCTTATTATAACATATACTAAATATTCTTTTTAATTCTTTCAGAACGGACAATGAGATAACCAATTCGTCCACGGTCGAGGAACCGGCTGCAACATCCAATTGGCTGCCCCAGGATGCAAAGCTGCCCACAAAGAAATCTGCTGAATTGCAAAACGCGGCCCAAATTATGTCCCAAGCGGTGCAGCACAAAAACAATATTAATGTACCGCCAACCTTGGGCAGCAACAGCAGCAATAGTAACAACAACACGGCAACAACATTGAACAGCAGCAACAACAACAACAGCAGCAGCTGCAGTCATAATCCAATAGCTGAGAATGCGACAGAAGTGAATGCAAAGCTTGAACAACTTTTGGGTAATTAAAGTAAAACTTTGTTAAATGATACAATATTAATTGTTGATTGTCTCGATATTTTTAGAACTGATAAAAGTGCAATCACAGCACCTCAATAAACTCGAGCACGAGATCAACAAAATGCAACAGCAACAACAGCAACTGTTGCTGCAACAACCGAGTGTAGCTGCGGCCTTGCAGCCAAAGAGCGTCAACGAACTGGCCTACAAAATCGAAATGCAATTATCCAAGCTAATGGAGCAATATCTGAAACGTTACGAGAACGAACACAAAAAGAAACTAACCGAGTTTTTGCACGCACGGTAAGAGAAGAGAGCGAATGAGTGTGGGAGCTAATAATGCTCGAGAGTGCGAAAAAAAAGAGTGCAAGATTTTCTGTAAAGAATTTTTCAGTTAAAGAATTGATTCATAATAAGCAATGAAATATATTTGTAAATTTTCTAGAGAAGAGAGTGAAGGAGAGAGCATAAGAATTGATTATTAATAAGAATTCAAATATATTTTTAAGCTATCGAGTTAAGAGAGTGGGGGAGTTAAAAGAGAGCTTTAGTGAATAAATTTTCGAGCTAATCGAGGTACATGAAACAAAAGTAGTCCAGAGAATGGGTGATAGTCAAGAATTAACTAACCGAAGCAAGGCGGGAAAGTTTGTAAGATCTTAAACATATATTGTGTTGATAAGCTTATTTAGAAAAGTATATATTAGAGCTATGATCGACAGTGAGTAAGTGTAGCGATGTAGAGTTTAATGTATTCGTGTTAATGTTGTATTTGTATAACCTAAATAATTTATTTTCATTTATTTTTTTCGTATATCCTTATACACAAAAGTGAGACTCAAAATCGTGAGCTGCGTGATTCGGTGCTGCAAGTGCTAAATCAATATGTTATGAATCACTTTACGGACATTATTGGCAACGTTTTAAATATGGAACTGCAGCGGCAGCTATTGCCACGTGTCAATGCGAAAATGGATCAATTGCAGAATCAAATGCAGCTGGAAATTGTGCAAAAATTAAACGTGTTTGACAAGACGGTAAAGGAAAATATTGCACAGGTGTGCAAAAGCAAGGTGAGCACCAATATAAACTGAGTTTTTCCCATTGCAATAACAATATCTTTTTGATTTGTGTTTAGCAATTCCTGGATGCCTTTGGCAAATCCGTACTAATTGGCGTGCAGACAAGTCTGCAGACGGCGTTCATAGAATCAATGAGCAGCACTCTAATCCCAGCCTATGAGAAGTCATCGCAGAATATGTTCAAACAGTTACACGAGGCATTCAGCGTGGGCATAAAAGATTGTAAGATTGCAAAATCAAATCAAGTATTGAATATGTATAAATTTATGTATTTTCTGGAATAGTCATGGTGGAATTTAATGCGTATCTACAGCACATGCCGCAGCCGCACAATGGCGAAGAGTTGAGTAACAAACTCGGCCTCTTGAAACAGCTGGTGGAGACAAATTTACTAAAGCATCGCACTGAGTTGACCGATGCGATGCTGGAGACACAGCGTGAAGTAAAAAGCTTAGAGATCTTGCTCGCTCGCCAGGTGCAGGAGACCATACGCACTGAGCTGCGCAAGCATATGGATAATCAGAGTATGGCATTACGATCCCAGGCAGCAACGCCCGCGCCCACATACGATTTGAGGGAGAACATAAAGCAATTGTTGCTCGCGAATCAAATTAATAAAGCCTTCCATCAGGCATTGCTGGCCAATGATTTGAATCTGGTGGAGTTCACATTGCGAAATACGGATCGCATGCAGGTTTTCGGGCCTGACGGCTGTCGACTCGAGCAAAAGGTTTTGCTGTCGTTAATACAACAAATATCTGCAGACATGAGCAATCATAATGAGCTGAAGCAGAGGTGAAAATTTAATAGATTTAATTATACGCATTTTTATGATTTTAATTCAATTTCATGCTGTTTGCAGCTACCTCAATGAAGCGCTGCTGGCCATTAATATGTCGGATCCCATCACACGTGAGCATGCACCGAAAGTGCTATCCGAACTGTATCGCAACTGTCAGCTCTTCATTAAGAACTGTCCCAAGAGTCCGCAATGCAGCAATGTACGATTGTTGATTGCTATGTGCAGTGCGACATATCGTGATCAATTTAAATGATATAGCGAGATGACTGCACATCCCGCTAGTTGGCACTGACAACTCACACACACCAACTCACACACACCAACACACACACACGTGTTTGTAGCTAAGCAGCATTAGCAGCGTTAGCCTCGTCTTTAGCTCTAACTTCAATTTGAACAACCTTTTCCGCAATATATATATATATATCCTCATTGTCGTAAGATGAAAGTTTTAGCCACAATTTTTTCATATTTCGTTACTTTTTGTTTGTGTGCGTGTCTTTGTTGAGTTTTAATTTTTTATATACATTTATTTAGGTCTTAGCTCTTGTTCTTTGTTTTCAAAAAAGTATAGTATATATAAATTGATAAAAACAAAAATTTGAGGAACGTGCGTGATCAACACATTGCAATAAGTTTATCCATTTTGACATTTTTTTTTTTTTTAAATATTGAGTATTTTTTCGTTGCGCGTTTTCATTTTCCATTATTATGACGCTTATCGAAGAGGCAAATAAATGTTAAAAAGCAGAGCTATAGAATTTAAATTTTTTAATCTGCATATTGTGCAAAAGAAAACAAAAACGGACTTTCTGAAGAGAGGGACGAACAATTACGATGATTTCTAAACAAACATATATATATACAAAACTACAAATAAATCCGTAAATTTTAAGCTAAAAGTAACAACAAAAACAAAAAATTTAAATAAGAATAAAAATTTAATATATATGTATTTGAAAAACAAACAGAAAAACTAATAAATAATTATTGCATCCGAACATTGAAGGTTTTAGCAATTGTTTAAACAAGCTCAATGTAAATGTTTTTTTTTTTTTTGTTTAAGATTCTCTAAATGGAATATTTGAAGCGTTAAAATGGATTTTTGTTTTGTTTAAAAAATGGCAAAAGCAATACTTTTGGGTTTTAGAAAATTAAAATATTAATCATAAAAAATTATATTTATTAAATTTTTTTTTTTTAGTTTTTCAGTCCACTATACGAACTCCAATATTTTATGCGTAATATAAATGTATAATATAAATCTCATTTTTTGTAGATAAAAATGAATTTTACTTTTGGAACTTTTAAGTTTTCGATATTAAAATCTGTAGGTTTTGATGGAATTAAATAAGGGGTGCTTTTACGCAATTTCGCCAGAGTATATAGACTTATATTTCTGAAGATCATCTATGCAAATGTTACAAAATGTCTTGGAGACTAAACAGAATATCACTATAACTATAACAAAAACAAATATTTATGTATATTTTGATTTGCAGAGCGTCAAGTCGTAGATAAGCTAGAAAGATACGTGGATTGGGAGTAAATGTATAGATATTCCGATCGGAAGCAGCGAGATCGTCTTCAATGATCAGCTAATTAGGGCAAGCAGCTCGGAGGTGCGCTGCAAGCAGTTGCAGCCACAGCCCGTGGCACAGACGATGTGGCGCTGCAAGTTGATAAAATTAATAGGATTTAAATTAAAAAACAAACCTATTTATTCATGAGACTCACCTCGAACCACTGCATCATGTGCTGCATGTGCCCGCCATGCCCACAGGAGAGACATGCATTGGCTGCTCCTCGCACCGGCAAGGAGCAGAGTATGCAAAACAGAACGGGTCGCTTGCACGGCTCGCATTTGGGCGTTCGCTTGGGCTTGGCACAGCCGCTACATTCGGTGACGAACTCAACGCCCTGCGTGGGCGCCGGTGTATACAGCGTGTGCTTGAGGATTAGCGCGCGCTTGGACAGCAATTGCCAGCCAAAGAGCACATCCGCATAGGCGCGCTTGAACTGATCGAAGAGCGGCATCTTGGTGCGTCGGATTAGCGAACATGCATAGGCATCTGTCTGGCCCAGTCGGAAGTCCACCCAATCCAATGAATCGGACCAAGAGTTGCTGCGCAACTGCTTTAACTGCTGCCAGTTGCTGCTGGATGAACGGGGCAGCACCGTATGATAGGGCGATCGTTGAGCATGGAGCTGTGTGGGCAAACGGCAGCCAGCCACATCCATGACGCCCATCAGAGCAGCGGGACACTTGTCGAAGAGGCAGGCGAGCAGCACTGCGATTTGTACATCACCAGCGGTGGCATAGTGCATTATCAGCGATTCCAGCAGAGATTTCTTAAACGGATCCTTGTAGAAGAGCAGCTCACAGCTCATCGATTCGTGCGGCGAGTGAGGCGTTGCTATCAGCTCCGCCAGCAGCCAAATGGGCAGCAGATCTAATCGTCCATTTGCACGGCATATTTCACCGTTGCGACGACACGTTGCCGCTATATTTTGTTTGTCCAGCATAAAGTCACGTGCCATTTCGCGATTTATGTGCAGCAGCTGGCTGGCATCGTAGACGTGGACGACGGGTGAGGTGCCATTGATTTGACGCATCACGCGTTGCTTGCCCTGCAAGCGTTTGCAGGCGATCATGCGCTCCTGCAGATAGAACGAGGCATTCGGATCGCGCTGATTGGTGGTGGTGGCCATCACATTGCCCAGCAATCCGCTGCCATTGATGACGCTCAAGGTGCGCGGTGTCAGGGATTGCGTCTGCTGGCGCAAAGTCAGACGTTTGGTGTTCAACACCTGGGCAAAGGTGGTCAGCATGCCAATGGCATTGAAATGAACGCCCGAGGTGCGTGGAAAAGGGATGCAGGCATCATGCAAAGCACTCGACAAGGCGCCCTCCAATCTGGGCGATTGCAGCAACAGCTGACTTCGGTCTGCCCCAATGCCCGCAACATCTGTAACACGTTTCTTCATAGCGGCCACGAGAGCACGCAGACATTGCTCCAAACAGCTGCGCGATTTCTTCACACGCTGCAGCGCATTGGTGCGCAGCACCTTGAGTAGGATGTTACTCAGCTCGCTGGAGAGCGTCGTGCCCTGACACAATTGAAACTCGGGAGGCACATTTGGACTCGGATAGGCAGTGGGAAAGGTCACCTGCAAGATGATCGTATGATCAGCAGCACAGATCTTAAAGCAAGCATAACGCTTAATCGCACACAGCATGTCCACTTCAACATGCGGCATATTCGTATTCAACAGTGAGAATTCATGCTGCAGCGAACACGTTGGCTGATCCGTTAGTGAGCGTGCAATATGCGTCTCCTCTCTTCTCGCGTAGGCACCTCCAAAGCTAGGTGAACGCGCCATGGGCAATGTATTTGTGCCCACCTGAAGGGTGGCTGTGGTTATGGGTAATGAAGCAGCAGCGGCCATGGGACGCATCATAAATTCTGTTGACAAATCACTCAATTCGTTTTCGTAGCGTGGTGAGGCACGTTCCACCTCCTCATCCTCATCGGGCGACGGCTCGCAAAGCTTTAACATATTATCATCGATCTTCCAAACGCGAAGCGTACGATCTCGCGACCATGTCACTAATTCCTAGTATATACAACAATTATTTCGTAACAGCAAAGGATTTTTATATATAGCAGGTCTTACAATTTCTGTAAAGTTCTCGCGATTGGGTCGCCAGGCAAAGTCGAGTATCACATCTGTGTGGCCTACAAATGAGCAAATTGGATCCGTTTGCTTGCTGTTGCTCCAGAGCAGAAGACTATTTTCTCCACGACCCATATGCGGCACCACAATGCTAACCAAGCCGTTGCCGATGGGCTACGGAAAGATAATTTAGGCGTGAATAGAAGCTGTTTGCATAAGTAATAGTTAATCCTACCGTATATCTGGCACGCCAAACGGGCGATAACGTTGTTATTATCTTCTCTGCTCGCCTAGGATTACAGACATCAAAGTATTTAACAGTGCCATCCTGGCTAGCTGTGGCTAAGCAAGTCTCTCGCCTGTGACTCCAATTAATGCCATGCACGCGATTCAAGTGTGCTGTTATGTAATGGGTGGGACAGCTGCCTTTGCGTATATCCCAAATGCGAAGATCACCGTCATGTGCAGCAGCCAGCAAATTGCCAGAGACACGATTGAAGCCCACCTGGGTAGCACCCGCTGTAAGCGAACAGACCAAAAATTTAATACAATCTATAATAATATCTCAAGGCAACCTTACACATGCAGACAGCATTCAAGGATAAGGCTGGCTTGCGTGGATCCCGCAAATCCCATATATGTGAGAACGTGTCTATTGAACAACTAACTAGTAAATTGGGATTCTTGCTGTGCCAATCTATATCCGTAACTGTGCGTGTGTGCCCACGGAGTGAATTCTCGTAGTGCGGTTCGGCGGGACCCCAGCGAACGATGTCAATATTTTGATTGGTCTGCAAAGCAACCAGATTAATGAGATGAAATAAAAGGAATTTAGATTACCTTATCAAATGTGACATTCAAATTTAACTATATTCTATGGAATATGACAGTCACGCTTACCGCAATGGCACAGTATTCACTTCGACTCGGACATATGGCAAACTCTGCCACAGAGATTTCATACTTGGATTGGCGTTCGTGGCGACGCAGTGTGCCATCGTCTTGACCTAGGCGCTGTAACGCCAAATGACCGCGTCCAGCCAGCAGCACCCATTGACCTGAGTAGTCCACTGACATGGCCGTTGCTTGGGAATCGCGATGTTCGTAGCATTTGTTGCTTTGCCTGATTATAAGCGTCTGTTCAGAGCCAGTGACATTGCGTTCATTGTTGCCGCTGCCCGCACGAAGTGTCTCCGTTGGCGGCATGTTAAATTTTATGTGAATGAGATAGTGCAGTGCAGAAGGATAACATAAGAAGTGCTAGATTTAAGTAAGTTTTACTAACGAATAGCACAACACAAAACAAACTGATAAGAGAAGACGAACGCGAGCAATAACAAAAGACAATCTATCGCATTTCCTTAACAATCGATAATCAACCAGGGATGCAGCACCTCTAATTTCCAAAATAATTCATTCACTCAAAATATTAAATATATTTGTCGACTCGTCTTGTTGGCTGGATTCTACATATATTGCTTAATTTTATGTTTTTTAATTTTCTTAATTGACTTCTAATATTATCGGTATCAAGTGTGATCGATTGTTTTAGTACTGAATGATAATATTGAAAATAACCATTATCGATATCGAGTGTGATCGATTGTTTTTAGTTAATAATGTCAGCGGGCGAAATTAAAGGCAATTTGCAAACGCGACTATTAAAATAAGAAATATATGGACATAAGCCTTCAAGATGATTGAGAACCTAAACGACGATTGTCAACTTATCATTATCAACTATTTGGATTATAATTCACAATTTTGGTTATGGGTGGCCTCAAAGCATTTAGCGCCCCGACTACATAGAAATGTCAGCCATGTGTTTCAAAACAAATCAAGCCATGTTTTGGACTATAATTACTGGTTTGGACAGTATGTGCGTAAACGTAAAAGGCTGGAGAAGGCCTTTCTAAGGACCATTATTTCAACGGTACAACATTTGGAGCTAAAATCGGTTAATCTGATTAACTTGAGACTCATGAGGGACTACAGTTTTCCATGCATTCGATCGCTATAATACAGACCGGATAAAGTGGACGAAAACAATTATAGTGAAGCTCTGTATTTGTTATTGGAACTATTTCCAGGAATCACATCGTTTAAGCCGTTGGCGCCAGTAAATAGTCAAATAGTTGAAAAGTGGAGATTCTTGGAAGAAATGGACTTAAGTAAGAGTAGGTTCTTCAATAGGGGTATGTCACTGCATGGATTCCAGGATCTAGAGCACCTAACAATTAACATGTTTAACGTAAGAACCATTTCCATTGATAGCATTTTAAACTTGCCAAAGCCTCGTACGTTTAGTTTCTATACAGAATGTCCAAAAAATAGTAGCATTTTATGTAAGATTTTTGAGCAGCGAGGACTGGACATATGCCAACTGAGCTTCAGACATATCGACTGGACTTGGACGGTAGAAAACATGGTCAAGCTGAAAAACTTGCGATCGCTCACAGCCTCTGCTATAATAGTGGCGAAAACAATCGTGATCCTGAGGAGTTTCAGCATCTGGTGAGCGGACTTGGGGTATCTTTCATATATTTTCTTTTATTAATAAGATTTTATTAATCTTTCAGATCAATCAACATTTCAATCATTTTAATTTGATAGTTTCGTTTGAGGAACTAAAAGTGGATGCAATTCCGTTCACATACACAAAAATAGAGTTTGCTTAAATTAAGTTGGTTTACTAAAACCTCTACAATATAAAAATACTTAAAATATTTATAAGAAAAACAGATGAACAAGGACAACGTATTTTCCTAACGGTCAGCCTGGTACTACAACACAAAATCTGCATTTAAGGTGGAAAAATAATGAATTCGCAAATTACATGAATATTAAATATATACTTTCCATTTCGTCGTTTTGTCGGTGGATTTCTACATGTTATTCTTTAATTTTGTGCAAGGTAATTAAATTTAAAAATAGCATTCGATATTGAAACTCATAATTATCGTTATCGAATGAGATCAGTTGGTTTTAGTAAACACTGTCAGCCGGTGAAATTGAAGGCAATTTGCCGCCAATTAAGCCGCCAAGATGATGCATTCAAACATATGATTACTAAACGACCATTGTCATCTTATCATTATCAACTATTTGGATTATTATTCACAATTTTGTATGTGGGTGGCCTCAAAGGACTTTGCTTCCGATTACATAGAAATGTGAGCGATGTTTCAGACCTACAGTTACAGGCTTGGGAAGTATGTGAGTAATTCAACAGAGTTAGAGCTAGGGGTTTACTTTATAAATATCATTAGTTCCACGGAACAATATTTGGATCTAAAATAGCTTAATGAAGAACAGATTCCCATGCAATCGATCGGTAAAATACATGAAGCTCCAGTAGCTCTATATTAGTAATAATTTTTCGTCAAAGATATATTAATGAATAATACATAAAGTATTCGCATTAGTGGAATTTTGAAGAATCAGAACATGATCACGTGTTTAAATGCTAAGGCTCTTTCGAATACTTCCATTCAGTTTTGTTTCAAAACATTTCATTCTGAGCTTTTCACGAAAGCATACAAACAACATATGTACATATTTAGTCTGTCATAAAAATATATTTATTCTAATTATCGGCTTTCCGACGGTGGATACAGATACTGGCATAATATTTGGATACATGTTGGTAAAAAACTTGCAATGTTCTTGGGGCCGTAGATTGCATGCACAAACACATTAAAACCGGACGCTATTGGGTGAGTCATCGAGCTCGATAGATTTGGGACTATTCCCCTCTATGGTATTTCAGTGAGTAATAAAACTATTAAAATTTTTTTCTGTGCCGATGATTTACCGACTACTACAAGATGATGGAAAATTTGAACGACGATGTTCAACTGCATATTATCAGCTATTTGGAGTTTTTATCACAATTTAGGTTGTGGGTGGCATCTAAGGAAGGCGCCCCCCGAATATATGACAATGTGAGCTATACTTGGCAAAGCAAAACAAGTCATAAGTTGCAATATCGTTTTTTTAAAGAACTTGAAAAGTATGATACGCTTATAGAGGTTGATTTTATTAGTATCATCAGTCCAACAGTTAAGCATTTGGATTTATATCAATTTAGCATTAGCAATTTGGAACGCTGGAGGGGCCAAAGTTTTCCGCGTATGGAATCGCTGTATTACACAGTGGAATATATAACATACGCCGACCATAAAGAGGTACTGCAGCTTATAGTCGAACTCTTCCCAAATCTGAAATCTTTAAAATCGCCATCCTACATATATGGCGAAATCGTTGAAAAATTGACAGACTTGCAAATACTGGACTTGAGTGAAAGCTTTTTATATTTTTTAGAATTGGAATCCATTGACGGCATATTAAATTTGCCTAAACTTCGATCGTTTAGCTTTTATACGGAGCCACATGAAACTGAAAGCATTATAGACGAGATTTTCGAGCGACGAGGACTGGACATACGTCAATTTCTTGCGAGCTCTTTCGATTTCCGATTTTTAGTTAACAAAGAGCAATATCTGAAAAACGTACAACTATTGACATTATGCACTGCCTTCTATGAGAGGGATGAATTTGAATATCTAATTAGTAATATGCCAGCACTAGAGGAATTGAATTTGGTCGACTGCGCGTATTGGCAACTTGAGAGTGATATCTGGCGAACAGTTGCCAACTGTAGATCGCTTAAGATATTGGGGCTAGCAAGCGACGACATTAACGAGGATTTCTTCGACAGCAGCCGGCTGCAAATGCAGTACGCATTGAGTAATCATGCACATCCTCTGATATTTAACTGCTATGAAACTGACAACGACAACCGTCTAATTTCGGAAATTAAAGCGCTGGTGAGAGTTCAAGCTATTTTCTATTGGTATTTGAATAATAGGCTCTTTCTCTTTCAGTTCTATAAATATTTTAATCATTCGAGAGTAACATTATGCTTGAAGAAATATAGGGATATTCCCATTACTGACTATTTAACAAAAATTGAATTTTGTTAGGTAATATAAAATCAGTGAGCTTAATAAAATAATGAGAGTATGTTTATGTTACTATTTTTTCTTTCTTTAGAGCTGTTGTTTATTCAGAAGTCGCATTAAAGCGAATTTATATTTAAATTGCAGCAATTTAGCCAGGCCTCCGTTATATTTGAATTGTCTCTGCAGTATTTCTGTAGCACATCAACCAAAAAAAATTTTTTTTAAATCGACTAAAAATTATCTGATCAGTGAGATAAAAAGACAAACGATTATAAACAAAAGTTTTGATGTCGGAATTCACTAGTAAACCAGGGCTGCAAGACAAGGCGTTTTCAAAAGTGGCTGTAAATCAGCTAATTGGAAACACTGGATTAGCTATGGAGCTATGTACATATATGAAACGAGTGCTAAAAAACATAACTACACTAACATCACTTTTTTTTAAGAATAAGAGCCCAAAGAGGAACAAATAAAATCTATTTAGCAATAATGCTTAATATTGCGTGTTTCTATATGACTGCCGTTGTCTCAGTTCCATTCGTTTCTCTCCTGAGTTATCCTAACCTGGCAGACGTCTCTGTCTGACGCAGTCTAGGCCCGACAGTAAGTTAGAGCGAGACAAGAATAACAACTGCAACATATGTGAGCGAGAATGTGTGTGTGTGCACAGAGAAGAGCAGAGAATTGTTAAAGCGGAGTGAGTTCAGTCTTAAGTAGAATTTGAGCGAGCGAACGTGACACGGCTCAGAAAGCGTCCGGTGATGGCTTGTGTCGAAATAAAAATTGAAGATCCGACACCAGAAGGGGAATTAGATCCACCCCAAACCAATCTCGATGACCGCTTGTGCGCGATCTTGGAATCGCAACACCGCAACTTGCAGGAAGTCATAAACGCATTGAAAAGTGGCCAACATAAACAAAGTGCCGAAAACTTAATTACACTACCAAAATTCAACCCCAATGCTACGGAATCGAGTGCAGCAGCTTGGTGTGCCATAGTCGACTTCATACTGACCGAAAACCCTTTGGGAAGCTCAGCCCTTCTAATGGCACTTTGTAAATCATTGGAGGGCGATGCAGCTAATTGGCTGTGTCAAATATCGTTTGCTGGAATGACATGGATACAGTTCAAGGATCTGTTTTTACAGCACTTCGAAGGCTATGAAACTACAGCTGCAACAATTTTCAACATGTTGAATAGTGGTCCAAACGTTAATGAGGGTCTGTCTTCATATGGAAGCCGAATGGTTACGTCACTTGTCTCCAAATGGAAGGATGTGAGCATCGAAGAAATCGCTGTATCAGCTGTGTTGGCGCATGCAGCTAAAATTGAGCCGAAATTGCAACGAACCATATTCACAACCAACATTAAAACTCGCAACGAGATGCGAAATGAGCTTAGTGCATTTGATTTTGGCAATAGGAAAAACAATTCGGTCCTCGAAAAGTCTTCGAGTAAGAATATGCGACTAAAACCCATTTTGAAGTGTCATTTTTGTGGAAAGCAAGGACATAAAGTGGCTGATTGTCGTGCAAGACGAATCCAAGGAAAGTCTCAACAAGAGTCAACCCTGCGTGATGCACGTCCGTTAGAGCAGAGAATGAGCATGACTGAAACTAACGCAGCATTTTGGTCAATCGGAGGGAGCAAGTGGCAGAGAGTAGTCTCACATAGACTCACACACGCAGCAAATGCTCAAGTGGAAGGAGGAGGAGGAGGGAGGATAGTGTTAAAAAAGAGTGTCAGACACACACACAGAAAATGTTTATAGTTGAAGCGGGAAGAGAGAAGGAGCTGAAAACACACACACATTCAGTAGCCGCTAAGAGTAGAAGAGAGAAGCGAGATCCACATACATAAGCTATTTCTGCCGGTCTTTTGTTCAGCCTCCACACAAAAAAAAAATTAGAAACGGTTTCTGATTCTGATTTAGAAATATTTGTATATGACCATAAATTGATTAGTTTGGCGCTTTGGCTAGAAATCGCAATGTTTTTATGAAATGGAAAATGAACAGCCGACACATATTAATATTAATAAGAATGTATTTTTAATTATATTGCTAAGAAATTACTCGTTACTTACTGAAAGCGAATAATTGAACAAAACAAAGATGGAATAAAAAAAAAAAAACCCGGTTTATTTTAAACTTTGTTGTGGGTGGGATCAAACAATTGCCAGTAGAATGTTTACATGTGAAAAGGGCAGCTTAGGCTTGTTATCGAAATACTGTTTTGTAATCGAAATTCACAGCTGTTTTATAATTGGCGCCAATTCGAATTCGAATGTCCTACATTCGCAGTTAATATTGATTTTTAAACTGCTGACATAATTTCTGAACTGGTGTTTATTTTGCGGGAAAGAATTTTATTCGTGCAGCAGTCGCTTAGAAAGCCAACAAAATTGCACATCTACTGGAAAATCCGTTGCACCACCAACCACCGCTATCGGGTGGCACAGCGGAACGTCTTGGCGTAGAATTCGATTTCTACAACGTGGCCTCCAGCAAGGTACACCCCAGTCCGGGGGCAGCGCGCAGCGTATGGGCGCTGCCCCTGACGGCCTCTTCGTCATGCAACATGGAGGAAGATGGTCATGCCCATGCTGACATTGACATCGACATCGATCATCGAGCGCACTCGCCACCAGGCGCCAATGGAGCACCCAATAACGCGGATGGCAGCGAGCACGACAGCAATATGCTGCTCTTTGAGGGCTTGGACGGTGCTACCGTAAATCTGGATGATATTTTCGATATCATTAAGAATGGTGAAGTGAGTGAAGTGGAGAATCTGGTGGAGAAGTTTGGCATGGAATGCCTCTCGGCCCGGGATCGACATGGCTATACGCCTGCCCATTGGATTGCGCTCAATGGAAATGTGCAACTGATGAGGTATCTGATAGAACGAACGGCTCCAATCGATTTGCCCTGTTTGGGCACCCAGGGACCCCGCCCCATACACTGGGCCTGCCGCAAGGGTCACGCTTCGGTGGTGCAAGTGCTACTGCAGGCGGGCGTTGCAGTAAATGCGGCGGATTTCAAGGGACTGACACCTCTTCATCTGGCTTGTATGTACGGACGCACTGCAACAGCGGCCTATCTGTTGGGCATGGGTGCACTAAACAATCTAACGGATATCAATGGAGATACGGCATTGCATTGGGCTGCCTATAAGGGTCATGGGGATCTGATGCGCTTGCTCATGTATTCCGGCGTGGAGCTTCAGAAGACGGATAACTTTGGCTCAACACCCCTGCACTTGGCCTGCCTCTCCGGCAATATCAATTGCGTGCGTCTGCTGTGCGAGAAGTCACAGCTGGAGCTGGAGCCGAAGGATAAGAACGGCAAGACACCCATTATGCTGGCTCAAGCTCATCAGCATCAGGATGTGGTGCGGTTGCTCTACGGCGAGGTCAAAAAGAAGTCACGCTGGATTCCCTCTGTCTCTGAGAGTTGGGGCTGGCTCTTTGGTGGAGCTGGTGATTCCAAAGGACCTCTCTTTCTCTTCCTTTTCTCGGTGCTACTCTGGGGCTATCCGATGTATATGATAAGGGCCATACCTATCACATGGAATATACTGAGACGTTCTCATTATTGCTTCATCTACTGGAACGTGGTCATGTGGGTCAGCTGGGCGATTGCTAATCGCAGGGATCCGGGATATATACCGCTCAGCTCGGATGCTTACTATCGGGCTATCAAGCAGATACCCTACTTTGATAAACTAAAGAAGCGCAACGTAATGCTCACCCGGTTGTGCCACAGCTGTCGGTGCCTGCGTCCACTGCGTGCCAAGCACTGCCGGGTATGCAATCGCTGTGTCTCCTACTTCGATCATCATTGTCCATTCATCTACAACTGTGTGGGACTGCGCAATCGCATGTGGTTCTTTCTGTTCGTGCTCTCCGTCGCCGTCAATTGCTCATTTACCATTTACTTTGCCTGCTACTGTGTGATGATCGAGGGATTCACAATGCTCTATGTGCTGGGTCTAATCGAAGCCATCGTCTTCTGCGGCCTAGGCTGGATACTCACCTGTACATCTGTAAGGCATCGTTGCTCACTATCTGCAATCCAGATTCATTTAGTTTATTTCTTTTGACAGATCTTACATGCGTGCATGAATCTCACCACGAACGAGATGTTCAACTACAAGCGCTATCCATATTTGCGGGATAAGCGTGGTCGCTACCAGAATCCATTCTCGCGTGGTCCCGTCCTGAATCTCTTGGAGTTCTTTGTTTGCCTGCCGGATAGAGGCGATGACACCGATCTGCTGTTGGAGGATAATATTTGATTAAGAAGCTAGGAGCGCGCTCATGCTCGCCGGCGCAAGGTGCCCGTGCGTGGATAATAGCGACAGTCGCCGCTCCTTGGCGACGACTGTGCTTTGATTTAGCTCCACAGGCTTCGGCTTTGGCTTTAGCTTTGGCTTTACGGCCTTTCGGCTTACTCGACTTTTAGCAATAATCCAAGTTTTTTATCTAATCAACAATTGCAATATTCGAATATTCCACATGTATATCTTAAGTCTAACGATAGCTCTAAAAACATGCTCTGCATTGATTTAGTTAGAGACTCTTGACAAGTTGATAAGATACCATTATAGATAAGGATAAACCTACAAAACATGTTCTGCATCCTTGCAGAGGGATAAGAAGATATAATTCTTGACAATTTCTCATTCATCTCTAACAAATTATTCTGCAAGGATATTTTAGATCCACTTAAATATGTTATAAATAAGAAAGAATACGCTTCTCTTGTTACAATTTGCTTTTTCATTTTGTACAAAATGGTTAATGTATAAAACGTTGTATTTAAATGAATCTCTATTAATATTAATATACTTAATATAATTAACTACAAAAATGTATTGTAAATGGTGTTTACTAAATGGCTAAGCGTTCCATTCTTTTCTTGTTGGTTTGTTCATTTGTTTTTTGGAAATTGCACTGTTAATACTAATTCAGATCGGAGAGTATGGATCTACTCTATATAATGGGTACACTTTGGCATGTATGTTGAGGATTTTGGAACGAATGATTATTGCAATAAATTTAAATCGAAATAAATGAAATACTGAGTTACTTTAGCTTTCAAAGCAAAAGTCATAGTTCTCGGGATCCTCGGGTATGGGCGGCGGGTCCTTGCTAATGTCCACACCCTCGGTATCGAGCAGACGCAATTTGATCTCCATGGATAGGAGCGTGTCAAAATCTTCTTTCTTCTGCTTGCTTGTCATCTCCTGGCCGAGCAGCGCGTTGATGCCATCAGTCCAATAGTTGAAGATGTTCTCGTCGGGCGCCACAAAATCCAGAGTGGAATGATCCATGCTCTCAAATGTTATGGAAAATGCAAAATTTACGGGCGATTTGCGTGTGCGAGCCTCCTTCATGTGCGGGCACTCTTTGCCCTCCAGCAGCTGCTTAATATCAATGATGGGCAACTTCTTAGGCAGCTCCTCCAGGGTCGGTATGTTCTTCTCATCGCAGTCGCCATAGTGAATGACCTTGTGATTGGGCGAAAGGCGGGCGTACCAGAACTTATCCTTGCTGCGTGTGCCGCGCAGATATTTAGAGAATCGTGTGCCTGGAAAAAAGAGATATGAATCAGTGAATGCTTAAGAGAAAGCAAACTTAGGCACATACCCTCTACTAAAAATGAGAGACGCTGCTGCTTGATGAGTTCCACAATTTGTGGTGAGATTTTCTCCTTTAGCTTCACAATAGCCGATGCTGTCGAATCGCATTCCTCCTTCGAGGTGCGCTCCTGTTGACGCAATGTCGTGATCTGCTGATATGTTAGCAAGGCAATCTTGCTGCGAAAGTCCTCCAGATTCTCGGGGCGCAGTTTCAGAGTGCGCTGAATTTGTTCGCGTACCACACTGAACACCTTTTGAAAGTCTTCGGCGGTGGCGCGCATATCCTTCCACGTGCGATTCAATGTGATGACACAAATGCAAAAGAACTCCTCGAAAGGCTGATCGTGTGTGAAGAACATGGGCTGAAAGTCGCCCGACTGCTCGGCGGGTGGCTCGCCAATCCGCAAAATATGGCACAACACCTTCACCAGTTCAATGGAGGTGCGACCGAATGGACATTCATGCTCGTCCGCACGGCAGGAGTTCTCATGCACAATCTTCGTGTACTGCTGCGTATAGTTGCGGGCAAAGTAGACCATGCAATCCAGTGCAAGAATGCCTAGAATCATAAAAATATATAAATTATTAACAATTCTTTAATTATAGATTATATATATTAAGATGTCTTTATAGCTACCTGGTGGCGTTTCGATAAAGTCCTGTGCCGGATTGATGTCGCACTTGAAGCCAAGTTTCTTGTAGTACTGCGAAAAGTTGACATTGCCAGCGCCCGATCCTGATCCAGTGCCGCCGCTGCCACCGCGACGAATGTGCTCGTCGTTTAGACTAAGCGTGCCCGCATAGTCATCGAACGCAATGCGACGCAGCTCCTTGATCTTCTCGTAAGCATCCTGATCTTGGGCATTCATTTTCATTCTCATGCGCTTCTCCAAAAGGCCCAGCGTCAGGGTCTGCAGCACATACAGCTGGTGTGTCATCTCCGTGCTTAGCCCGTTGCCAATGAGGGCCAGTCTATAGGGTTTCGCACTTATCGTATTGGCGATGGTACGCTTGCGTGACTCATCGGCCTTCATGAACAGCGCATTGAGCAGTGCAATGGCATTTTGCCGCATCACCGGGGAGTTCACCTCCTGTAACAGGTGCAGTATATCCTGGAGCTTGATTTCTTCGGCAACCAAGACATATTTACTGCTGCTCTGGACGATGTTCTCCAGATTGGAGAGCGCACTCTCGCCGCATTTGGCGGGATACTTTTGAAAGTTGCGCACAATTTCGATGTTGCGTGCAACAAAACTGCTCTCGGGCACCTCCCAAGACACGGTGCCGTGTTCCATTAGCTCGACAAAGCTGGCCAAGCTGTACTTCAGTATTTCTTCATCCTTCTGATTTACATCTTCGATCATTTTAATGAGTATATCCAAACCCTTCTCTTTGATAAACTCCAGAGCAAATGTGTGATCCATACTCAGCGAAGCCAGCTCCTTAAGACGTTGTGCTTTATCCAATGGCACGCCGTTTATCAAAGTTTCCAATGCATCGCTGGCCGTCTTAGAGGGTGAATACTGCAGTCGCAGCACTGAGCCGTTTTTAATCTCATTACGATTCTTTTCCGTTACATATTTCATATTGTTTGTTTCGCAGAACTGTAGAGCATAGTTCTGATGATCGCTTATGGACCAGCTGTTGCATATTTCCTGGATTTTACCTGTGAAAATATAGATTGTTGTTAGTTATGTGTGTGTAATTATATATTACAATTCAATTGTCGTCCTATTAAAAGATAGCTGCATAGTTTACTAGATTCTAATTAGTGGGGTTTTCTGCTTTAGTGTCCCTCTGTCTTTTTTATAGCAATGTGTCGATATCTAGTCTACATGTATATTGCATTGCCTGGCATGGCTACATGACTGATAAAATATAAGCTGGGTTTAACGTAAACACTCATCACTATCATCAACTTCTATCTGCACTTCCTGTCCGCTTCCGTGCATTTTAATGAGACCTCACGCTGACATCACAAGCTACAACGCAAAGGGCGTTGGCACTGGATTTTCTTTAGCCTGGCGAACTCAAAACTAAACACACTACATTTTAATTGTTTACAAGCTTACGTATTTATGCCATGACTCGTCAATAAAAAACATTTATGGTTTTTGGTACGAGCAACAATTATTTTATACATACTTGCAAGGGGTTGCCTTTGATCGAGATTTATAAGCTGCGCTATATGATTTTCGCGCTCGACAGCTATTTTCACTATGTGCGCATCTTTTACCGGCATCTTTTTCGGTATCATTTTGAGTGATTTTGTTTAATATGGCTGTATTAACTAAAATATTTCTTTTATTTGCGCTAGTCTGTGGTTTTTGTGATTAATTGCTTATAATGGATAGCTGGAATCGATAGGTTCGACAATTGCGATAGTTTTCGACCAGGGCTACCCAATGCCTAGAATTTCATTTTATTATCGCTGCAATTAATTTGTTGCTTTCATTTAAATTGAAATATTTAAAAACCATTTTATTGCATTAATTGAAATACAATTTATATTTTGCTATGTAGTCAACAACTTCAGTAACTTCCCCACAACACAAACATTAATGCTATTGCCCAGCAGTCGATACTTTTGTCGATTCGTTGTCTCAGCGGGAAATTCAAATTCTTCGGGAAAGCTCATAAGTCGTGCGACTTCTCGCGGTGTAAAGTACCGAAGTTTTACCTGTCGTAAAAGTTCAAGTCTTCCTTGTTGTGCTTCTTCGGAATCTTTGCTGTTGGGATCCATATCAATTTTTTTAACTGCCTCGAATATACTGTGGGATTGTGATTCAGAGAGAGGCGTAAACACCGAGCCGGTACCTTCTGTGTAGTGAGTGTAACCCTTTGTAAAGCACATTGATCGACTCTGCGATGGGTTAATGATGTCCATGACCAGAACCCTTTTGGACAGCACGTCATCTGGTACAAGGAAGTCATCGGATACGTCTGGCTCAAGAATTGTGGATATTTTGCACAGCGACTGCTGATCTTGATCAGATTTGGTATCTGGCATATGGTTCCATATTTTCTCACCGTTGAAATCGAAGTCTTTACTCTTCCGTGCTATGCAATAATATCGATGACGGGTATTAGGCACATTGAACTGTGTGGGCGTTAAAATGAGCTCGCGCCAGTGGTAGCCTGCTTTTTCTAGAGCTTCAATAAATTGTTGGCGAGCCTGAGATACCTCAAATCCCTTCACATTCTCCATTAGCACATATTCAAGCGTTTCGCACTGCGGAATCAACGAACAAAGGTGGGAGAGTGCACAAGATCGCTTGTCCTCCACGTCACGCTGCAAGCCTTGTCGCGTGTGAGGTTGACAGGGCGGTGACATCAACAGCATGTTGGCATTCAGTTTTGTAATCTCCTTCTCAGTTAAACTCTGAATGTTTCTTGTCTTTACACTTGTCGCTCCATAATTATGCGCATAAACCGCATTGGCGACTGTGTTCACATCCATAGCGGCAACAACTTCGCCGGATAGTTTCGCATCTGCAAGTTAAATGACGTAGATGCATCATTATTGCTACTATATATATTTACATACATTTAAAAGCATAATGCATGCCGCCAATGCCGCTAAAGAGTTCCAATACACGAAATTCCATCTTCAATCATTTGTTTACGTTTTAATTGCATGCTTTCAAGCATCATCTGTTTGCCATTCACCATAAACAGCTCTAAGTTGTTGCTCCCGACAATATGTTGATTAAATTAAATAAAACACTTTTATATTATATAATACCTATTATAATTGAAATTCAGAATGCAAGCCGCAAACTAGTTTAAATTACTTCAAAATTTAATTTTTTTTTTAAATTTGTATATGTTTTATAAGCACGCAGCTGTCTTGTCATTCACCACTAATGTGACTGTGTGAATGGCATTATTGCTAAGAAGCAGAAAGTCAACACGTGCCGCTTGTCTGTAGTTCTAACAAATTGCTTGATTTTTATTGAAAGATCATGGGTAAAATAAAAAGAAAAGCACAACCCAAGCCCGTGGTGGAGGATTCAGATAGTGACTCTAGCTTTGCAGAGGAGGAAATTGAGGAAGACCAAATACAAGGACCAGTCACCGATAGCAGCGATGACAGCGACATAGAAATGGACCAAGAGGCAGCTAAAAAGAAGGGACAGAAGGAACATAAGAAGCAGGAAGACGAGGCAGGCTCTGATGATGGTGATGGTGATGACGATGAGAACGATGGCGATGATGATGATGATGATGATGAGGACGAGGACGATGACGATGAAGATAAAAAAAAGGCACGCCTGCCAGTGCTTAATCCTCTTAGCTTGATGAGAAATAAAGAGCAGCGCATGGCGCTCTATCGTAAGATGAAGAAGGAAAAACATAAGAAAAAGATGCAGGAGCGACGAGCTCGTCGCAAGGCAGGAGTGCCCGCCAATCCGGGTCACACCATCGAAAGTCTGCGTGAAAAGGATCAAACTGAGGTGAGCAATCTCAACGATTCGGACCATGAAGAGCTGCGCAAGGAGCTGGAGCTGGACGACTTCAGTACGTATTTCGATCGCATCTACGAGCCTAAGGTTCTAATCACATTCGCCGACAATCCGGTAACAAAGACCCGCAAGTTTGGTCTCGAGCTGTCGCGTATATTTCCCAATGCTCTGGTTAAGATACGCAACAAGGCTTCGGTGAAGAAGATCTGCAAGAGCGCCGAGCGAGAGCAGTTCACGGATGTAGTTATTGTCAACGAAGATAGACGCAAACCCAATGGATTGCTGGTCATTCACCTTCCCAACGGGCCGACTGCGCATTTCAAGCTATCGAACGTGAAGTTGACTTCCGATATCAAGCGGAACCACAAGGAGATCACAAAGCATCGACCAGAGGTAATATTGAACAATTTTACAACTCGATTGGGTCTAACAGTGGGTCGTATGCTGGGCGCGCTCTTTCACCACGATCCCGAGTTCCGAGGCAGACGCGCTGTCACCTTTCACAATCAGCGCGACTATATATTCTTTCGCCATCATCGCTACGAGTTCTCCAAGGAGGGCAAAAGGGTGAAACTGCGGGAGTTGGGTCCACGCTTTACACTAAAGCTGCGCTCCCTGCAGGAAGGCACCTTCGATAGCAAGACGGGCGACTACAGCTGGATTATCAGCAACAAGCGACATGCCATGGAGTCCAGGCGTCGCTTCTTCCTCTAATTTAGGAGTAACTTTCTTTTCATTTCTATTAAATATTTGAAGATTATGTATTTCGTAGAGAACATAAATACAGTTTAAGGCAAAACAATATATGTGAAACAAATTTTATGCAAGATCAGCTACTAATTAACCGCCAAAAACAAAAGATATAATAACCATCACGTGATGTCGTTTAAATGTATAAAATAATTGCTGTCCTAATGCTAAATGTGCAACATTCAACAACTTGGCACTCCACGAGGAACGACACAACACCAAAAAAAAAAGAAAAGGAGAAAAGACCGATGTGACCCAAACAAACATTTACATTGTCGGGCACTGAGGGTTTGGTATGCCGCCAGCTGTTGTTGGATCAATTATTGGCAAATCTCCACCAGTCTCGGCCAATATCTCTGCCGGCGGTTGCCCATAGTCCTGCAGCTTGCGCATATCATCGAGCACCACCCGAAACTTCTCGCGTTTGACGGAAGGTGTATCATCGGGTTTTTCGCTCTGCAAATGACCCTCAATCACCTTGTACAGTTCCATCTGCTTTTGGTACCTGTGAATGAAAAAGGTAAGGCTTAATATAAAAACCGGAAAAGGTGACGAAACACGGCGAAAGCTCTACAAAACAAGCTGAAGGCGGAAAACAGATTCAGTTAGCAATACAACATAGATTACATATTCCTTTCTTACTATTAGTTTGTTTTAAAAAACATGTAAGTAGCATTTGCCCTACTTCTACATTTGCTTTACAAACTATTCATTCATTCTTGTACTGGAAATATATAGCTACATATTAAAGCTCTACATAATTTTCTTAATCCGTTGATCATCCTAAACAGGCTTCTTGACATCATATTCAGCTGCCTCAGTTAAGCCTAATCTACTTTTACATGTTTACATGTACATTAGCAATATTATAAAGTTTCATAATTTTCCTTACATTCTCATTTATCTCACTCTCAACCTATAGACAGCTCTTCCACATTTCTAAGTTTGCCTTACAGAGTTCTTACTGTGGAAATAATTAAGCTAATATGCATGCGAGTCACGTAGTTGGCAACAGTTGGGCGAAGTCTAAGCACTGAATCACCTTTCTTTGTCCTCTGCTGAGAGCTTGGCATCATTTTCCTCCAAGTACTTGGGATACTTCTCCAGCAGCTCCTTAATGCTAGGCAGTAGGATCTCGGCAGAGAGCAAGCTCTGCATCATGCCCTCCATAAAAGGCAGGAAACTGTTACCATCACCTTCAGCACCCTAAAATGTATCGAATAATAATAATTAGATAATAAAAGTATTTCCACATCCCCGTACCTCCAGATTCATGGAGCCAAACATGCTGGCAATGTCATTCTCAGTCGCAGGTGCAGCCAGATTTTCGGTGCCCTCTTGCAGACCCTTTCAAAACAAACAATTAATTGATTATTGAGAGATTCGAAACAATACTCGTTAGACTACGCACTTTGAGGGCTTGGGAAATGCTATCGGAATATTTGGACACCTCTTCGTCGTTGGCAGTGTTCTCTCCACTCAGTGTGAGGGCGGCAGCTTCTGCCATTTTCTTAAATCCGGCCATTATTTGCTCTGGATCCTGTGGCATAGGTGGAATATCGCCGCTGGGCGTGTCTGGACCACCGAAAAGTGTGTTCATTCGATCCGCCAAGATTTTCGCCTGTTCGCTGCAACTCCAAAGTGCAAACGAATTCGGATATCAAAGACAAAACAAATCGAACACGTTAACTCACATGAAAAACGCATCGGGATCTTCGTTGGCATCGCTGGCAGCATTCGCTGTCCCATCTGTCGTGCCCGCCGCCTTTTCCGGCTTGGATCCAGCTTTGGTTTTGTCAAAGTCTTGCAGTGCATCTGCAATGTGTAATAGAATTTCGTTATATAAGTAGTTTAATGCGCTCTGGCTAGATTACATGGGTGACTTACTGTCTAGCAAATCATTTAGGTCATCACCGTCACCGTTTGGTTTTTGATCAGACATTCTATTTAATTTGTTTGATATAAATGATTTAATTAAGGGAAAAACGATGTAACACTTGTTTTGGCTCTACACAAGGTGTGAGTACGTGTGTATGTGTGTACGTGTGTGTTGCGTGAGACGCATGAAAAGAAGCGTGTGTGGGCCCCATGTCGTGTCGCACTTGCATACGATATCGATATATTTTGTTCAACTTTTGCTCCTTTCGAATGAAATTATATCATGAATTATATCACTAAGACGACATATAAACTAAAAAAGTAGTACAACATTTTTCAGCCCCGAAAATATTTGTTGAAGAGACCAGTCAACTTCGGGATTGTTCGGCTCGGTCGTAAATGATTAGTGATTGTATTTTACTTACTTTTAAATGCAAAAAAGCTTTGAGCTAATCAATAATGGTTTTTAAAATGAAATTCTACTTTAATTTATCAAAACTTAAATTGACGAACAGTTAAGGAAAAAAACTAGCATGAAAGTGGCATCGTTGCTTGATTGAGTATCGATATTTATATTCATCGATTTAAAGAATCTGCGACTTAATATCGCCGTAACGCTTTGACTAAAAATCGAAATTTAAATTTAAATTATTGAACTAGGCTTTAAACGGATTTATTTTCAAAAATGTTACACAAAAGCGTTACACAAAAGCAATAGAGAGCTAGAGCTTCCTTTTTCAAATAATCATGGCACACTATACATATACAATACATAAAATATATCTGTCGTGTTTTTTTTCTTTTTGGTTTTATATTTATTTCTAAATAAATATTGCTCGATTATGGAACGTGTAAAGCATATAAAATAATTTTTAGTTATTTAAAATTTTATTTTTAAACAAAGTAACTTATAATAAGTTGAGTTTTTTTTATTCACATCATTCAGTAACAAAAACACAAAACTATTGGCTGTAGTACTGCAAATGTAATAACCAAGGACATTAGACAAAGATTATCTAAAATAATCACCCAAAATATTTGTAGTCGTTCTGCGAAACACAACAAACAAGCACAGCGAACCTAAGGTCATGCACCTTGCTGTGCGAACATGAAGATCGGCGACCAAAACTGCGACCAGAACTTAAACCGCACATACGGCACGGCATAGCTGTGAGGGGCAGCACAGAGATGCGAAACAAATTCGGAAACCAGAACGATATAGCTTGTACTACTCCTACATATGGGCATTTCGGTAGGGAGTCGCAATGCGGCGTCCAAGGTCAAAGAGATGAGGAACCCTGCCATGTTTGTTCATAGCCATTCTCATATGGTTGGCTGTTTTTCTGTTTTAACCGCATACCGTTTACCAAAGAGCAAAACGAATTTCGATTTCTCATTCGCTACGCCGAGTATTTGTGGTAAATTTTTGTTTGGGGCGTTGTCTTTAAGGGTGCGCTATTCCATTGAAGAGACAAAGGCAGGGGCGGAGTCTACCTGAACATAATGCATAAATTAGTAGCTTCACTTTCGAGTATAATTTACATTTTAGTGGGAGCGAACTATACCAGAGAGAGACAGATAGACACAAAGACAGAACAAGAAAACTCTTTCCCAACCTTGTCTTTTCTGCTAACAATTCAAAATGATCAAACCAATATTTTTTCATGGAACTTCAAAGTTTCAAGTCAAGAAGTCAAAACAAAAGTCGACCAGCGTAAAAACCCTTTTTGCTATGACAATAAACAGTCCAAAAAGTAGAGCTCGCTCTTTTTTGACACAATTTTTAAGGACAAAAACTGTTTATTTAGTTATTATCGTGCCAGAGTAGTGGCTATAGAGGCGATATGTTCAGTTACCTGCGTCATAGCACACGCAAATTTTTCTGAGGAACTCGAGAGTCTAGAAGACGGAACCATGTGCAGCAAGGAAGATGATCTCTACCCGCCATAAAATATGCTGGCGTTTCACTTCGTTTCCTGCTCGTTGTAGTTGTGCAGTTCCTTTTATTTTTTGGGAAAGTTTTTCTCGCATATAGCCTGCCCATATATCATTCGGGCTGCGATTTCACGGTCACTGATTGCCTCAACGGTTTTTGTGTTCTGTTGGCAACTTTTCGACATTTCGTCCTTTGCGCATCCTTCCAGCGAAGCATTCAGTGAACTTTTATGGCTTTTAGCACTATAGATCACGCCATAATAGATCGGTGATCGTTCAATGATTGTGGTTTTATAAGCCCACCTATTCAGTTGAATATGTCGCGTGTGCAGGATCTTCCTCATTCTCTCACTCACTTCCTCTCTCTCTCTCTCTCTCTCTCGCTCTCTAAATGCTTCTACAGCACTTGCTTCTCCGTGGCAATTGCGATTACAACACTTGGAAATAATTCCTGGAAAATTTTGACACAGTTTTCTTTTGATATCCACCAACTGGCTAGCTCCCCAAATGAGCATCCCCCGTCTTTTGGCAATGATGCAATGCCTTGTGAGTTTTTACGCCCAAACAGCCGTCGTCATCGCCGTCGTCTCTGTCGCTGCCCATCAAAGCGCTCAACGCCCAATGCAAATGAGCCCTTGCGTCTGTCTGACTTCGACTTGATCTTTGGATGCCAGAGGGTTGGCCAATTCCAGCCAGCATCTGCCATATACCACATTTAATGTGGGTCGTCGTCACAATGTTCTGAGTGATTAAGCGGAAATTAAGTGTGCTTGTGTGTACATTGCAGCCTCTCAATTCGCCATGGTTACTTTTTTAAATGCGCTTTCAGCTGGGTTGGGCAGGGCTGGGGTGGGCTCTACTCTTGTCAGTCGATCAATTTGGTTGCTTAAACAATTGTTTGAATAATAAATGTTGCATGTTACATGTTACAATAAAGAAAAGTTTGAATATCGATATCGTTTAAGGGTTTGTAGAGTGCAGTAAAACAAATCACTGTAAATTTAACTTTGACCATTGATAACAAATTATCGATATCCTTTTAAGCTGTAAAGCTTTCATGTATTTGCCGGTGTGCATAACATAAATCCACATTTTAAGTAACTTGCGTAATTGCGCAGCTTTACGTTTTATAACGAGCGCAACGTAACGCAACAAGTTGTTAGTGATTTAAAGCGAATGACACTTGAAGCTTCGATTTAATGTGATTAGCAGTGCAACGTAAGCTTACAAAGTCTTAGGTTAAATTAATGTACAGAAGATCTTAAATCAATATGCAGGACCTATAAATTTTAATTTGTAATGTAAACAGCAAATGCAATGTTATGTAAACTGAATAAAATTCTTGCCGTGTCACTTAATTTGCTTAATAAAAAGCTAAATGTAAAGTAATCAAAATGTAAAGAATGCATAATTACGCAGCTTAGCGAATTCAACATAACGTAACATGTAACATGTAACTTGCTTCTGTACATTGTGAATGACAATCTGTTAAGCAATTCAAGCTTGGCTAACATTGGCGCACTTTCAGCTTCGCTTAACAGTGCACTGTAAGCTAACATAGTTGAGCATAGTTAGCAAAGCAATTAAACGCTAATCGATTATCGATATGCAGGACTTTAAAACTAATCCACTGTTAAGCTGCGCTTACAGGGCACATCGCTAATTGAGTATCAATTTCATTGGATTTCTCGGTTGCGCTGCATCTTCAAAACGCAGGCATTGCATTGATTAATGAAGATATTGAATAATTTTATTTAAATTCGCATATATCCTATACAAAGCGTGGCTAATGGCAAAACGCCGGCATAGATTGTGGATGTGAGAAAAACGCCACCTACTTTTGTGAGCTCCCCTTCGCCAGAGCTCAAACATAATTTCAATAGCTGATGATGAATAGCTCTGTTCGATCTGACGATCTGATGAGCTGGGCAACAGGTTGTAACCACTCAGGAAAACAAATTAATCTTGTTTTTTGTTGTTGCTTTGTTTTGTGTTTTGTTTTCGTTTTGTTTCGTTTGTCGCACTTTCTTCGTGAGCCTCGAGTTTTTCCATTTGGCCCTGCAGCATGTTTGATGATGCTCCCTGCCCGACGGGAGCGTTGCCTCCAGATGTTTGATTTCAGCCCGATGTGAGTCTCTTCCTCTGCTTCTCATTGTTGCTGCTTCTTGCGCCTACCTTGCGCCTTCTGTTTAATGATCAATTTGTTGGCCTCTGATCGTGCCGACAGCGTTTAGCAGTTGCCACTCGTTGCGCTTGGCTCAGCCTAATGACTTTCGTAAAAGTGGGTGTACTTGGACATGGCGCAGCCCCACTTCACACATACTTTGGCAACCACTTCTTTTTTTTTTTTTTTTTGCCAACACAGCAGACAGCAGGTCGACTCTGTTTGAGTGTCTCTCTGGGCCGTGTCGAAATGTGGTTAGAGTGATTCCCTTTGTGGTTCGCTTGCGTTTCTGCGGCCAACCATTGGATTATGCATTTCGCATTGTATTCGTCTTTTTGGGTGGGCAGCAACCGCACCGGCCCGGTGCGCTACCCTTTCAATTGAAATCGCAAAATATGCTAATTTCGGAGACAATGTAGTTCTGTGGAAGCGCAGCTCGTGACCCATAAACAACTAATGCCTACAATTAGCCAAGATCAACGCAAAGGGTTAATCGCATTCGCCTTGGCTGCTGATCGGAAAAGCCCCTTGCCCGATGGGCGTTATTTGCGTTAAGCCGCATTCGCAGCTACCTGAGACGCCATCCAGCAGAAGGATGGACCAGCCCAGACCAGACCGGACCAGACCAGACCAGACCGTGCCAAACTTCGGTTAGCCCATGGCAAATCGTTTACAAATGTTGATCAATAAAACGCCAGACTTCAGTGCGATTAGCCGCTTTAATCGTGTTCAACAAAATTTGTTGAAAACTTTTCACAAATATTTGACAAAGTCAAAAACTCTTAAGCTGTCCGACTTTATCTTTAATCTTTTCTATTTGTTTGCATGCTTTAGCAAGGATTTTTGTTTTATGATCCCAACTCCGCTCTCCCTCTCTCTCTCTCTCTCTCTCTCTCTCTATGTGTCTGCCTGTCTTGGAAACTTCATTGGGTGGGCTTAGTCTCAGAGGGGGCAGCAACTGCTTTTGCACATTTCGCACTCGTATTTACCGAAAATAAGTGCGGATTAAAGCTGAAGTCAATCTACGCCTTACCAAGCGCAGAAGGTTGCACTGCTCACACCCAGACCTAGGACTTCGAACTCTACAGAGTTTCATGTGGATTACCTTTTGGCCGAGTGGGAAAAACATTTGAGTTTACAATATTCTAGTTCAACTTAAATTGAATACAACATTTTTAAAGCTTTTTAATAATTTTAATTTTAAAAAATTATATTAAATGCATATTGCAAAAAAAAAAAAAAAAAATTAAAAATATAATTTTTTTTAAAAATTTAATTTTGTATATAACTTCTAAGTGTTTCAAAATGATTTCACAAATAAATCAAATGCGGATATAATAAAAACATCTTAGGCTTATAATATTTTAAGTATTTGAAAAATGTCTAGATGATTTTTATACCCTGAACCCATTAAAAATGGGAAATCAGGGTATAATGGTTTTGTTAAAAGTATGTAACAGGCAGAAGGAGGCGTGGCAGACCCCATAAAGTATATATATTCTTGATCAGGGCGACAAAAAAAGTTGATCTAGCCCTGTCCGTCTGTCTGTCTGTCTGTCCGTCTGTCCGTATGTTTGAACGCGTCGATTTCAGAAGATATAGGAGCTAGAGACTTGAAATTTGAAACTGTAGGTCCGTATATTGCACGCGCAGATCAAGTTTATTTTTTTAAATCGATAACTGCTTCTGGTTTTTTGTTATCGATAAAAAACCGTATCGAAAATCAGTCATAAAATTATATCTTCTACACCTTTGAAGATAGAGTCTCCAAATTTAAAATGTAGAATCATGTGTATTTTTAAGATTTTCGGTTTTTGTCATATTTCACCCCCCACCCCTCATAACACCCCCTTTCCTACAAGTTTGCAAAAACCGTATTTCAAATACTAGAGACTTGTGAGCTGATACATACACACATTTTAATGTTATTATGTGCATGTGTAAGTAGAAGTGGAACGACGAATTATTAAAATATTAGTTCCTGGAAGGGTTCAGGGGATCTCGTAGTCGAGCAGTCTCGACTAGAGCTTTTTTACTTGTTGTAATAATAATTGTTACATATTCTATTAATATTTTTTAAAAATTCTATTTAAATGTTGGGGCTATATAATACATATCACATATTACTATATTTTGTAATGTTATAAATAATCAAATGAATTGTTTATGGATCATTCAAAAATCATTTACGAAATTGAGAGCAACAATAATGAATACTATATCCTGATATCTGAGTTCTCTTTTTTTAAATTAATCTAGAATCTCAAAAAAATTTGAATTCTTAAAAAGTTTTCTATTATTTATAGCTATCGCTCTAATTTGAAACAATTATCTTTAACAAATTTCAGTTATAGTATTAGTCTGGATATATAAAAACTCTATCTGTTCTCGAATTCCACACACATTCTTCTATCTTAATAATATATATATATATCTACATATCTATTTCACTCGCCCTCGTCGACTCCCATGTGCCTTTTCTTCCCAGCGACTCTGTTTGGTGTGTGTTATATGGAAATTTGAAGAAAAAGTCGAGTCACTACTGATAAAGACATTAGGAGCTGGCAATCAAGGCCGTTAAACAGCGTCTGTGACAAGAGGCCGCATTACGTTTGGCCAAAGCGAATCGATTGGCCAACAAAGAGAGAGATAGAGCGAGAGAGCGAGAGAGATAGAGAGAGAGGAAAATATATAGATAGAGAGCGCAAAATATTTAACAGTGATTGTTGCATGTTGTTTTGTGAATTTTTTTGTGCTAACCAAGCGTGGAGCGGGCACAACTAACTTAATTATAACTGGACCACAACCAGGTGTGCGTGGGCGCTGAATACTAGCATAAAGGGGGTGTGTCTCTTGTTAGGCGATATTGTTTGCTATAACGGTAGTCAAGCGAATTGTATAAAGTATTTCATTGCATTTCTTTTCTGAAATTTTATTATTTGAATTATGTCTTGGATAATAATTTCCCCTAGTAATTTCTATAGGTACTACCTTATGTGAATCGATATGAGCTTATACAATAATTTCTCACTTTAATAATTTAATCTTCTTCTCATTATTTCCCTTATATAAGATTATCTTCCTTTAACATTCTTTCCCACTCTCATACAATTTCTTAGAGGAGTTCGATTAAAGGACCATTTGCTCATTAATTTCATAAAGGATTTTTGTTCAGCTTTACGTTTCCTCATTATTTCGATTAAAGTACCACTTGCTCATTTTTTCAGATTTAAATTTCCTTAATATTTCGCCATTCTAACAGGCTACTCTGCAACAATTCCAATACATTAAATTAATGTACTTCCCCATTCTCCACTGTAGCAACTCCAATGCATTCGATTAAAATACCATTTGCGCACTCCTTCAAAGGACGCGCGCGCCGTTTCGCCTCGAACTCTGACTGGATGCTACGGGCAGGACAGCAGGTAGGCGTAGCTGGTACGGCTGGCGAAACTTGAAGATGATATTCATTCATAGCGCCGTAGGTGGGCATCATAAAAAGTCTTTTAGCACTCTTTATTCATACGGACGGCGATTGGCATTTTGCAGCTAGGCTTTACGTGGAAATGCGACGATGTTTATGGCATGATGCAGCCTCCTACTGTTCCCTTTCGTTCCCTACCCGTTGTTGTTGTTGTTGTTGTGCCATAGGGAATAGGAACTGTGATGTTTGTCATTTGATGCGTTGATAGCGCGAAATTAGCGTTATATGAGTTGCCTTTTCAGCGCTCATTGTTGGCCCAAATTGAGAAATCAACGAGGTACAACATGGCCCTCTACACTTGCCCAATTGGGCTGTTCGATTAATACAGTAAGCTTGTCTCGCATATCTCCCTTCTCCTCCTCTGCTGCATTCCTAGCCAAGGTCAATTGGCTGTCAAGGTCGATCTAGTGCTATCCAGCCAGGCGAAAATGTTTCAGTTGGTACTCCCGTTGGGTTTGCTTAACCAAAATGCCAACGGGCAGCCGTACCGAGCAGTAGAAACCCCGGCTTTGTTGCCTTTGCGGCCTCCGTTTGTCCTTCGGAGCAGGATGTGTCAGGATTCGTCACACGATCTTCTAGCATTGATATGGCAGTATTATAGCAATTTTACCGCTGGCGTTTGCCTTCATTAATTTCAGCTCTTGGCGCTCGCATCTCTCTCTCTTTCTCTCTCTCTCTCTCTCGTTCTCTCACTCTCTCTTCTATGGTTCAACGCTTGCCATTGGCTTTCTTTGTTTTCATTTCTATGTTGGGTTTTTCTTTGGGCATTGCATGAAATTTCATAATTAATCAAACTCAAGCGCTTTGGGGTTACCGAAAAATTTGTTCCGAGCCAACGAGAGGCAGCAGACAGCGTTACGATAGAGCGTGACAAGGATATGGTACGGTGTGAAAGGGCTGAATCTTAAGGGCGGCTATGCATATAAGTTAACGTTGAATTAGGAATATATATATTTAATATTATATTTATTTATTTGAACTCATTTCGTTACATAAAATATATTGTCGAGTTTGTTGTATTCTCTAATAAAGTAGATAATATATATATAATTTTTTTAGTATATATATTTATATATAATTCTATATATATTGCAGATCAGCTTTATAGTTTTGACTAGTTTTAAGAAAATTGTTTTTAGCTTTTGGAAAGGTACTCGACTCTCTATAATATGTACTGAATACATATATCCATTATTGCCTCATGTCTCATAGGTACATCGAATAACTTATTACATGGATAACATAGAATGAAAAAAAATTTAGGTCTGAACTTCTCAGTTCGTTTGGCAGTCATAGAAATTATCGATCAGCATTTTAGTTATAGCTTAGTTCTGGTTTTTGGTTTCTGGCCTAGTTTTTGTTATAAATAGAATAGTTCTATAAGAAATATGGATTGTGTAAAACATTCAAAAGTCCAAAATATTTATAAAATATATCATTTAATATTTTAAATATCAATTTTAGGAATAAAGCATAATGCCAATACTGAAATACCTGTATTTAAAGTTATTTTAATAAAAAATAAATAGCACATGCATAGTTAAACCAGTTTCCAATTTTTTAAATAAATTTCCCCAAATATACACATATATCACTTAACAGTTCGCGTAAGTTATCCTCGCTATAAAACAATATATTACATTTATTATGAATTTCTCACACAAGTTGAGTTGGCTCAGGAAACTACGAAGAACTGCAAGTTTTCACTTGTTAAAGTATTCTCCAATTTTTACATATAATTAATTGGCCACAAATGATCTATTCATAAAGGATATATTACGCTTCTAAATGAATGTAATGCATACTCGATTGCAACGCATTTAATAACTAATTCGATTACGATTTGAAGCCGCTAACTGGGTCAATGGGAACAAGGACTCGAACTTTGGCACCTTCGCATTTTTTCTCAGTTCTCAAGTCAAGGTTGTTGTGGAGTGGAGCGCTGCCATTGGCTCATCGTTTGGCGCTGCTAATTACGCCCTCTGGCGACGAGACGGCGGCGTTGTATAACATTGTTGCCCATGATCGGCGCGAGTGGAAGCGAGTCGGCAATAGGCTGGTGGGCTGCGATTGGTCCGCGTGTTACTACCTGCCACGATGGCTGACATCTTGAGCTGCGGCCGCCGCTGCTCTCGCGCTGCCTTTCGACGTCTTCACAGAAAGCCAACGATCTTGAACGGCGCTGGTGTGCTCAAGTCAGTACGGCATCGACTGCGCAACGAGTCAGACGCATCAAGCCAAACGTCGTGACTTCAAAAAAAAAAAAAAAAGAGAAAAATTGAACTCACAAATTTACCGTTGTTTTTGGTAAATGCATTCGCTTCGAACTTCTAAGCAAGTTGAAATTTTGGTGGGCTTCGATATAAGCATTGTGAAAACTATCGCAAATTGTGCGTGATATCGAAATTGAATAAAACTGAGCTGCGAATTCGGCGTGGCCGTTAAAAGTCGAGCTGGTAGAGCTTTTTCGCGACTTTTTGTGTGGCTGTGAACTATGACTGTTACCGCTTTTGCTGCCGCCATGCACAGACCCTTCTTCAATGGATATTCAGCCATGCAAGGTAAGTCATTAAACGAGTCGCGCGACCTTCGCCTTGATTGCTTTTCCTCTTCCGGGAAAGTCAATTGTACGAAGGTGTCGTAAATCAAGTGCCAGCGGCACACGATCTCTCTCTCTCTCTCACTCTCTCTGTATCTCTGTCTCGCTCTCTTTCTACCTGGCAAATAGGAAACGTAACACTTAAGTAACTTTCTATTCTCGGTCTTTTTTTTTTTTTTGGCTTACAGAAATGAACAGCGGCCAAGGACGTGTCAATCAGCTGGGTGGAATGTTCATCAACGGCCGCCCGTTGCCTAATAATATCCGCTTGAAGATCGTCAATATGGCCGGCGAGGGAATACGTCCATGTGTGATCTCTCGACAGCTACGCGTTTCCCATGGCTGTGTGTCCAAAATTCTGAATCGTTACCAGGAAACGGGCTCCATTCGACCGGGCGTTATCGGTGGCTCCAAGCCGCGCATTGCCACGCCCGAAATTGAGAATCGCATCGAAGAGTACAAACGCACCAATCCGGGCATGTTCTCCTGGGAGATCCGCGAAAAGCTGATCCGAGAGGGATTCTGCGATCGTAGCATGGTGCCGTCCGTTTCAGCTATATCTCGCTTGGTGCGCGGTCGCGATGCGCCTGTTGAGTCCAATTCCGCCAAGCCCTCGTCCAACTCGAGCAGCTCCGATCCATGTGCCTCGAACTCCACGCACAACAAGCCCACCGACGACGAGGTCTCCGACTGTGAAAGCGAACCGGGCATCGCATTGAAGCGCAAACAACGTCGTTGCCGCACCACTTTCTCGGCCGCCCAGCTGGAGGAGCTGGAGCGCGCCTTTGAACGCACCCAATATCCGGACATCTTTACGCGCGAGGAGCTGGCTCAGCGCACCAATCTGACCGAGGCTCGCATCCAGGTCTGGTTCAGCAATCGTCGCGCTCGCCTGCGCAAGCAGCACAACTCCGTAACCGGATCGAGTAGCAGCAGTGCCACGCCCACAGCCTCCATGCCAAGCAGCAGCAACAGCGCGCATCTATCCCCACTGGCCATGATGAGCATGCCGCCGGCAATGGAAGCAGCTGCCTCCATCTACCAGCATTCATACGATTTCTACAACAATCCCACCAATCCGAGCAGCAGCCAAAGCACCAGCCTCTCGCCCCTCTGCACAACCTTGCCTCCGCTGAATGCGGCCAATACGCCGCCGCATCATCATCAATTCTATAACACGGCCAGCTACATTATGCCCAGCTCGGCGAGCAACAATGTCGAGCAGACGCACTATGAATCCCAACTGGGCTCCGTTTACAGCACTGAATCTGAGCCGCATCAGACAATGCCACGTAATCCGAGTCCCAATGACTCTATCTCTTCCACCTTTGGCCAACTGCCTCCCACGCCCAACAGCCTCTCCGCCGCTGTTGTTATGCCCAATGACTCCACACCCACATCTCTGACCAATGTGAGTGGAGGCAGCGAGGAGCTGTCGGCAGCCCTCAAAGTGGAGGCTGCGGACCTGGCGGCCAGCGTGGCCAATGGCATCCAGCCGCAGCTCTACAGCAGCTGGACAAACAGTGGCAACATGCAGAGCATGCGACCCAATGCGCCGCTCTCGCCGGAGGATTCACTCAACTCCACCAGCTCGACGAGCAATATCCTGGACGTATCTGCCTCGGCTGCGGCTGCCGCTGCCCACCAGATGTTCCATCCATATCAGCACACAGCTGCCGCACAATACGCGCCATATCCAACCAACAGCACACACACGCACACACACACCCACACACACACGCCGCACCATCCGCATCATGGGCATCCACATGGCGCGCATCCACATCCCCATGCACCGCATCCCCAATACGGAACGCCACACTATCCGCCCAATTCGTCGGCGCATTTTATGCCGCAAAACTTCAATGCGGCCGCCGCAGCTGCTGCTGCCTTCTCCTCGCCCAGCAAGATGAACTATTCGACAATGCCGCCGCAGCCGTTCTACTCCTGGTACTGAGCGGGAGAGAAGAGTAGGAGAAAGAGGAACAGCTAAAACTGAGGAGGAGCATCTGCAGCTGAGGGTGAAGCAGCCCACAGAAGCTATAGAAGTAGCAGGAGTAGCAGCTGCTAGATCCTGGAGCAGGTGTTGAGTCACCTCCTTGACCGTTGACATCGCCAAAGATTCATGTACACTAAATTGGACACGCTTCCACAATTCAATCTCTAAGCATTTACCAACATATTTTCTTTGTAATCCTAAGTTTTCAGTTTGTAAGTTTCGTAAATATATTTTAATTTATGTAAAATAGTCGAGCGGGTTTTAATTGGCTTCGGACTAGTCCCTGGAACTGGCCGCGGCCATTCAGTAGCGCTCAGACCTTGACACGCTTCTGTTGACAGCAGGAGTTTTTTGGGAAAATCTCGACAAAATCTGCGCACATTAGGGCCTTTAAGTAGCGTCTCTCGTCAAGATTTCAACAAACTCTACGGGGACACTCGCGATGGCCAGCCTGCTGTGAGCCCAGTTCCGCTTTAGACCAGGCCGAAACGCGCTCGACTCATCGATAGTCTTCAGAGAGCTACGTGTTTTCACATAGTTCGAGGCGGGGCTGTACAAATAGAAAAATTTAGATGCCAATTTTTGTTTTGTTTTTAGTATCTTGAAGTTTAGCTATAAACAGTTCAACAGCTACACATCGATAACTATCGATTAGTTGTTGTCACTTAGAAATAATGATCTGCATATTGTCAATGTTGTCATGTTTCAAATTTGTTTACTTATTATTACTTATTATATATCTTTCAGAGCACGTGAGACACAAATCTATATATATCGTTTTAATGAATTTTAGTTTTATTTATTTTAATCCATTTTATAAGTCAGCTACTTAGTATACAATTTTTTATAGCAAAGTCTACACTACGATTTATATATCTTTGACTTAAACTCAAAACATCCAAATGGTATATCGATATTTATCGACATTCCTAAAATTGATTAAACTAAAATGAAAAAAACCTAAAAAGATTGTTTTAGCATTTTGTACGAACTTTTTGGAATCTCAAAAATCTATGCTAAAATTCGGTATTTATCGATATGACAAATATATAACAATTCTTCGATTATTTGATAACTTATAACTTTACTTCTTACACTTAGCTAGTCTAAGAATTATTCAGCTCTTGCAATCGATGAGCTTAAGTATGGAAATATACAAAAATAGATCATGACTTGGTCGCTTTGAAACTACTTACCATTAGTCTTATTTTTTTTCTTGGCAGTTCCTTAATACAAATTTCCTAAAACTCCACAGTTTTACGTCTTACGGAAGTATCCTTTTGCGTTCTACAATAGCCTACGAAAATTGGACCAACAACTCCAACCAAGGTGTTAATGGCCCATCAATTCTATCGAACTGCCTAATTGCCCTATTTCGAGAGCCAACAATTTACCTCAAACTCACACCTCGATTTCCAGCATTATCCTGTCGTTGCATTTAAGACGCATTCAGCTCAACACTTAACTACGTGCGCAATTAATGAAGTCATCCTCGTCGAGGTGTAGACAGCTCAGACAAGCCCCGATTCTGTTTCCCGAATATCTCAGTTGTATATTATTTTAATCTAGTTTTTCAACATGAAAAATGTTTATCTAAATCATGTTTTGTTTCTCCATCTCCCTCTCTCTTACTCTCTCTCTGTCTCTTTCTGTCTGCGAACAGCTAAAGTAAATATTGACTTTACAATCGATTTAGGACTCGCTTGTTCCAGGTACTTCAAAGTAGTTCCTACTCATTTTTGCAAAAATTGCACAAAATCTATTTAGAACTTGAGATTTATTTCGGGGTTTCGACTTTGTTTTTCTTGTGGATAACATTTTTCCGTAAACTTGTGTTTTTTAGAGAGTCTTAGAGTGGGATATTCTGTTAAAGTGTATTAGAGGCAATTGTTTTCTATAGATAATTAAGATAGTATTCTTGTTCTAGATCCATAATCAAAGACATTTATGATTCTTTGAAAACTAATATGTCATGTCATGATGTGCTACTGTATATATCTACTACTATGTAAATCTACTACTACTATACATACTTCTACTATATCAACTACTATTACTACTTTGTATACTTGTATTACTTGTATGTATACATATATAACTAATACTACTATATCTACTTTACTATCTACACATCTACCACTACTACTATTCTGTGTCAGATAATGATAAGAGATGTGCCATAATCTAATAAATATTATTAAATAATATCATATAATAAATATAAGATTCTATGGACTGATTTGATTGAAACTCTTGCTTGATATTCCTTATATTTATTTCATTGATATTTTCACTATATTTTGACATGCATAGAAGAAAATGTATTTTTATTTTATTTAATTTTTATAGGTTACTGCCCAAATTACGAAGCTTGTCTAATGCTAATTTAATAGCACCTCGGATTTCTAGCTCTCCTCCTCATCTCCAGCTAGGCTAATAATGCAACAAGCTCAATAAATTTTAACTTTAATTAAAATTTGATCAACAGACCCCAAATTCCCCTTTTACAGTCATATACACATACATACATATGAATATATAGATATATAAGTACGGTAGCTGGGAAAGCTTTGCGAAATTCGACAAATGTAGTTTGTGTAAATGTTACAAATCTTAAATACTACGCATTAATTTTCGGTAGCGAAAAGGCATTACAACCAATTCCCCGAGTCGAAGTTCGTAAGCTCAGTGCTGGACTTGAACCTAACAGCGGAGCCAGAGTCAAGTCTTTCGACTAATGAACTTTTGGAGCGGACGCTCGACTTGAGCTCTGCGAGGATCAGGGGCGGAGGCTGACTGGCTGCTCACTTCACTTGACTTGACTTGATTAATGGACCCACAAAGTGTTGAACATCAAAGGTAGGAAAATAGTAATTTACAATATATCCACAGCGACAAAACCAGAGATGAGCTATAAATTTAATTTATTATGCCCTAACAGACGGTATTATGAGTTCAAGAGATACATACGTGACTCTATGAAGGATTTTATATAATAATTATATGTAATTGCAGAATATAAAATATATAATATAGAATATATAATATATAATATATATTATATAATATATAATATATAATATATAATATATAATATATTATTAGTAAGGGTATTCCCTATTCAACATCTATAATAAATCTGTGCATATCTTGAAATTTGTTATTATTTAGACATAATTATAAATGGTTAGCCAGAGATCAGACTTATCTATACCTGTTGCAATGAAAGCGCTGATGGTCCAATAATAACCTCGATTCGTCGTTCAGTTGGTTGTATCAGGCGTTGCCTGGGCCATAAGAAGCGCAAAACCTCAAAATATTTACAGGGTCGAGACGAGAGTCAAGCGGGACTATCCCAAATATTTGTGCAAACTGTGTGCGAATAAATTGTGAGTTCCAGGAGGCAGGAGTCGGGATATGGGATTCAGAATTCTGGATTCAGGCTGGTGAAAGGATTTGCCAGGGACAGACAAGCAGCATAAACACTAGCCGAGGATTAAGGCAGTTCGGAAATAATCCTTTGCTGCCAGGAAGCAAGAAGCGCAGGCAGCAGCAAGACTTCGACTCATTTTACGATGCCATCATAAACTTTTATTTGCCTTCCATTCTTTTCGTCCTGGCTGAGGACGAAGCGCATGCGCAGTTCGGACATGAACCCCTTTTGTGGGTCAACAGGCAAGAGTTAAGCGTAGAAAGGCTTAGCTTTCAGCGCGAACTCTCGAAAAGAAGTCAAAGTCAGGTAGAGCACCAGCACCAATGTTCTGGCAGGCAGCCTGAGGACGATCCTTTCGCAAGGGCCGATAATCCTTGCTAATGAGGTGTTTGCTGCAACTGCTGAAACAGTTCTGCATTTAAGGCTGCCTGCGAAGTCCGTAAGTCAAGGATAATCGAGGATAATAGCCAAAAGTCTAGGCTGAATGAATCTATATAGAATACATGCATATCTTAACTACTCGAGATTTCTGATAATTAAGTGTAGTTAAGTGAAGTTACTATAAATAGTGATATATTTCCTTAACCTGAGTAGAAGACAATTTGCAATTTCCCTATATAAGTAGTCTGTCTATAATAACTATTACAAATATATATATAGGAATTTTAAACTCCTAGACAATTAAATAGTATGCAACCTATAAAATATCTGTGGACGCTATAAAAATAGTTTATCGATTGGTATAAACATTGATCTATGTTCGAACTGTGTTTGAGCAGTGATAAGTTAAAGTCTGTTCTAGTAACAACTCATTATTTATATCATATAACTGTCTTTCTTGCTGTCAAAGTGATTACCAATTTTTATTGTAGCTTTATCTTACACTCACAGCTTCTACACATTTGATGGTCATGAAGAGAATTGGTCAGTTAACTTATATATTTTACAAATATTTTTAAAACATGCCTGAAAATGTTAAGTATGTATACTTTAATAAATAAATATAAAAATTTTAAATATTAAAGATTTTTTTTTTTTGTATATTTAAAAATAAATTTTGTACATGTATATTTAAAAAAAAAAAGTTTATATTTATATTTAAAATATATCTTTTATATATTATAGCCAAATTTCTGTTCATTTTATTAATAACCTCTTACATATTTTATTTTATTTAAAGATATTAAATATTTTGTATGCATATTTAAAAAAATTTTGTTGATATACATATATATAAAACAAAATGTTTACATACATATATATTTTAAAAATTTGTATCTATATTAAAAAATATATATAAAATAATATATATAAAATAAATCTTTTAATTAATTAATTTTGTATATTTTTTACATAGCATTTTTATTACAAAACTTTCTATAATTGTATTATATTGTAATTATCTAATACCTGTCTCATGTGTATATAGCTCACTATGTAGATCGCTACTTTCTCCAGGCAAATAACGTTTGTCATTTGAATGGCTCACACTAGGACATTTTTAGAGACATCGCCTAATCAATGTCTATTGGCAAACATTTTGGTTTGGTCTGTCACGACGAACTACTGTCTGGCTGTTCAGTTGTTCAGCTCTTCTTCGGTTGGTGTCCTCGTTCGTCCTGCTCGTCCCGTTCGTCCTGTTTCGTGTTGCTGTCCCACTGGCAGTCGAGTCAGCACATGCTGTTAGCTCACACAAATTGATTTGTCAAATTGAGGCGCACAAGGACATTGCGATCATTAACGATGATTGCAGGACACGACGAGCGTAGGTCGAAGGTCATTGCGCAGTTGGACCAGGACCAAACTGAAAACTGAAAACTGAAAACTGCAAACTAGACAAACTGAGCATTGTCAACACTTTGTAGAGATGCTACCACCAACTGTTTCTGTTTCGCGATCCTCCTGCCAGTTGGAGTTTTATTAATAAACACATAGAAGAAGTTAGAGCTGAACGGCGAGAGCGAGACCAAGAGAGGGAGATAGGGAGATGCTTTTGATCTTGCAAAATAGTCGTAATCGATTTGGAATGCTTGGCGGGACCTTCTGCCGTTTGTATTTATAGTCTACCTCTTGGTTAGCAACTTGTCAGCTTCCTTTTGGCAAGCTGCACTCAGCAAGTGTCTTCTGTTTGGACCACAAAACCAAACTGAACAAATTTACGCCGAGACTCTGGAACCGTTACGCTATTTTAGAGCACAACATTAAATAGATATCTTTAGCTATATATATATAAATATATATGTAGTTAGTATCATGTACAGCTAATGGACTGCTAAATGCCTAGTTTTTACTATCCTAATCCAAATTGCACATCAACAAAGGTAATTTCCACAAAGTCAAGCTAATTAACTAGCCGAGTTGCGACTACATGCCGACAGGTGGCGCCCAGCCCCCCCAGTTTGAATTGGTTTGCTTGCAACGCTGCGAGCGGGGCTTATGCCATCTAATACAATAAATGGACAATGCTAATGCGCTCACCTGTGCTCAACTGACATTATAATTAATGACAAATAGTCCAAGCCGTCGGCTGATGGCCGACGGCTGACGCCTGAAGGGCAATCAACAGAGAACAATGGCCATATTATTTTCGATTTTCGATATATGAAAAAAAGAAAACTTAGACATCTTATCGCCTGGGCGCTACCTAGCTGCTGTTGCTGCATATTAATATTAATGGTTTGTTATTATATGACCTGGTGCCTCAGTACTGCCACAGCTAGACCTCCCCAGTCCAGTCTCGAGTCTCCAGTATCGCGTCTTGAGTCTCGAACTCCTTTTGGGTTTGCCGTGGGCTTTGTTCACGCCGCGATTGCTTCACTGCACTGACGCCTGGCGTGACGATTTTAATTTTTTTATTATTATTATGTAGATTGCGGCACGGGGAGCTTGCAGTCGACCTACCATAAAAAAGAGGAAGAGAGAGAGAGAGAGAGAGAGAGAGAGAGAGAGAGAGAAGAGAAAGATAGAGAGAGAGGGGGCGAGTGAGAGCCAGAGCGAGGGTATTCCATAGTATTTGGCAGTGTGACTTTGTTTTTCTCTCTGACGGCGAATTGTTATTTTGTATACACTATTTGCACTATACATTAGAAGTATATAGAACTGTAGAAATAGTGTGTATATATATAAATTTATAATGATAACAATTTACTATAGATATAGTTTATTTTACATACTTTACAGCTGTTGTTGTTTTGTTTTATTTATTTTTTTTTTTTTATATATGTTTGTTTTGTTTTATTATATATATTTATTAACTTATATTTATAAAGTAAGAAAGAAGTGTATATATTTTCCATATCTACATACATGTGTCTACAAAAAAAAAAAAAAAAATTTAAAATTTTTTGCTGAAAATAAATCAAACTGAAATTAGATCTGGGCTGCAATACTAAAACTATTATCCCTTTCGGAAAGATTTAACTGCAAGGATATACAAATGTCAAGCAGTCTTTATTATTATTTACTATAATATAGTTTGTACTCAACAAGAACCATAAACTATATTATATATAGTTTGAGAAAGCTAAATATAATATTAATATTAACATATTGAAAACATTTTCAGCATAAAAAGAAATTATTCAAACCAAAATGCCACCCATTTCACATAAATTCACTTGTTATAAGTAGTGCAGCTCAAGAGCAACTGAATTTTCATTACGGCTTTAAAGTCCCTAGCCTGTCGGCTGTTCTTACAAAGTATTGTGCAGTCGTTAGCTTGCGAGGGCCTCTCTTTTTTTCTCCATTTTTATGGTAGCCAACGTAATTAGTCGCACGCTTCGTGGGCAGCGCCACCTAGCGGCTGGCGGAGAGTAACGAACGGCATTGCCCGACATTCCGCGAAGGCAGGGTCCAAACTAACAGCTAATGAAGCCCCCTTCACGGTATGCGCCAGCACCAGCAACAGCAACAGCAACAACAACAGCAACTGCGACAATGTAGACCTGGCCTCAGCCGCAATGGAGGAAGGCTTCGAGTCGACTTCATGGACGCGTGCAAATTCCTGTGAAAAGAAAAGAAAGGAGTTGAAAGTTTGGTTTGGCTTTTTGTTTTTGTTTTTGCTTTATCTGCAGTTTGCTCGCAATTTACGTACTTTGCGTTTATTTTGTTTATTTTATAGCAAACTAAATGCGGCATATGACACGTTTAGCGTTTAACATATACATACATACATATGCTCCTCATATATATGTATATATATTTATTTGTATAGCTCATGTTCGCGGAAATTAAGTTTGACTTTATGGAAGTTTGTTTCACTAGCAATGATTGAGAACTTTTTAGCATGGTATATTACATGAAATTAAAGCGAGTGCATTACAAGAAAGGAATGAGAGAGAGAGAGAGAGAGAGAGAGAGAGAGAGAGAGAGAGAGAGAGAGAGAGAGAGAGAGAGAGAGAGAGAAAGAGTAAAAAATAGGTTGAAATAGTAGAAATAGATAGATAAAGAAACAAGAGAGGGGAGATTGGGTAGAGATTGAGAAAGAGAGATAGAGATAGAAGGAGGAAGAAAGAATATACATGAAAAAAAAGAATACAGAGACAGATGGGGGAGAAAGGGATGGAGAGAGCTGAAGGATGAAATATAAATAGAAAGAGAAAGAGAGAGAAAGAGATTTCTGATTCTGAATATCTGGGATACTGTTGATAACTGCAGGATACATTAATACCCTACTGGGTAGTAGGTGAAAATGTTAGCTGCCAGTTCTTTAACATAAGTATGCTAAGTTGCTGTTAAATAACAGAGCGTTAACAGTGCAATGTTATCAAATATTTTTCATCCCACTACTTATTTCTATTGAGTATAACACAGAATTAAGAGAATCTTTAATCATTTAAACGGGAATATGTATAAATTCTTAGAAACTGGCTATGTGTGTGCTACAAACATACAAATTAAATTTCTAGTTTCTGAGGTCGACGAGCTCATAGATATGGACAGACATTGATTTCCCATTTTCAATGGGCTCAATTTAATTCTTCTACTAGAAAATATATGTACATATATAACCTCTGTATTATTATCTATTCAATGTATATTCAGATACCTACATTATGATGTTTCTTTCTATCTAACCATTATCTGTAGGTATATATATTTAGATATATGTTTTATTCAATATCTTAGCTTATACCGATGTCCTGACAAAATCCATATTCAAGTATATTTAAATCTAATAATTTTCCATTTCTCCACAAAGTCCACGATATTATTGTATTATTATTTTATTGAATCTTATCTTAGGTTCAATTTGGTCTTTTATGAGTTTTCCTCAAATACAATATATATACAAAATATACAGAGTGTAGTTTCTCCAGAAATCAATTCAAAATATGGCAGAGCGACAACGACGTAGCACGACGTTGTCCGTCACAGCACGGTCTACGCCGTAGCCGCGCCACAGCGTTTCCGGCGGCTTGTTCCATCTGATAAAGTAGGTCTTGTGGACGGCAGCGAGCGGAGCCTTCCGTCTTTGCAGACGCCGTCGAAAGGGCCAGAGGAACCAGTGGAAGGGACCACGACTGAAGGGATGTGCAGAGACAGCAGCTGGAGGGGAAGTCTGTAGTATCTCCAGCTGTAGCTGTGGCAGCGGTTGCTTCACCACAACTGAATCCTCTCCAGCTGCATGCGTTGGCAGCGAAATGGCCTGCATTTGCTGCTTGCTGTGGACGGGTATAATGCGTGTGGTGGAGTTGAAGACCTCGATATCGTCGTCATCGTGGACAATCCAGGGCTTATAGCCCACTGGTTCGGGCTCCTCCAGTTCCTCGAGAATCGGCGAAACGCGATTGCTGCGATTGCACCTGAAGCAGCGAGGCAAACGGGAGCTCAGCTTCCTTTGCAGCTCGGGCTGTGGTACGTTCAGCTCCGGCACGTGATGCAGCTTTTCCTGCTGTATCTTCTGCTTCTGTTTCTGCTCCTGCTCCGGCTCCTGCTGCGGCATCTTGACCAGTATGAAGTGATCGTTGAGCAGGCAGACATCCGACACCTTATCACACTTCTCCTGCTCGCTAAAGAACGAATTCAAGTCAACGCTTTGCGGGTAGATGCGATAGTCTTCGCGATGCAGAGCCAGAAGCTGATTTTGCTGCAGTCCCACTAGGCTGCCACGTCGCTGGGTTTGAATGAAGCTGCCCAGCTGCTGGTCGACGCATCTCACCTGTTGCACCTGCTGCTCGACAACGGGCTGTGTGCTGCGGCAAATACCTCTGTTCCTCATATAACTCCAGTTACCATAGCGCTGCTCGAAGATTCTGGCAAAGATTCGGGCGCTCTTTCGGTTGCATGACGGTCGCTGTTGCGGCATCAGCGCCGTGGACAACGACATCCTGATACATCCAAAAATAGTTCGAATGAATTCCTAGAGCAAAATGTTACAAATCAGTTCAGATCAATGACATTCAAAACGTAGGTAATGATACAAAGGTTGGGCAAAAAAAAAATCAGTTAAAAAAGTAAGAATATAAAAATACCCCGTGATTAGTAAGCTGGATATTCAATTTCAGTATGAAGCAATGTAAGAAACAAGGAAATACCCAGAAAGCCCATTAAAGTTGTGTCGCAAAAAAAAAGAAACGTATGTAAACAACTTGCAAAATGTCGCATTTTCTCAAGATATACTCTGTAAACAGCTGTAATAAAATAATAAAAGTAATAATGCATCTATAAAAATAAATTAATTAAATTACTGGAGCTTGTTGCATCCTTATGAAGTATTAGTTCAAATGAACTAAGCTTGTTATGTTATCTTTGAGGGATAAAGAACTAGTTCTTCAAGAACGATTCTAATTTCTCTGTGTTCTTAATTCGAATAGTTAGATCTGATTCGATAGAGATATATATTTTGGTGATATAGTCATCTGTTCTTGAACCTAATCTTATTTTACGCTGTGATTAACAGATTCGTTTATGACCTGCTAAACTAATACATCAAATGAGACTGAAATTCGAATTTATGTATAATACTTTTGATATTATAGTTACAGCTCTTGGCATGAGAACTCTTAGCTATTGCTCTTAGTTAAATGCTCTTACTTAGTTCTTATAGTTCGTTTCCAAATCAGTTGCAAGCAAAAATATATTCGTGGTTCCATTTATATATTGAATTACTACGCCAAGAATTGTGAATCAGCTTGACTACATTATATACATATTTTTTTGCATTTCAAGTTCGTTGTTTTTTTTTTTTTTTTTAACTAGATCTTTTTTTTTTATTGCCTAGAGGTTACGAACACGCGTCGAACTTAACTGTTGCATACGCGTGAAAATGCATTATTTAGCAATTGCGCTCGCAATGTAATTGAATATCCAGTGAAATCGTTTTTCCTGTCATAGAGAATAAAGTACTTCTTGCTCTTTATCCTTTGCCGCCCCCTACATTATATATATTATCTATAAAGCCAGCACACGTTTATCCTTTCGACTTTTGACTCGGCAATTTCAGTTGAGGGTCAGACTGCAGACTGCGGGCGCCAAGAAATAAAAGCCAAGGCGAAAGGCGACATGAGTTGCTTCCGCGTCACCCAATGCCAACGGCAACAACAACAACAAGAACAACAACAACAGCAGCAATAATAGTTACAATAATAACAACAATAAAAAATGTATTTGATGCGGCACTGGCAACACGAAAGTTTTATTTATTATTTTGACAGGTAAACAAATCACGAGCTCAACACAAATACAAACGTAAAAGCCGCAAGCCTCTCACACAAACACACATAGCCATACACACACACTAATACACATTTACGTTTTGCGCTTACATTTTGCTCTTTCTGCTTGTTTCGTATATGCCGTTAGGTTTTTTCGTCACGCTGCTCGCCGCTTGGCAATCCAAAGACAACTGAAGCCGACTTTTAGGCTGCGCTGCGCTGCTCGCGTTGTCAGCTTACACGTCGCGACGTAAACGCCAGGTTTCACGTCACGTCACGCCACGTAACGTAACGCAAGCGCAACGGCTGCTGGCTGTTGCTAGCGCATTTGCATTTAGCCTGCTTTTGTTGCTGAAATAACAGAATTGACAATTAAAAAGACAAACAATCGAATTCACATGCACGCTTGAGTGTTTGTGTGCCTGTGTGCGTGTGTGTCTGTCTGTTTATGTGTTGCTGTGTGCGCGCCCATTAAAGGAACATTTGGAATGCATTTAGTGGAGTTGGCATAGTTAATGTGTTAACAAATACATATGCAGGCATATGTACATAAAGTCAAGGTCATTAAATATTTCCCAACCGTTACGTGTATCTTATATATATATATGTATGTATTTCAATAAAGTTGTTTCCTAACCATGTATATAGTTGATTCAAATCTTAACATATTTACATACTTTTACATTTTAATATTCTCATTTCTCATTTATGTTTTCATTATTTACATTTTCTAAATAAATAATAAATAAATATTTTCGCTTTATTTTAATATTTTCAAATTGCTATTTTTGTTTGTTTTATTTTTCCCTCTTTAAATATTTTTGTTTTAATGTTTTTTTATTTTTATTTTATTTTATTATTTTAATTATTGTATTTTTAGATATATTTTATTTATATATATAAACATTGTTTTATTCTATATTTAATTTGTTTATTTTTTAGCTTATATAAATAATTTTATATTGATTCATTAACTTTCCGAAACTCTTCAATTATTTTCAACTTTAATGAATATAAATGAATCAAACTATCCCTTACTAAGAACTTTACTGGCACCCAAACTTAACTTCATAATTGAGTTTGTTTTTTGTCATTATTATTGATTCTTAATGCACGCAAATAATAATATGGCAGTGCAGACACACCACTCAATATATGCATGTGGGTGATAATAGGCAACGGGGCGGGTCATAAAACCCGAACATTAATGTCCATTTGGATAATAGGAATACAGGATAGTCGGAGGGTTGTAGTTTCGCTGTGCTTCTGATTGAATCAGGTGGAACTGAACAGGAAAAAAAAACAAAAACAAATAAGAATGTTACACGTGCTGTAATAAACTACATGATACTCGTTCAGAAAATAAAAGCAGTAAAATTTGAATATCATGTATCGAATCATGTAATGTTTATATAACTATAACTATAACTATAGCTTTAGTAATTGTGATTCCATATAAACGAAAATTTGCACAAAACCAATATACCCATTTTCAGTTCCCGAACGAGTATTAAATATGGAACTAGTCAATGTTTACTTTGATTTGTGGCAAACAAAGGAACGCAACTGATTTGACGATTTTCGAAAAAGTCACGAAAAGTTCAATATTTGATTTATGTATAGATACAATTTCATACTTTAATGCTGAGCTATGCGTTATTTTTAGGTAAAGTGGGGCTTTGGGAAAAATAAAACAATTTTGGAAATCGCTTAGCTTTTGTTTCCGCACAGAAAGACAGATGATGCAGGATGAATGTTCATTGTTCTTTACGTGGCTTATATGAATATGCTATATTCAAAGTAAGTCCAATTATAGGGTATTCTAAACTTCCATTATTCATGTTCAGTCTTCTAGAAGGCCGAGGTGACTATTTCTTCAATTGAAAAATTCTTGTTTATGCCATATCCCACTACATACTACAGGGTAAATACTACTAGTTAAGGATTTGCTTTAGCTTTTAATTAGTTGTCTAATATTTATATAACTGTACCAGTCAATATTAATAATAATATAATTATTGTTCTTACATATAAATATTCAGCAATGCTAATAGCCCAGATTATACCCTAGTCGATAATTAATTGTAACCAGGGCATGAATAAGCTAAGCAATTATTGTGCATACATACACTTAGAAATTGTTTTCTTGACTTCTTCGATGTTATATAGAATAAATTCCAATAATTAAGCAGACGAATTGATTTCAATTATACGCAGCGATCGTCGCTCGGAGCTGTTCAATTGGTGCGCGATTTGAGTTGAAGCAGAGACCCTTAAACTGACCTTCTCCAACAATCAGAACAAAAGGCATGCTATCTACTTTCAGAACAATCAAACTGGTTATATCAGAAAGAGAGCGGAGGGAGGAAAGAAAGAGATGGAAGAAGAGCGAGAGAGATAATTAAAAGCTGCAGTCAGGGACATGCGATAAAAAGCGCAAAAGATCAGAGCAACTGCCCAACCCAAAGCCTTGCCTTAACAATCGCGTCATAAAGTTCATGTGTTGCTTTGCTTCATTTTTTGTTTAATATACATATATACACTTGTATACTATGCATATTAACAAGTTGGAACATACTGAACTTGAACTTGGGCGCCGAACTGTTGCTTTGTCATCGGTCGTAATGAGCGTCTAATAACAAACGACCCGACGACTCGGACGGCATGGAAAGCGTTTTGTTTGTTTTGCTGTTGGCCTGCGCAAAGTGCTCTGAAAACGGTAAATCATGAAATAACAACAACAACAACGAGATGAGCAAGTAAGAGTGTTGAAAATGAAAGTGATTGAGCACAAAGTACCCTGTAAGCAAATGGAAATTAAGCCTAACAGATTATATTAATTGACTATGCATTTGAATATTATAATACAAATGTATCGATATTTATCGATTTCAGGTAATAAACCATTTACCTTGAGCTGCATGCCTATAACATCCATCCATGATTAAACAGCATGAATTGGATATCGATATTGATCGCTTTTGGCAAATGCACAATTATAATATATATTTATAAAGTATAAGTATAAGTATGAATATCGACATTTATCGGTATTGACACGTATGCTCTAACTGCGCTCGTGCAAAATATATTTTATTAGCATTTATTGTTTAAGATAAAAAAAATTAAAACAAAAAATGTATTGTATTGTATCGAACGACTAACTTTTGTTGTATAGCTAAACGAACTTTGAAAAATTATCTAACTCTGCATGTTACAGACTTTTGCACTAGCTCATTTTACTCTACCATGGTACATTTTCAATGGGCATGCGACTTTTAAACATAATGAAGCTTCATAATGAAGCTGGATATCATCACCTTTTGTTTAAAACTTGTCAACCGAAGGTCACAGCTCGCCTTTGCTTTGGGTCAACATAAACATATTTTTATTTCGGAGTACTTTTGTCCTTGACTTGGCGCTCAATTTTGTTTACCAAGGATTCCCCACGCTCTCTCTCCCTCTCTCTACCTCTCTCTGCCTACCTCTCTCTCTCTCTCTCACTCGTTCTCCCACACACTTTTGCACTTTTGCTCTCATTCCATATCGCAGCTCAGTCAAGTTTTCGTTGACTTGGCGCGCGCGCAGCTCAAATCAGTTGGTGGCAAGCAGCGAAGCATTGCGGTTGCATAGCTGCAAGTAGCTTTAAAAAAAAATAAATGTAATATATACAACTCGAGTTGCATAACGGAAATCAACTAATTTTTGTGGCAAGTTGTAACATGTAGTTCAACAAATTGATAAAGCGCACCTCGCTTCCGATTCAATTGCAAAACACATTCCCATCTATATCCCCCTCTCTCTCCCTCTCTCTCTCTCTCTTTCTCTCTCTCTCTCACACACTCTCTGTTTGTCTGTCTAAGACATTGCAACATGTTGTTGCCACAAAAAGAGAATCGCCTCAGTCGGTCGTTCGGTCTGTCTGCCTATTGAGCTAAGCGGAAAAGCCGCTGTATGTGTGTGTGTGTGTGTGTGTGCCACATTGTGTTACACGTAATTTTCATTTTGGCTAAAAAGGAAAGTGAAAACGTTGCATATAAACAGCACAAAAAGAAAAAAAAAGAGCTTGCAGCTGGTTCACCTACACCGACTCTTCCGCTCCCCTAAACCCTGCTGCGTATCTCTTCCCCTTCCTCGCCCCTCCTCAACAAGCTCGTCGCATCAGCTCATTCCCAAAAGGTTGCGAATACGGAAGACTGCATTTGTTACAGCACTTGAAGCGCACAATAAAATAAAAAGCAAAAAACAAATTGAAAACTTTTCATTAAATATTTTCAGAGAGAAGCCCAACAAAATTACTTATCAACATGATTGAGCGAGAAATTATACAGTAAGTGCTAAATGCTAAATATACATACTAATATATTGCATTAATTATTGTAATTTGTGCATTAGCAATAGCAACAACAACAACAACAATAATCATATAGCAACAGTGTGCACTGAATAAATGCATTGTCATCGAGCTAATTGATATTGGTCAAAGTTCTAAGCCCAACAATTAGGCCAAGTTTTATCGTCAACACTAAAAGCAATTCAATGATATATACGCACTATATAGATACACATATGAATATATATGTATAAATATACAATATAGATAGTTAGAGTTCAGCTTATCATCAGTAGCATAAGGCAAAAGTCCGTTGACCGTTCGAGCGTTTGTACTTAAGGCCGCATACAAATAGTTATATTAAATAACTTTTTGCAAGTGCAAATATCTTTAGATTCGTTTGCATATCTCTGTTTATTTTTTGTTTTGCAAATATTTGCTAAATTCATGTGCGACTGTTAATTGGGAAAATGGAGGGAAATTTTACACTTAAAAGGGAATTTTTTGGGATTTGTGGTTCAAGTATTAGCTAATTATTGCCCTGGTAGGCAAAAAATATTCAATTTGTTTTTACATACATCAAGTATGATAATTTGTTGTAAACAGTTAAAAATTTACACTTGTTATTCGTTAAGAAAAAATCGGTTAACGGAGATTAAAGCACCAAGTTTAAATTTTGTATATTATTATTTTCTTCTTCTTCAATTTCAGCACCACAACCGCATCGAAAAGAATGTTCTCATTCTTGCAGGACTTTCTGCAGTTTCTAGTGCTGTTTGCACGCGTCCTAATGGAATTAATAGGCGCCCTGTTGCGATCGATTGTGCCCAAAAAATTGAAGGACATAAGCAAAGAGATTGTGCTGGTAACTATGATAAGTTATCGTACAAAATGTATATAAATGTATATGCACTTCTGTCCAGATAACTGGTACGGGGCATGGAATTGGCAAAGAGCTCGCTTTACACTATGCCGCTCATGGCAGCACAGTGGTCTGTGTGGACATCGACGAGAAGAACAACCTGAAAACTGTGCAGGAGGTGAAGCGCCTAAATCGCGGCGCTGTCCACAGCTTTAGGTGATTGCAAAAGTAGATTAGGAATTCAACGGATATTTTAATTGAATTTTGATTCTAATTTTATTGCAGTTGCGACGTTTCGAAACGTGACCAGGTGATGGCGCTGGCCACACGAGTGCACACGGAAGTGGGGCCTGTCTCTGTTCTGGTCAATAATGTGGGCATAATGCCGACGCATCCTCTGCCCCAGCAATCGGCTGAGGAGATACATCGCGTCTTCGATGTTAATGTATTTTCGCAGTTGTGGACCATACAAGCATTCCTTGATCAAATGAAAGAACAGGGCAAAGGTCACATCATCTCCCTGTCGTCCATTGCCGGGTTGGTGGGTCTCTCCAACCTGGTTCCCTATTGTGCAACGAAGTTCGCTGTGCGCGGCTTAATGGAAGCACTGCATGAAGAGCTGCGTGAGGGACCCTACAAAGATCTGGTAAGCACATACATACAATAAAAAGTCCGGTTACATTAATGAATATGTTTTCCAATGTTTAGATAAAAGTTACTTCTATTTTTCCATACATGACCAATACGGGTCTTTGCAAGTATCCGAAAGTTAAGTTTCCCAGTATTTTGGGCTTGTTGGATCCAAAGCAAGTGGCCATGCGCATTGTGGAGGCGCATCGCTCAAATAGTCTAGAAGTGACGATACCTAGCTGTCTGATGTACATCAACAATTGGACTCGACTGTTGCCCAGCAGTTGTGGCATTCTGCTGAAAGACTATATTGACAGTGGTGTGGAGTCGGATTTGAAGTAATATTGTACTCGTTTGTCATAGAATATGTATGGAATATTAAAGGTATTATTGGCCATCAATACAACTGTTTAAATGAAACCCAATTAAATGGCATGCATTCAAATTGGAGCCAACTAATGCGTAAATTGTCTTCTATATATCGATAGTAATGTCGAGCTTAACAATTTGTACGCTACATCGTGCTATGTGCTTTTTTTTCTTACTCTCACTCTCTCTCTCTCTCTCTATCTCTCTCTCATACCATTTCTTTCCTTCTGAGAGAATAGTATACTCTTGAAAGGGTTTGACATGCTCATACAAAATTTTTTTCATGATTATAATGGTATGAAAGCGTGCAGATACCCTTATAATCACGAGCGTGCACATACACATTTACAGTCTGTCCGTGGTAATTGTAAAATGTTATAATGAACGTGCTAAGACATTCATTCTAAACATTTAAACCCTCTGTGCTTCTTTTGTTTACATTTTTTAAATTATGCGCCATCGCTTTACTACATTAGCAAATATGTCGGTTAAACGATTAAAGTTATCGAAAAGCACCAGTGGAATATATCGGCTGTTGCTAACAGCACTGTTAAGTGAATGACACTTCAAATTTTTCCAGAAATATTTAAGTCAATTGAAAGAGAAATAGAAACAATACAAACTTAGTACCTGCATTGCCACAGCGTTTAAATTTAAACTTAAACTGAATATGATTTTATTTATTTAATTTTACTAAAGAAATTAACAGAAGATGTCTAAAGCCACACGCTTACAAACAAGTGGCTGTCATACCAGCATAACGCCAACGCATCGACTGCGCAGCTGACGACGCTGCGAGCACAGTTTTGTTATCGTTGTAATCAGCACACAGGAAAAATAAAACAAGCCAACTAAAACAGTTGCTACGAATAGCAGACGAGACAAAAACAATTAAGCGATTAGCTTATAACAATTACACTGCCAGCGAAATCAATCGCATTCTTTTCAGCAGCCCTGGCAACAGCATTAGCCAAAACAAAGACAAAGCTGAAACGAACAAAAAAACACAACGTCATTTGGTCAGCGACTGCGGCAGTGACAGCGGGCAAAAGCAGCGCGGGCTCAGGGCGGAAGGACGGAAGCAGTTAATGCTGGTTAGCCTGTACGCACAGTTACAACGCGGCATGGACAGCGTATTTGAGGCGTACCTCGGTCCGGACGGCGTTTTAGCTGGCGCCGTAGGCGGGGCTGTGGGCGAAGTGGAGGATATTCCGAAACGAAATACAAATGTTTGGCTTCTAGGCAAGCGCTACAATGCTATACAAGGTGAGTGGAATACAGGTACAGTGAAGACTCGCTTCAAAGTCATACTTTTTTTGTTTTTTTTTTAGAACTGGAGCCCATCAGACGTGATATCCAGTCCCGCCTGTGGTGCACATATCGTCACGGATTTGTGCCACTCGGCGAGGTGCAGCTGACCAGCGACAAGGGATGGGGCTGCATGCTGCGCTGCGGTCAAATGGTGCTCGCCCAAGCCTTAATTGAGCTGCATTTGGGTCGCGATTGGTTCTGGACGCCCGATTGCCGGGATGCCACCTACCTGAAAATCGTTAATCGATTCGAGGATACGCGCAAGAGCTACTACTCAATACATCAAATTGCCTTAATGGGCGAGTCGCAAAACAAAGCTGTGGGCGAGTGGCTCGGACCTAATACAGTTGCCCAAATACTCAAGTGAGTGAGGATAAGGGTTTCTGATTGATTGAGTGGTTGAGCAAATAGAATTCCCAAAAGATGTAGTGGATTATAGAACAGTTAACGAACTTTATGTACATCTCTGAATTGAACTAATTGACTGATAAATCAGGCGATTCACCAAATACGCAAGGGCTTCTAATTGATTGATTGATTGACTGAGAAGTTTAGTATATACGTTAATTAATTGACTAATTGAAAAGCCAGATTATTGACCAAATACTCAAGTGAGTGGGTTAGGTTTTCTAATTGATTCTAACTGATTTTATGATTGAAGATTAGACTATAGTCTGAATTGCCCAAAGATGTATTTGCTGCTTATTAGACAGTTTTAAGAACTCTATATACATACATATCTGTTAAACTTAACTAATTGAATGATTGATGAGGATATTAGACGATTGGTTGAGTGATGATTGTATAAAGATGTAGTAGAAAAGTAAACTACTCAATATTGAATTTTTGACTAATTAACAGCAAATTGTTTATCATAAATATAATATTTTTATTCACCATAGAATCCTCGTGCGATTCGACGACTGGAGCTCGTTAGCCGTGCACGTAGCCATGGATAGCACCGTCGTGCTAGATGATATATGTAAAGCTATAGCAATCCACATTTAGCAGCCTTACTAAATTGAATTTCCTTGCAGACACCTGTTGCCAGGAGTCCAGTGAGTCGACGTGGAAGCCATTGCTGCTGATTGTGCCGCTGCGGCTGGGCATCACCGATATTAATCCCATTTATATACCCGCCCTGAAGCGCTGCCTGGAGCTGAGCAGCAGCTGTGGCATGATTGGCGGCCGGCCCAATCAGGCGCTCTACTTTCTGGGCTACGTGGATGACGAGGTGTTATATTTGGATCCGCATACGACGCAGCGAGCCGGCGCCGTGGGTCAAAAGACAACGGCGTCGGAGCGAGAGCTGGACGAGAGCTATCATCAGAAGTATGCGGCACGCTTGAGTTTTGGCGCCATGGATCCCTCGCTGGCTGTATGTTTTTTGTGCAAGACGCGCGACAGCTTCGAGGAGCTGCTGCAGCAGCTGCGACAGGACGTGCTCACATTGTGCACGCCGGCGCTATTCGAGATAAGTCAATCGCGTGCCGTCGACTGGGATACGGCGGACGATATCGAATGGCCGGCCATGCCGGACATTGATTGGCCAGCAGCCAGCAGCGACTCGGAGCCGTTCGCCTTAGTGGGTGAGTGTTAAAGGAAAGCTCACTCAATTTCCGTGTCTTATCAATGCGCTCCAATTGGCAGGCAACAGCAGCGACGTCGACAGCAAAGCCCGAGAGAGAGGCGGCGACTGAGAGAGAGAGCGATAGCGAGAGCGGCGACTGCGCCCTGCACTCTCTATATATATATTTATATATAAACATGGACGAAAGTGGAGCAGCTGCTCAGCTGTGCAGCTCAAGCGGATGCTGCGGCTGACTGAATGGCTATAAACTATAAGAAATCTAGTGTTAAATTTTTTTAGTTTGTTTACGATTGAACACACATATATATAAGTGAATATATATATTTACCTATATATATATATATTTCATATGCTGCTTTATTGTACGTTTCATTGACTCCACGGGAGACAATTTAATACACACACACACGTATACACCTACAACATACACAAACAAACGCCATGCTTATGCTTTCTTTAACAATGATGAATACAAACTACCTTATTAATTGATTAAAACACCATTTTTTATATGGAATTTAAAGAGTAGTCCGAACAGTTGTTTCCTTCTTTGATTTATATATGTATGTTAATGTATATGTAATATTCGTATAATTCGTATGTGTATATAGTAGTATATATATATATATGTTCAAAAAATGGACCAACAACTAAATACATAATACTTGGACTATATTGTATTTATGTAAATTTCACTAGATTTTAACGCACATTAAACTGGATTTATTTTTTGGCTAAAACTTTTTTAATAGTATCAAAATTGAGACCCTATTTAATGGTTTGTAATGAGATTTATGAAGCATTTATTAAATATTCTTTTGTATTTTTAAATATTATGTTTACTGACATATGATTTCGTACGTTTATTATGATATTTAAAAATTTATGTCGAGCAAATTTATGTAAATTTTTTTCTATTTAATTATCCAAAACTCGAACAATATCTTAGCTTTTTTTTTATATATTCGAGGATATTTTTATCAAACTTTATTTTATCTAATTGATTTATTAAATATTTTTCGATTGTTGAAAAACGTTCTTAAAGACAATTTATTCGTTTGTGTGCTTTATTTATTTATTTTTTATTTTTTTGAGTAGATTAGATTATTTAGCATTTTTCAAAAAGTCGATTTAATTGTTTGTTGCTGCCCATAAATTTTCAACATTTTCTAGGGTCTTTACCAGTCTAATGTGCATATTGTTTACATATCATAATTCGCAATATCCTTCAATATAATTAATTAACAGATTACACAACTCAGAACCTAGACGCAAATAAGGAACTCATCAGCTCTTTCGCTCTACGCTAATATCGTAACAAGAAACACACATAACTTCTGCTTGGCTGCCTTTGCTGGGCTATCGAATTGACACTAATCATTAAACATTACTCATTTATCATTAGTTATTACTCATTAGTCATTAATCATTAAATATTATAATTAATTGTTGCACATTGAAGCTGCCTACAGGATGCAGCATTGGCGTTCGATGCTTTTCTCCGGCTTTGGCTCCATTTGCAGCGCCATCTCCACATGCTTGCGTGCCAGCCAAGATTGCTTCTGCAGCCGGTTGACTATGATGCGGTAGGCTCCGATGATGTCGGATCGCGGACCGCTGGGCGTGGCTGCTATTAGCATTTGGGAGGTTACGCCCAGCTCGGCGAGTATCTGCCTGGCCTCGAACTCCAGGGGGCACAGCTGGCTGAGATCGTCCGTGTTGGTGGGCAGCATCACACAGCTGCCCGTCTCGGCGTCGTAGTTCTTGAAGAGCGGACAATCGTCGGCCACCTCAATGCTCCACTGGCTGAGCTTGGCCGTCGGCCCGCCATTCGAGAGTTGCTTCTCCGGCTCCGTTTCGATGGGCGTGATCTTCTTCTTCAGTGTGCCGCAGAAGAGATAACGTCGACCGGGTCCACTGCGCTTGGCCGGCTCACCGTTCGCCTCCAGCTCTTTGGTATTCAGGCCGGCGGTGGGCTGCTCTTGGCCCAGCTCGATGGGATGCAGAAAACTGTGCGTAAACAGCTCGTCCTGCTGGCGTGTATTCATGCTAATCGCCGGCTTCTTCACCACCTCCGCATAGCGCTCCCGCAACGAGGCGCCCTTCCGCAGCCGCTGTGACTTGCGCACCCAGAATATGGAGCGCTTGGCCGGCTTGCTATGCAAATTCAATTCGAGCTGCATCAGCTCTGCGCTCAGCTTGGGACAGGTAACAAACTGACTGTTCAGTATGTCGTCTATGGTGGGCCGCTGGGCGGGCACATGGATTAAGATTCGTTCTAGAAAAGGAGAGTGAAGAAAGAAGAATTGTTTAAGAGTTAGCAAGATTGAAACCCTATATATATATAGATATAGGAGTATATGAAAATAGGACCATTTGACTACAGGAACCTAGAAGGATAATATCATAGAACCCTAGACTCATACATAATATGATTATAGGACCATAGGACCAGAGGATCATAAGAGCATAGTAACATAGGACCGTAGTACTTTAGGACTATTAGGCCATAGTACCATAAAACCATTAGATAGGACAATAGGACCATAGAGTCATAGCACCATGGGACTTAGGACTATTAGGCCATAGGACCATAGGACCATCTAACACAATGATAAATACTTACGGATTAGTCTTATGCAGGGCAAGCTTAGCTGGCCAGGCAGCAGATAGTCGCCCTTGAGTATGGCTGCCTTGAGGCCCGGTATGGTGGGTGCACGAAATGGCATATTGCCGACGACCATAAAATAAAGCAAAATACCCAGAGCCCAGACATCGACAGGAGCGCCAATGTAATGGTCATCGGAAAAGAGCTCCGGTGCCGCATAAGGCGGTGAGCCACAAAATGTGTCTAGCTTCTGATTGGCACCTGATCGAGAGATGGATAAATAATTGAGTCTACTTAATGATAATCGACGTATGACTTACCATTGATGAGCTGTGTGCTGAAACCAAAATCCGCCAGCTTGAGGCGATCCTCCGAGAGCAGCAGGACATTCTCCGCCTTGATGTCGCGATGCACATAGCCTAAGCTATGCTGTAATGGAGCATAGAGAGAAAGTAGGCCTTGTTTATTACAGATTTGATTAGCTTAGGTTGAGCTTACCATATGCTTGACGGCGAGCAGCAGCTGCTTGAAGAGCGGCGCAGCGTGAATTTCGCGCAGTGGACCACCCTGGGTGATGTGGTTGTATAGTTCACCACCGCGTATCCACTCTGTGACCAGATAAACACGACCCAGCGTCTCAACCACCTCAAAGAGCCTGGAAAAGGTGAGCAATGAAAGATCTGCTGTATGCCGCAAGCAGTGCCAACACTCACCTCAATATGTTGGGATGATGAACACACTCGAGCGTCGCTATCTCGCTCGATAGCATGCGCAGAGCCTTGGCATCGAGGCCAGCTCGATCCAAGTCAACTACCTTGATGGCCACCTTGTCTGCCAGTGGAAAAGAACTCTTATTATCAGGAATCTTATACATATATAATCAGTAGCGATTTACCTCGTGTCAACTGATGCACTGCCAGTTTGACTTTGGAGAAGTTGCCGCGTCCGATGTCGCCACAGAATCTGTAGAGACCAATGCGACGGCCAATTGTTACCTGAAGCAATTTGAAAAAATTGAATAAATAATTAATTTATATACAAACTAAAAAAATCTATTCAAATCTTCTATATCTATATATATTCTATATTAGACTAATTTCGAAAAACTGTTTTTTTTTAAATATATATATATTTGTGTAATATTGAAATTTGATCAATAAAATTTTTTTTTTTTTTTAGGATTTTTAAACATTTTCAAACTTCTCAATATATATATATATATATATATATATATATATATATATATATATATATATATATATATTTATTAATTTTTTGCAAAATAATAAATGTTAAACAAATTATTTAAATTTTTCAAAAAGCATTTTTTTTTAATCCTTTCTGTTAATTAATAAAGCAAATGAGCAAATAAAAAAAAACAACTTAAATTTGTCCAAAAAATTTGTGTTTATATTTATTTATTTTTTTAAAAACCTTTTTTTTATAGTTATTTTATTAATTTATTTCTCACAAGATATTTAAATTTCTGATGACTGAAATGATTAAATAGGTTTCTTTTTCTGACTGAAAGATTCGTGGAAGTATGAACAGAAAACAAATTTGAAAAGGGTTCTATTAATTAGAAAAAATATGTTTAACGTATATTAAAGATACAGATACATAGCTTTCAAAGAAGTTCCAGATACATAAGCTAGATGTACATCGAAATAAAAGTACTTTAATTTGAATATCGTCTTATATTCTAATAAGATCTTATGTAAAGAGCACATCTAACATTTAAACCACAAATGCACAAATGCTTGCTAAGCTGACATCTCTGACAGCTGCTGAAAAAAAAAATATATATCAACTAAGGGCAAATATTTTTCAATAGCTCTCTGGCAACTCAAGTTAATAAAAAAAAGCAGCAGCAACAATTGTAATTGACTTACTAATGCAATTACAAAGAATTTGACAAATGTCTGAAATGCAATTCGTCGTATAATCTACTTAGGCGAGGGTCAAGAGTAAACACATACACACCCACACACACACACACATATGTGGGATTTTCGAGTGTGGCTCGAGTGAGCTCAAGCTCATTTGCTTAGACGGGCTTATGGTTAGCCAAGGTCAAGCAGTTCTGCAATTTGGCTAAATGGAATTGGAGCAGAGTGCGGCAGCTTTTGTATTTGACGCTTTTCTTAAGCCAAAATGGGCGACCGAGCAGCCGCAGCCGCAGCGGCAGTTGCAGTCCTCGGGCCAACGTTAATTAACGCCGTGCAGTACGTGGCGTGTACGTAATGCGGCGGAATTACATTTGCCACACGCGCATTTCGTATGCACACAAAGCGACGACAAACAACAGCAACAAAACCAAAAGCGATGAATGAGCGCAGGCACACACCCTCAAACACACACACACACCCGCACACACTCACACAGAGTCTGCCTCTGTTCATGGGAGCGCAAGAAAATTAGCCTTGAACCACGACATAATTGCAGCGCTGTCGCAGCGACGCCAACGTCAACGCCGACGCCAACGGCAACGGCAACGGCCGCTGTTTGGTTTGTGCATTAGCTAACTAAGCTTAGACTGGGGTCACGGCCAATTGGTTTGCTTTGCGATTATAGCATCATCATTATCATTATTATTTGCTTTGCGATCATAGCATCATTATTATCATTATTATTTATATTATTTAAATTAAGAAAGTCTTGCTTATAGGAATCAATCAAGTTATAGTACTTTAACTGGAAGTTGCCCAAAACAGTTTCTAGGCATATACTTAAAGCCTTCTGTTTATGTTATTCAAAGTCAATAGAACTTTGCCCTAATGACTCAACTAAAATATCGATGTTTGGCTTTGTCTGTTATATATACTTATACATAATATATAAGATACATTATAAACAAAACTATTTATAAGTTGGTTAAAATAGAACTTGTTTATGGAGCTTCCACAACTGTTTCCTAATCGACTTCTTTTGCTGACTGTTAACATTAGTTTCTTTTAGTTTTAGCTAAATAATCAAAAAGAAATAAATAAATAAATAAACATATTAATAATAAAAAAATAAATAAATAATAAAATAAAAATAAATAAATAAATAAATAAAATAAAAAAAAACCAGAATAGTTTTTATAGTATTAAAATTTGTATGTTTGATTTTGATTTAAAAAATTAATATTTCTTAAAAAAAAATTTTTAACTTGCACATATTCATTATATACTTATATATTATATCTTTTAAATTTATTTTTAATCTTTATTAAATTTCCATAGAGGATTCATAGCTTTCATTTTTTTTTTTTTTTTTAATTAATGGAAAAGTACAAAAATTTGTTTTAATGTTGTTATAAAAAAATTTGTTTGATTTAAATTTAAATTTATTAAATTTGAATTCTTACATAAAAAAAATTCTTGAATAATTTATAAAAAAAATTTTTTTTAAATTATTTTTATTGTTTAATAATTTTTGCAAAAAAAAAATTTTTTTCCCATCATTTAAACTAATTTTTATTTTTTATGAGTTTTTCATAAATATTCTTGAAAACGTTTCATAACTTTAACAAAAAATGTTCAATATACTTTAATTTCAAATATTTCTCATAACAAAGTCTTCTATGATAACAATACATATATTATAATCTTCACTTCAAGTTTTCAAGTTTTTCTTACCACTCTCGCACAAGCAAAACTAGTTACAACTTGAATAAAATGTGAGCGTTTGCTTGTGGAACTTATGAAAAGTTTTATTTATCCACCCAACACAACTCAATTCAAATCAATTTCGCTCCTGGCTGTGACGTCAGCTGCGAACAGCTAGCTCAATCAACAGCCAACCGCAATCAAACCCAGACCACCCAAAACCACCCAAAACCACCCAAAACCACCCAGCAAAGTTGGGTGACCGCAAGCTGAAGCTGAACTCTTTATTGGCACTCACCTCGTGTCCACATCTGGGATCGCATTGCAACGCTTTGGTCAGCCGCTGATAAGGCGGCGTTGGTGCTGGCGGCTGACAAATTGTCAGCGGCGGCAGCGGCGTCGACAGCGGCGTCAACTGCGTCGCTTTCACAGTAGCTGAACTGCGCAGCGTATTGGTATCCACGGCTGCCGTTTTGCTGCTGTCTCTGTCTCTGCGCCTGGGAGGGAGTCAGTCAATAGGGCTTTGATGGCAACTTGTTGGACGCGTCGTCGTTGGCGTTGGCGTTGGCGTTGGCGTTGGCGTTGGCGTCGTAGTCAGCGTCGTCGTCGGCGTCGTCGGCTAGCTAAGGGTGTGTGTCTGCTCCCAAGTGCCGTTACCAACTACTCTGCCTATTCAGTTGGCTTTTGTTGCGCCAGTTGCCGCTTCAAATGCCCAGCTTGTTGTGTTTGCTTCGCTTCTTGGTTGGCTGCCCAAAGTGTTGCCTTACATCATAAGGACCTGCGTTGAAATCTGAAAGCAAATAAATATATATATATATATATATATATATGTGTGGTAAGGCCATGTACAACAAAGTAATATATATTAGCTATTCGAAAATGAAAACCTAATCCGAAAAAGTTCAACAGAATTTAATTACTTTTAGCCAAAGCCAAAGTTCGGCCAGCAAGTAATAAAATATAAAACAAAAACAAAAATTTCCCGAAAATTCAATTTTTATAAAAACAATAGCTAATATGAAAACTAATCAAATTATGCTAAAAAGAAAACCTTCAGTAAATATTTGATTTCATATTTAATTGGATCCGACAGCGACACCGACACCCGCTCTGCTCCAACTGTTGCCGAACTGTCTAATAAAGGTCACAACTGTTTTGATATTCTGCAATAATTAAGGACAAGAGCTTACGGGCACAGACATTGCAAAAGTTTTGGCCGGCCCCTTCGTAATCAATATGCGTTGGCCGCGCCGCCTTCATCTAATTAGGATGGGCCGACGACAGGGACTATCAAGTTTTGGTGCTAAGAACGAAGACGTGGCGAGAAAAGATTTCCAATAAAGCAATAAGCAATGCTGTGTAATAATTTAATAATAAAAAGGACTCAAGTGAAAGAGATGTTGGCTAGCGATTTCAACTCTTCCATAAAATATATGGCCAAGACCCAAGTGGAAACCTTAGGGGGACGCTCGGCGCGCCAAAAGTTAACGTGAAGTAATTACGTAAATGGATTTTTCTGCGTTGCTCGAATTTCCCGCACGTCCTCTCAAATGAAACGCAGACAACAACAGCAGCAACAACTTGAGCAACAGCAGCAGCAGTAACAATCATGTTTATATGGCTGTTGCCCTCGAAGCGTGACAGGAAGTTGCGAAGGAAGGAAGCTAGCAGAAGGCGCGCTCTAGAGATATGGCCAACAATATCTCAACTATAAACATTTTTAAAATATTATGGGGACGCCGGAATAGAGGACGCCGCAAACTTTTTATGACAACTGTGCGACAAGTGACGTAATTTTTTATGATTGACTGACAGCCGGCCCGCCACGAGCTATTGCGGTTAGAGCGTTGCGGTCAGGGTGTGTGAGAGAGGATCTACGTCTGTGGTTGGATGCATAGATTTGTAGGAGTGGCAGCAGCAGCAGCAGCAGCGGCAGCGGCAGCGGCAGCTTCAAGTGTGCGTGCAATTAAATTTACATTCACAGTCACATTCATTTCCATATACACAATTCCATTTACATTTCCAGATAGCGTCGCAGCAGCCGTTGGCATTTTTCCACGGCGCTCAAAAGTATGCAACAATTTTTTTGCGTTGTACTTATCAAACATGGCGCAGGCAAAAGCACTCGAATGTAATTGCAGCTATGTGTATGTGTGTGTGTGTGTGTGTGTGTGTGTATGTGTGCTAGTGTGTTGAGTTACCTTGAATGTTTCTTTTGCCACTCGACACTGGAGCGCATACATTTGCATGCTAATGTTACCTGTGCCCCTCCCTCCTCTTCCACTCTAACAACTTGCTCTATCCGCTGCTTCACCTCTCAGGTGCTTGTGCGTGCTGCTAGAATTACACTTTTAATTACAAAACTAAACATGAATGCATTTTGATATCAAACGAAAACCGAGACAAGGCTCACTGATGTCTGCTCTAGATGTGTTTGGGCAGCCGGCGTGCCGTGGCAGCCACATCCAGTTGTCAACGAGATGAATGCTCCGACTCAGATGGGGAAATGGGAGCAATGGGATATACTGCACTTAGACTGGTCATATGTGGGTCATGCATAATTAAGTGCGCCCAGCAAATTGCAACTAGTGTCTGTCCATGTGTCTGTTAGGAGTCCTATAGAGTGCATAAATTGAAAGTAATTAGCTGTGCAGTTGCAATGAAAATATTTTTTAAGGAATATTTTCTTAACATTTTCCATTTGTGAATATTTGAAATTTATGTGTGAAGCAATTTAAATTTGTATTTGATTTTTCATAAATTTAGATTTCATAACTAAGAAGTAAATTAAAATATAATTTTTATAAATTTAACATAATTTTATAACTCTTAATTTTTTGGTGTCTAATTTTATGTGTGATGCAATTTTTATTTAAGGCAAATTTTTATATATTTTGATTTGATAATTAAAATATAAACTTTAATAAATTTTTATAAATTTAACAAAATTTTGTAACTTTTATTTATTCTTTTTTAATTTTAATTTTATGTGAAGATATTTTTAAGTTAAATTTTTAAATATTTAGATTTAATAATTAAGAAGTAAATTTTAATAAATTGTTTTTTTTTTTTCTCGATTTCAATAATGCTTATAATATTGTTTCTTATTAAAAAACTTTTCATATATCTGTTATTCCTATCATCTATCTATCCCATTTCTGTTTTATTGCTCTACTTTCTTTAGCAGTTTTTATATTTTCTCGCAGTGTAGCTGCACTTTGAAGCCTTTCATTTTAAGTTTTCGTCTAATTGGTGCTACAAATATTTTACTTGTGCAACTAGAATTTTGGAAGAGGACTATGAATAGAATAAAAGGATACTTCTAGGTATTACAAAAGTTGTTTTTATTTGTTTGTGTTGTAAAAACAACATCAAGCATATGAAGTTACGGCAATAATTAAAGATTTTACAAGAATTTTGAACCTATCCATCATTATCAGAATACCATAGTACCGAGAACAACAAAGTACAGATATTCTATACTATGTCTTAAAATATATGAACATTTAGTTAGCATATACATCTAGTTAAATATGTTTATATATAATCTACATTAGATAGGTTATTAATAACAAACAAAAGTGTAATCAATTCGATTTATCACCAGCTGAAAATTAATTGATTAAGTATGTATATGCCTGAGCTGAACTATAAACAATTTAATTTCTACTATGCTCCATGCATATTCAGACCTTCAGCCATAAATAACAAACAATTATTTATGAGTGCGCGAGCCAGGAAAAATTGAGTGAGTTGCTGGGCAATTTATGATACTCGCTCGCGAAATGAAAAGAGAATATTGATTATGTGTAATGCTCGTCTGACGTCCATTATAATATTATATATAGAGATATAAGAGAAGCGTGGCAAATTGCAAAAAATTATGACTTTTAAAGCTTAGCCCTTAAAGTTCCAATAATTGAGCTTTAGTTAACAGCAGACACCCTTTTTAGATATACCATAGTTGATTCAACTTTTTGTAAGATTTTGAACGTGTAGCATGCAGTCGTTGACACCCGATTGCAGCATTCTTATTTGTAAATTTCAGCAAGTGCTGCCAGCGCAGCTAAGCAAATCAATTTGTAATGCAACTCGACTGGGCAATTGGTTGGCTGAAGCCTTCAGTAAATAGGCTGCTCAGTTTTTCCGATTTTCATTGCACATAATTTTATTATTAATCTTGCTCTTGAGCGCAGCCTCCGAATAGCAAAGAAAAGTTTGCTACGGTTTTCTTCTTCTTCTGTTTGTTTTATTTAGTTTTTTCTTGTTCTCATTTTGGGTCAAGTTCAATTGGCAACATTAATTCTAAGGACTTGGCACTTGGATGCGGCACAAGTTCAAATAAATTGAATGCCTCGTAGCGCTAAGTGAGCGTGGCGCCTCTCAACCTCCCAACCTCCCAACCTCCCACCGTAATTGCTAATAGCACCCCCTCGATACGAGATCTATTTGAATTTGTAACAAGCTGATGCGTTGTCTGTTCGCATTATTAAAATATTTGCATGACTGATTCATGTGCGAGCGCAACAAGAACAAGATGCGTAGATGTCGCGGCATGCAAAAATAATGCATTCAAAAGAGAAGAGTGGGCGGACGGGGCGTGGCAGCGTGTGGGCGTACGGCATGAAAATAGATGTGCTCCAAAATAAGCTGCAGCTGGCTAACGGGCACAAGGACACTTATTCTTGTTGCTGTTGTTGCTGTAATGTGTGGTCAGCCAAGTGCAGCATCTGAATAATTTGTTATGCCACGCCTATAGTCAGCCCATGGCAGGCTAGAAAATCAATGGAAATCTGCATAACAAGCGCCATAACATGCTGGAAAACCATATTCAAACAACAAAGCGAAAAAGATGGAGTGTAAAATAAACAATAGACATGAGCTGAGTAGAAGCAGGTTGGCGTAGACTCAGTCGGCTGCATAGAAATGGCATTTATCACACAATTTGCACGTATAATTAATTAGTTTTTACGCTCGAGTCAAAATAAAACCGGAATTCCGCATTCTACATTCAAATTCAATTTCAATTTGAATTTCATAAAGCAAAAGCGTCAACAAGAAACAGTTAAGTGCTAGTAGGAGCAAAGCAAGAGACAGAGAGTGAGAGAGAGAAAGAGACAGGATGTGCCGGTATGTCCTTCAATTTCAATTTCAACTCAAGTCGTTGGAGCTGGGTTGGGGTAGGGAGCGTTGAGGGTGGCACATAAAATGCTGTACAACAACATTGAATAAATGAGAACCATAAGTTGAGCAAATAACAGAACGAAAGCTGACGACAAACAGAGACTCTGTCATTTGATATGTGATATAAGACAATTAAATAAAATTAATAGCAATAATTATAAAAAAAAAATAATAAAATCTAATAAAATTCAATATACGTTTTATATGATATTTCAAATATAATGTATTATTTAATTTTTTTTAATATATAATAATATAATATAATATAAGAAATCACTTTTCTCTGGAACTTCTCATATTGTATATTTAAACTGAGCAGGATTCTTACATATATTATAAAACTAAAATGTTATTCTTACTCTGAAAACTTTGACTGGTTTTTATCAGAATTTTCTAAGCTAAAAAGGAAGCATTTAAAATTTTTAAACCAAGCGAGATTGAACCTTTATTTTTTGTTATATAAATATATTATATTATAATTACATTTTTAAATTATTTTTTATATATATTTTTATAATATTCATTTATTCATTAAATTATTATTTTTTAATTTTTTTACTCTATTATTATTATCTGTTTTGTTTTGCTTTACCTCTTGTTTGGTAGAAAACATATTTTTATGGCATACTTGATAAAGCATAGAAAAAATATAATATTTTTTGTTTTTTATTTTCTTTTTTGTTTTATTTTATCGTGTGTTTAGTAGAAAACATATTTTTATGTGCTACTTAATAAAATATAAAACACCATCGAAGTAAGTATTTCAAAAGTTATTCAAAAATTAAATTTAAATTTAATTATTAGCAAAATTAAAACTCTCAATAGTTTTTCTAATATGTAATGTAATGTTATTTATTTATTTTGTTTATATATTTATATTTGATTACTAAAACATAAATATTTTTACACAAATTTATTTATTTTACTTTTTTATTTTTATTTCTCTTGCTAAAAAAAAAAATTTTTAAGTATAGTATATGCAAATTTTGAAAGCCATTTTTAACATATCTAATTGCTGCATTTTTCCACGTTGTTATATTTTTTTTCAACACATTCTTCTTAGTTTAGTAGCCATGCAAACCACAGCACGCACTCACTGCAGATAGCTCACGTTTGCTATAACTAAATTATTAAGTTCTATATAAATTCTACCTTACACACCCACACGCACCCACACATACACACGCACTGTCTAAGTGCAGCTAATAAATAACACTCGAATTTGAGAGCTTGTGCAAATGGTAAGTTAAGTGCCTGGGCACTGGCTCTTACAGCACTGTGTTACAAGCAACTCAACCGAACCAAAGTGCCCGCCATTATAATTCTCTAATGGGAATTCGCAATAATGCAAATACTCGCACTTCCCAGTCAACCGCAGGCGAGCACATGGAGCCACTCGGCCAGGCCAGAAGAGACCAAACGCCGATAAGGCTAGCAAAAATTTCACTGTTTCCATACCCTGTACACAGTAGTTGATGACATAGGGCAGTGAATGTCTTGAGTTATGATCTAATTTGGTTGTATGTGAAATAGTTTATCTTAAGATCATGTCAAAATATTATTATTTATTGATCGTGATACTTGCCATCTTGATTTTAAAGAAAAACAGAATCATTTCTTGTTATTTGCACATGAGAGACTTAAAATGTATTCTTAAGATTATATCTAAATATCCAATATGAAAGCTCTTGTTAAATATTGGCATTTATCCCACAAACCTACAACTTTTTACCTTTTGTAAAACTCTTTTAGAAATCCTTCAAAAAACTATAAAAAAAACCAAAACTTTTGCCTTACTTCAATTTTGCCTTGCTTTGGCACTTATTGCAGAGTATCTAACAGTTGTTCACTATACATGACTAATTCGTGGGGTTTTTCTCTTTGATAGCTAAGCAAAACGACAAAGTTGACTGCCAGAAGTTAGAGTTCGAGGGAAGTACGAGGTCTGAGTCCATTTGAACGCGTTTTTTCCCAGAGTTTTGGCTAAGAAATGAAATAAAAATTTGCATACAATCAAAAGAGTAGAAAAGCAAAAAAAAAAAAGCAGAAAACCGAAAGTTTTTTTGGCGGAAGTTGTATGCGAATGTTCGCATGGGCGTTAGGGCGACCTAAGTGGGCGTGGTCAAGAAGAAGAGACGCCGTAAGGTGTAATGACTGTAGAATGTCGTAAATTTTTAAATTGCTTTGCTTTTTGCATCGCTGCGCTGTCTACGCCTGTGTGTAATTTGTGCAGTTATTTCAACCTGGGGCAGACACTGACCCCCACACTCACCAATACACTTGCAGACACATTAAGCAACACACACACACACGCACACACACACACATACCTGCTGGGAGTTTTTGTGCAGCAAGTCAGAGGCAAAGCTTAGCAAGTGAGCCGCCTTCTGTTAACTGAATGTCAAATCTATTGTGGCGATTAAAAAGGCGCTGATAAACACACTCACACACACTTACACAAAAACTTACACACACATACTCACACACTCATGCATGAGTAGCTGACGCCAACTGCTGAATTGTCATCGAGCTTAAACAATTTAAAGCAATCAAAAAACTGTGCAAAAACGTTTACGATAAATATAAAGAAAACACGACTAATTGCAGCTGTCTGCGGTGTTCGACTATGAGATGCTCTGTAAAATTTAAAAAAATAATATTTATTAACATTAAAAGAAATCAATTTCAAAAATTTTTAATTTTTTTAATTTTACAGAGCAGTTATTTTTGAAACTAATTGAAAGCAATTTCAATAATTTGTATTTGTTTTTAATTTTACAGAACATTTCATATATATTAGCCCCTAGTGCATAACAGCTCGAACTGCAGATACCCTGTAAGCATATAGTACTTACTAAAGACTAACAGTTATCAAGTTTGGATTTACTTGCTTTACCGAAGCTGAGCTGAGTTATGCTAAATGCAATTAAAATGCATAATAGCGCCACTAGAGGAAACCCTCTAGACATATTTATATACATTTTGAATAGCTTCGATATATATTTGGTGTGTGGTTCAGTTCGTTTATGAATATTTCCGCATATTTATACAATCTGCAGATATCTAAAAAATATGAAAATATAATCTATTTCTATTTCTATTTTTTCTCAAGAGTATTATAAAAAGTAATTTACATAACGTCATTTACATTGAGCAAATTGATATACCCCAGCTGTACACTGTATAGAACATAGAGAGCACTATACATAGCATATACAAGGCATATGCTGGGGAGTACGTACAACGGCCAGCTAATGCTTATTGCTTGCACATATTATAGGTATAGATTTGACTACTCACTAATAGGTATACCCCACTTGTCGTCTGTCTCTAGGGTATACGAAGAAATAGAGCAGCTGTCATAAGCCGTGTGTGAATGGCCAGTGAATCGACACCCAAGCGAGCGACACCGAGAGATGATGTCAAGCCTAATTTGTTGGCTATATTGGAGCAGCCGTGGCCAGGCGGCGCACTCAATGCCGAATGCCCCATTCAATGGAGGGCGGCTCAAGTACAGTGACACGCACTTGTGACGTGCCCACGACGACGCGTCGAGGCACCACTGTACACACTGTCGCGTCAGCTCCATTGATCACAAATGCTGTGCTTAGCTAATAGCTATGTAACTGTGTAGCTATGTGTGTGTGTGTGTGTGTGTGCAGCCTCTCATCGATAGATTTGTTTTGGTCTTTTGTTGACTGACTGACTGACTGACTAATATATACATACATACATATATATAAATATATATATATAGAGATTAATATATATACTTATATATAGACGCTAACTGAACGGCGCCCGCGTGTCATGCAAATTAATAATAATTAGGCGTGTTTCAATTTCCGTTAGCTTTTGTCTCAATTTTCAGCGGCCAAAACAAAGTCATCTAATCGAGATGAAATGCTCCGATTACAAATGTGAGCAGACAAAAGAGTCTATTGTACAGACGTAAGTACATTAATCTTAAGTGTCGAACAGCTGGGAAAGTCATTTGTAGTTGCAGTGACAAAGAGAGAGAGAGAGAAAGATAAAGAGGGATAGATAAAAGCCATTGTACTAAAGAGCTGAAGTAAAAATGGAATGTATATGAAGAACTAAAGTTTTTTTTACTGCAAATTTTACTTTAACAACTCTTGACTAGAATTGTACCAAAATAAAATTTGTTAACCAAAGAGATTCAATTTTGTTTCTCAAACTTTAGGACCTGCCCCTGCTTTAAACACAGTATTCTCTAATCTCTTAAAGTTTTATAACATAATAAGCAACTGCATTGCAATGATAAATTTCAATAATAGACTATATATACAGACATACATTTGTCTATATATATATAAGCATCTAGAAATACTCGCTAATTACTAAACAAGTATTCATATTTACAAATAGCTCAACTTTCTATTTATATCACTAATCTCAAGTAAAGGGGTCTGTGCATTAGCATTTTTAATTGCTCCATAAGCGATATGATTTCTAAAAATAATATTCTAGTAAAACAAACCAGAATAAATAAGTAAATAAAAACAAAAGCAGAAAAAAAAAGCCGCCTGCCTTTTAGAACCGCAATCCAAAGATATCAAGGGCATGACCAAATATATAATATATAGTGCTACGTCAGCTGAAACAGAATAAAAGTAGTAAACACGATTAAAGACAGTTCCACTATTCACTGGTTCAAGCACCTCAAATTGTTTACATAGTTTTGTATATCTAAACACTATAGAGCGATTAGAGAGCAGCATATAAATAGGAAATGCATCAAAAGCATTGGCATTGTAAATGGATTCCAGATAATAAGTTTATTTTTAAATTTTGAACTCAATTTACAAATGATAATTGCAAAAAATAATAAATTTTTATCATTTGTAGAATATTATTTCTTATGAAAATTTTGATTACTTTTTTTTTAAGTTAAACTTTACCCATTAAAATTCTCATAAATTTTGTTAAGCATAATGTTTGATTGATTTGATTCTCAATGTGTTTGAGATAATGTTTCGTACCAACTTTAATACCCACAAAGAGGGATTGAGAACTTGTAAATATTTATATTATATTATTTTAGGCTTCAAGGCATTTTGAGCCTTCCGTGCGCTAGAGCTAAAATTTGAATTACCAATTAAAATATTATATTTAAATCATATTCATATGATATCTATTCACAAAGAATCGCGCATCTTAAATTTTTGGCCACAAATAAAACACTAAAGATGCCGCAACGACCCTATTCCACATATTTAGCCCACCTTAACTGTTACTTGTTTCCACAACTGCAGAGGGCCATGGCCCTTTCATGAAAGGACGACGCTACTCAACAGTTGAGGAAATAAAGACGGCATCGAGGGTAGAGCGGATGCTCGTGTGACCATAGCAAATGATTTTTGAAGTGCTTTGACGATTGGAAAAATCGTTGATGCAAGTGTATAACAACAGATGGGTACTACTATAAAGGACGCAAAAAATATATATTCCTGAAAAAAATAAAAATAAATAAACATTCTGAACAACACAAAATTCGCAGTAAAGAGAAGTTATACAAACAAAAATAATCAAGGTATATATATATAGATTCAAAGAATCGAGATTGATAAATATTTGTGAACAAAATCGATTCACTTTTAAAAAAATTATGAGAGTTTGAAATCCATGAACCACAAATTGCGAGCTTTATAGAACGAATGTGGTGAAGCACAAACCCAGGGAAAAACGAAATTTATGAACAGCAAAAATCAGTTAGGCATTGAAAAGTTTTGAAGTGGGCTAAGTGGGCTAAGTGGACTGCCACAGACCTACCCCAAAAAAAAAAAAAAATAAAAAAATAAAATAAAAATAAAAACTCTCACGCACACACATAGAGTAAGAGAGAGAGAGAGAGAGAGAGAGAGAGAGAGAGCCATATAGAAACAATAGAGAGACAACTTTTTTCAACTTTGCTGGCAATAAATTTAACGTTTGTTTGTAATTGCATGCAACATTTAATTTAATTTACACTCAACATATTTAAATACTTAATATTGCAAATTATTTATTTAAATGCAGTCATGCTTATTATGCGTGTGTGTGTGTGTGTGAGTGTGAGTGTCTACATATTTATAGCACAGATGGTTGCATGAGGACTTTGCCCATGTTTTTATATATATTTATAATATTTTTAGGCACAATGAGCGATGGCAATGAGTATTTGAATAGGCCTCGACTCGAGTGCGTGCATGAATGAATCTTTTAGTGTGTCAGTGAGTGAGTGTGTGTGTGTGTGTAAGTATACATTAATATTATAATACATACTAAATGGCAACCAAAAAGAATTACAAATAATAAGCTGCACGCCCATTTTCACAGCAATAAAGTCAATTTAGTTAGTGCGGCGCTGGCTTCATTAACTGCAGTCAAGCGCGCGACATCGTCGGCAAACACACAAGACCCCAAACACTCACACACTCGCACGCAGTCACACACTCACACACCCATGCACACAAACACACACACACACACAAAGACACACTGTCTACAGCTTTTCTTGGTGCGCTTGCTGCATATACAAATATTTGACGTAGCTGCTTTACTTAAGGTTCTTTTTTTTCACTTATTTATTTATTTATTTGTTGCGTGTGAATTAGGAGCTCAATTTGCTTGATAAGAAGCGTTGAGGCTGACGTTCACGTTGACGTTGACGTTAACTGAGACTGTTTATAAGCAAGAAAAAAAGACTCTGAAGCTTGAGAGTATGCAAATCAAATGGGTATATCGCCATGTCTGCGAGAAAAGCGCAGTTAAATAATTGAATCTTTGGCAATTACTTGAAATTTGCATTATCCTCTTGTCAAGTGACTGGAGCATTGTGTATGAATTAAATTAAATTTACAATAATGCAATTTTTAGTTGACTTACATATCATCAGTGAAAATTGTGCTAAGTTATGTTAGACTATTCAAATTTTTATTTGACATGAGTTTCAATACTCTTATAATGCTTGAGGGCTTGTCAAAGTAGATCTGGCAATTCTTGAAATGTGACTTGTTTTCATATACATCATATATGTAATGGTATTATAAACAGTTAACAGTTGTCGTTATCTCAGTTGACAAGAAGTGGGTTAATTTAAATAGATTTAGTTAGAAGTTGTTGATATCCTAGTTGACAAAAAGTTTGTATTTTTTATAGTTAAAGTTAACAGTTAGAGTTAAGTGATAACAAGTTTCAATTGATTCAATTAACAGTAAGCATTGCAGACAACAGACAACTATTCTTATCATATCAGTTGTAGTTATCCTAGTTGACAACAGCTTAGTAGTTTTAATATATCTAGTTAACAGCTGTCATCCCAGTTGACAGCATGTTAAATAAGTAACTCAAGAAACCGCCGTATATTATCAATGTTATAACAGCTTGTACAAAAATAAGCCACAAATTTTGAGTTTGCATCAAAGAGTTATACAAATTTAATCAAAGTAAAGCCTAATCTAAGTTAGCAACTTTGGCTCAAACGCCTAATCATAAATTCGGAAATGCCCTGACTAAAAGAGAATTCCAATCATACGCTTCACCCGCTGACAGAGATTTCTTTTGACTTAGGCTTGATTAAAATGCGACATTCCTTGACGCTTATTAAAACCATCATATGCTAAAGTGAATCACTTGACAGCCATCAGCGTCAGGGCGTCTCACTTCCAGCGTCGACATGGAAATTTCGCTCAGTGTGCCCGTTATGTCTCCATTTGGTATGCAATGCAAAGTTTTTCAATTCCTTTTTTTTTGCGCTTTACTCTTTTTTGGTTTATGCATAATGTGCGTTTAATAGGGCTGCCAGTGCCTGAGATGTTTGGGAAGCTGACAAAATGTAACGCATACGCCATGTGGCACGCCAAGGCATTGTTAAGAGCTTACCAATGTGAGGGAGTGAGTCAGTGTGCGTGTGTGCGTGTGTGTGCGTGTGTGTGTGCGTGTGTGATGTGCATTGTTAACTTTGCTGCCTTGAAACTGATTATTACTGGTTGACACATTCGCTTGGCTCGTCAACATCAACATCATCGACAACGGCATCAAAATGAAGCATACGACACGTTGAGCGACTTATAGACAAAGCACACTGCACTTCTATTTGTGTGCGTGCTCGAGCGAGAGTATGTGTGTGTGCGTGCGTGTGTGTGCTCTCTCTTTATTTGCACGGGCAGTCGTAATACGCTTTAGTTTTGCAATAGGTTTTACGCTTGGCAGGCAAACGAGAAAGTGTAAATAAATAAACAAACATATTACGACAAATGAGAATAGAGCATAGAGAATGGGTGAATAGTGCGAGAGAGTGAGCATGAAAATATGGTAAAAGAAATAGGCAAGAAGTCAAAGACATTTGCGTGTGCGTGTGCATTCGTAATACGAATGGGGAATCTTGAAAATATTGTATATTCAAATTTTGTTGTTAAAGCACAAAATTTTATGTGCGATGATCTAGGAATTTGGGTAAGAAAGCTTATAGATTTTTGCAAGCATGAAAGTATTTTCGCCTATATTCTTATAGATTCTTTTTGTAATCTAAAGATTAATTTATATAAATAATAAGTATTTTATTGACTATGAAAGTATTTAGCTTATAATACTTTTAGTTATATAGTAATAATCGTTATTAATCAAGCTCAACATCATGAAAGTACTTAAAGTGTTAAAAAATCACTCGACGACATATTTTGGCATTTTTAATGATTTGCTAAATTTCTTAAGAATGCTTTAATTAAGCTTTTTGTACAAATTGGAAGTGTATAGTATTACTTTTGATTCAGCAAGTGCAACCTTTTTATGACTATACAATTCGCAGAATTTCCTAAAACATACATACATGAGTCCACATCTAAGCTATAATGTATGTATATGTATGTATGTACATATGTCCGTATATAGCGCATCGCCAACTCGTCTGGGCACATACTCTTCGCTTTTTTTCGCACACGTATTTTGTAATCTTTAGCCAGGGCAAAGCTGTTGCTACTAGTTGCGGGCTATTGCCCCACAGCGCATTACATTTGATTATGTGTCTTTACGTGTTTGAAAGTATGCGTGTGTGTGAGTGTATGTTTATTAGTGTGTGTATTGGTAGCCGGGTACTACGCCTTATAAATTCGTTTGCCCTCTCTCTCCGCTTGTCCCTTTTTTTCGCCATTGCCCATTGAACGAGAGACGACCCGAATGACGGCGACGTCGACGCCAACGCCTGCGGTGGCAGCGACGCCAACGGCAGCAAACGGCAGCAACAGTCACAGGAAGGAAGCTTCAAGACACGATTAAATCAGCAAATAAAATAGCAAGTGAATGGCAAGAGAGCAACAAGAAATTGAAGAAAGGCAGCTCGAAGCGTATGCGAATGCAAACGTTGCAGAAAAGAAATAAAGAAAAATAACGGGTAGAGACGGCAGAGGGAGCGTAAGCGTAAGCGAAAGAAAAATAAAGTGTGAGTCGGGCAAATGCAAACAACATCAATGCAAAAGTAAAGTACAAAAAAAATTCAAAAAAAAAAAAAGAAGAGAAATAAAACCGTTCTTTATGATTCTATGCAGTGTGTGGAAGATGGAATACCCTTGGAGATATGTAAGCAGAGCAGTCGAAGAGAATTTATTGATGTAGAGTGGCTTAACCAAACAATTCAATTCGATTCGATGTGATTTGATTTGTTCTAGTAGATAGTATGCTAGCAAAATAGAGAATATTGCCTGTGAGTGTAGAAGGAATTACATCTATGTTTACACACAATGCATATCGAAATCAACATACCCTACACGTGAATCTCAAATGGTTAAGCAGTGAATATTTCAAACCAAATTTGTTATGAATAAGGGAAGGCAGCAGCAATAGGAGCAGAGTGGAGAGGCAGAACATGTAGGCGCGAGCAGGCAGCCACTAGTACAAGTAGTAGAAGAGCAGACGTAAAGCAGCGAGCGTTGACTGACTAAGGTCGACTTTTTGATTGAATGCATAGATAAATGAAGGACAGGTAGCGTTCGCAGTGGAAATGGAAAATTGATTACAGCATGTTGAGAAATGTAAATACAAATTCGATAGGGGAGGGATTTTTACACTACAAACACACACATACATACATACATATGTGCATACATAGATATATAGCATATTCATTTTTATAGATAAGCATTCAAATTGCAAGAGATTGGCCCAATATGTTATCTACGTCAAATTGTTCATTGCGGTCTATATAAAGTTCTACAACTGTTGCTACCACTCGACAAATTACAAATTGTGATAACAGCAGCTATCATTATAAATAATGATGGCTGTTATTTAGCAGAACTTGACAACTGGATAGGTTATTATATTCAGTATGATATTATATACATATAAAACATTATAGCCCGAAAGAGGCGTTAACACACGTAATATTATGTCAATTATGAATGCAGATCTGTTTACATAAATATTTCGCTGTTTACTCTCCTTTTATCTACTTCAAACAACAAAAATAAACATTTAAATATAAGAATAAATTAGATGTGTATAAACATTTTTGTGGAAGGCGCCAAAGATAAATACGCCGGATTGTTGATACTTTTGCTAATAATAATAATGTATTTGTATATAAATGTATGTATATAAATGTACATATGTACATATAAGAGCTTTTATCATATTGACAGATGACTTGGAAAAAATGGTAAAGTAAAACAGTAGAGACATCGTCGTATAGATTAGGCGAAAAAGGTATACATTGGTAGGGCGATAGAAGGAAGATAGGGCTTGGTAGGGATACAGAGATTATAGAGCGGGAAAGAGGAAGAGAGAAAGAGATAGAAGGAGATAGAGACAGTGAGAGCGAAAGGAAGTGAGAAATACACCGACAGGGAGAGAAAGAGAAACAGAGGTATAGAGATAGACAGAGTTATAGAAATAAAGATACTGATAGAGACAGAGAGGGAAAGACAAAGACATCCTATGTATATCTATATACTTATTCTCCCTAAGTCTGACTCTCTTTATACTTCTCTAGCTCTGTCTATCCTCCTCTCACACTCGAAATTGACCTATTTTAAAAACGTGTAATTAAGAGTAAAAAGTCAACCGTATCCTGAAGTTTACGGTTCAGGCGCATTTTTAATTGCTGACAAAATGTTTAATTGCTCAAAGAGCTTAAAACATGAGCGCACTGAAATGCTCATTAACATTGAATTACCTGTCGTCTTTGTATCAATTAAAAGTATGACAAAAGAGCATTTAAATTCTTAAATATACACAAATATACATATGTTGAAAATGGTTTTAAAAAATTTCATTAAATCATTAAAATTCGGAAAACATTTCTCTTATTTGATTAACAAGTAATTAAACCGATATCATTTGATTGCTTTTAATTAAACGCAATGTTCTGCACTATCTAGCAGATTGCTGAACGGAACTGCTTGTATCTGATATATTACAAAGTAGTCAGCCGCAAAAAGTATATATGTCTGTATATGGAGTATGTATATATATTATATTCCTTTATGTACATATATCTATATACGTACGTTCATAAAGTTCAGTTTATGTCCACACACGAGAGGAATAAAAAAGAGCCTGATAATAATGGAGAATAAAATGCCAGATGGAAGTTGTTAGCACAGGTAACCAAAATATATATGTATATAATATAATAAATTTATGTATGTATGTATGTGTATACACTATATGAAATCGCATTATTTTCCCATCTTGTGGCAATTACGTAAAACCAGTAGCCAAGCGTATTAGCCACAGTTCGGAGTCAACGAGCCAATTAGACTACAATACGCAGCACAAACCTAATCGAGAGATGGTCAAAATAAGAAAAGAAATTCACGACCAACTTGAAGTCAAAATAAAGTTACGTGTCGTTGTACACCCGCTATACACCTCCTCTATGACACAACAACAACAACAACTACAGCAAGAGAAAAGAAAAAAACACTCTGGCAAATCATTGTCGAGCAAATTGCTTCGACCTGAAGTTGGGGGAGATTTCATTCAGTTGTTTTTTTATTTTTTTGTATTTTTTATATCTGTCTGCCCAAAAGACAACTCATTCGCATTGGTAGTTTCCCAAGCTTTTCGCGCTTGTTCTGACATGCTTTGTCTCTGGCGACGAGGGTCGGCTCGAAGCAGGGGAGGGTGGCGGGCGGGGGGCGTGGTTGAAGAGGGGCGAACGTTTTTATAGCAAGTCAAAAACCTATTAATGCTCAGCCAGCGCGTTCAACTTGTTACAATTCTTTACATTTGACTCTCTTTCTGTATTTGTGTGTTGTTTCTTTTTTTTTTTTTTTTTTTTGTATTTCCGTTTGTTTGCAAACTTATTTATTATATACCCTGCAGGGCGTCGGAAATGGCGGGTTTGATGATGAATAGAATTGATGGGAACGCAAATGTTTGCTGGAATTTACTTTTGAATTTTGAAATTCTATGAAATATAACGAAAATTTTGTATAATATAAATTAATTAATTTAAACTAAAAATAATCATTGTAAAATTACTACACACTATTTAAAAAAAATTACTAAAAATATCAAATACAATAAAAAGTAATATATTTACAAGAAAATAAAGTTAAAACATATATAATAAATATATAAATACATAAAAAATATATATAAAATCATACATATATATTAGAACTCATTTTTCTAAAAAAAAACATGCTTAAATTTTTGTATTAAGAAATAATGTCAGAATACAATATTTATGCTAGAGTTTATTGTAAAATAATAAAAATAAAATACTTAAAATATATATGTACTAAAATTTGCATTGCTTCTCTAGACTATCAATAAAGTGACTTTAGACAAAGATAATCTTTTTCTCAGGATATTTTTTAGTCTAGCAGCCAACTTCATAAAAGACATATAAATGGGCCATGTATTATTTTTTGCAGTTTCCTAGGGTATTTCCTGGTCGATCACACACACAACTTGAGCATTATTTATGGCTTAACCTTTAGACTAGATTTTCTCTTTTACGAACAATAAATTGACAATGGACCAGGACGATCTAAAGCTGTTTTCCAGGGCATTACGCTGTCGATCAGTTTATTACATGCCCATTATTATTTATTTTCAACAATTTCCGCTAGTTTGACTTTACTATGTGGCTTTGCATTAGAGTCGCTTCTGCTGTATATGTTTTGGGTACGGGTTTTTGGGTTTCAATACCTAGACTGCCACACGAATTTATCTCTCTCTAAGTGTGTGTGTGTGTGTGTGTTTGGGTGTGTGTGTTTCATATGGCGCATTGTTTGATAGGCCTTCCTATCCTTTCCCGCTGCTGCTCGACCCCCTGCCCGCAGTATTTGGCAGTGTGTCGCAACTTGAATCGATACATGGCAGCAATAACGGCGGCAAATTTCATAAATAGCTTCATGTCAGTTGAAAATTTTTGACTTTCGGCTATGACAACCCCGCCCGGGCCCCACATTCTCCACTTACTCCGCTTGATTGAGTGCAGTACATGTGGCACAAAATGAATTTCAATTAGGGTAAGTGGAACAGCTGCCTGACTCTACCTGACTGCCCGGCTGCCCGGCTGCCTACCTGCCTCTAATTAAGGACTGCGCGTGCCTGTTCAGGATCATTTCGCTTCTAATTCAATAAGTCAACGATGGCACATCAAGTGGACATTGACTGGAGAAATAATCACCGGAAATCTGTGAACGGAAATGGACACAATAATGGCACCCAAAACGGACACCGTCTCCGCTGGCCCGTCGCAATTTAGCCAAACAAAGTGCCGACCGGCTGTCACGGCCAAGTTCAAGTGCCAAAAGCCAAGTGCTAGTCCGCATCCCTAGACCCCAAGCCCTGTGCCCTGTGCCCTGTGCCCTAGCCGAAATGCTTTTCAGCATGCCAAAGGCTCATTAATTCGCATTCATAAATTACGCCGGACAACAGCAGCAACAGAAAATGTCCAAATGAAGCAAAAGTCGCAAAGCAAATGCTGAATAAAATCCAAATCAATGCAATTTGTCGGCATATCAAATCGGAATTAAAACGGAGTCTGACTTCGTTTGAAGGTCTCATAATTTCGTCAGGCAATTCGAGCATTAATCTTTATAACGACCACTTATCAAAAAGTGCGTCAGAAAAATTTCTTTTGCATATTTGGCTAGAGTACGTTTTGTTCTTAGCCACGGGGAATTTCTCTTAATCTTAGACATTCCGTTTTATAGCTTTTATATTAGGTCTTTAATGCTATGCAATTTGTTGTCAATTGCGACATTATGATGCTACATCAAAATTTTAGAAAAGCAATAAAAAAAATGTGGGTTCCGGTTTGAAATTTTACGAGTTATAAAATATTGCCCAGAAGTTTGAGAAAGTATTCGATTTTTAATGATTGTGGATAATTCTTTAAAAAGAACTTAATTTTTATTTGTTGAACATTAAAAAAAAAAAAAATTTTTTTTTACTTATTTAGTTTTTGTATATAAATTAATTAAAATACTTGTATTTTTATATACATTTTTAAGCTATATAATAATATATTAATTAAAATTATTAATATATTTGTTTTTGTTTTATATTTTAATATATATATTAACAGCTTAGCCAAGTTTTGCATAGTACTCGTCTAAATGCAGAATCTAATACGCAACTAAGGCTGGTCATTTAATTTACATATATAGGGGGTTCTCCTTAAATTTGACAACATTAACTCAAAAACTCTTGAATATATTTTACATAAGGGGTTAAATGGTTTACGTAACTGTCAAATCCCGAAGCTAAAACTCTAAAGCTTCAGCTGTTCTAAAAAGGTAGGTTTTTTAGGTGCGTGGGTAATTAATTTGGTCAATTTGTACAGAACCATAATGCTAATTAACATTCCAATTTTTTTAAGAATTAGATCCACAACTGTAGATGATACGTTTTAAGTCGATTTTCTACAGCCCCAATGTATATAAGCAATATTGTAAGTCTCTATCGCATTATAAATATAGAGTTAATCTAGGTCTATTGCACCTTGCAAAAAACTAATATACTTTTATCACAACTAGAAAGAGTTGAAATATATTCTATTATCATATAAAATTTCATATAACTAATTTTCTTCAGTGTACTTTTGTATTTGCTACATTATTTAGATAAGGTAATCCTTTTAAGCCTCAGAGCGTCACCTTGAGCTAATCTCTAAGGCTGTCCATTTTACAGTAGCAACGCAAGCAAATGGAACATTAAATTGTTTATTTTGATTGCTTCATTTAACAAGCTCCAAATGATTTATAATAAAGAACTTACAAATGGAACGAAAAACAAAAAACAAACAAAAACAGACTGTAATAGGAGCTAGGCGCTCTCAGATGTAAACTTTTTGCCAGACGCACAGAGCAAACACTCATATTACGTATACGCCGGGTTGTGCGTCATGGTAATTGAATCAGTTGCCAAAAAGCGTCAATAAAACAATTTGAGAGCATTCAATCAAATGTCAATGCATTAAACTGTGGTTACTTATCAAACTGCAGAATGAGAGATAGAGCTTAGGAGAGAGGGAGAAAGAGAAAGAGAGACAGGGAGTAACTGTAGCTGCTGCTTGCGTCGTTGCAGATAAACGACAACAGACATTGCCCCAATTACGAACACATTGTATGAGGTGCATGTGGTTTTTATCAAACTTGTCTACCCCACACCCCCACAGCCTTAAACCACCCCCCTCCCCCTCCACCACACACAATCAGCATGTCGCACACTTGGGAGACATTTAGATACTTCTGTTGCGGCTACTGCGAACTTGGCTTGGCTGCTGTAGCGTAATTTGCATGGCGCATGGTTTATAATTGAATTAATTGTAATATGATACGCGGCGTATGATACGAAGCTTGTGATAGCAGCAAGTCGCTGATAAGACTATAATATGTATAATTTTATTTAATGCATTTATGAGCGCAAATTGTGCTCAATAAGTGCACAAACACGCAGAAGCTAAACTAAAAGCGCGACAATGCCAAAGATACTACAACAAAATGCAATGCAAACAGAATATAAAGGAAAAAATAAACAATTGTGTTGTTTTGTATTATTTTCCCCTTTTTTTTCGTTTTTGCATTTTTTTCGCTGTTATTTTCGAATTTCGAATTTGCTGAAATTTATTTGCACTGCACTTTGTCAGTGCTAAAGCAGCCGCAGCAGCAGCAGCAGCAGCAGCAGCAATAGCAGCTGAGGCCGGGCAACGCGTATCTGTGAGATATGCGATAAAAAAGTTTAGCAGCTGGTTTTTTTTTTTATTTCTTTATTTTTTACCTTCTTAATGTCGCGTCCACACAGCAACAACAGCAGCAGCTGCCGCATGCCTTCGCACGAAGTATGAACAAAACAAAAAAATTTTGTATAAAGTTATAAAGTGTGAAAGAAAACACGAAAACAGAGACACAAAAATGCAAATAACAATAAAGATGCGTTTGCTGTATGTTAACACTGTTTAAATTGCGAATTAACGCTAGTTGCTGACCGCTGACCGCTGCGTAGAAACCGTTACGTTCTTAACGCGCCGCATGAACTTTTCAAACTGAGACCACCGACCAGACCAGAGCAGAGCAGAGCAAAGCAGAGCAGAGCAGCCAGCAGCAAGCAGCAAGCAGCGAATAGCAGGCAGCGCGAATCGCACACGAGCGGCACGAAGCAACGAAGAAAATGCCGACGCTGCGCCGGTCGCCGGCAGCAGCGAGCGCAACAACAATTGTTAGCAGCAGCAGCGGGAGCAGTAGCAGCAGTAGCAGCAGCAGCAGCCCCGTGCAAAACAGAAAAGGAAAAGTGGACATGGGGTGGCGCTCAAAATATTGCCGAGTGAGAGTGAGAGAGTGTGTCACAACTGAGCGAAAGTGGCGTTAGTTAACAGCGCTGTTAAATGAGCATAGCTAACAGCTGAGTTAACAGTTTAGTATATCATATGCCGTGATATAAAACATTGATAGCAATTTTGAGTGATTTACACTCTTGAGTGTTAAGCAGGGAAAATGTCAACTAATAAGATTATTAAAATAAAAAATTTGCGTTAAATATTTTTTAACAATTTATTAATAAGCTCTACCTAGTTTTTTATTCTTTAAGCCTCAATTTTTTGTTATCAATTCAGCTTGTTTTATAACAAGCATTTCGAATATGCTTCAATTCAATACCAATTATCGTAAATACATAAATATGCTTTTAATATAATATATCATAATATAATATTAGGTATTTGCTTTGTCTGTAAACTCTTACAAAATCACATTTTCTGCACTGACTGGTCTTTGTTTTTAAGTAATTTTTCTGTTTTTTGTTTTTTTCTTTTGGTTTTAAAAGCTTTCGAATTGTTGGACAAATTTAACAAATCTTATACTTAAAATAAATGACTAAATTAATAGTAGTTAGGCACCATTGTTATAGTTAGTCGAACTAGCTGAAGAAATAGACCGAGTCCAAAACATTGCGCAGATCGAAGTCCCCTTTCTGTGGCAGCTGACGAAGAATACGATTCAATTGCCGCTTCGACAGATCCTCTACAGAGCCATCGTTTGTCAAGTCACTGCAAGAAATTATATAATTATATTACTGTCGACACAAAATTTAAGAGTACTTACGCATTGCTGAAGCTGTAGGTCTTCTTCATAAACTCGGACAGCTGCTCGAGAATCGGCTGCGAGTGGAGAGCGACAAATTGCTCACGGCAGGCGCGATTCAACTCCGGCACGGTGCAGGCATGTGTCCAAAAGCAATCGTGCACGGAGACAAAGGTGATGCCTTTGCGCTCGCAATGCAGCGAAGTGAGCATCATGTGCGACGAGTCCAGCGAGTGAATGAAGTTGGGCGGAAAGGCGTTCTTTTGCTTTAGAATATTGGGTCGCTCGTACATATCCATCGACATTTGGGCATTCACGCGCAGACCTTTGCATGGTGGATGCTTCATCTCCTGACGATTGTAGGGCTGTACGACGGGCAGACCCAGTGGTGTCACCCACTCCACATTCTGACTACAGACACCCGCTATGAGTCGCGCACACTCCGTGAACCAATCTTGAATCTCACGCGTTGAGGTGAACATTTCGCGCAGACTCTCAAAGGTCTTTGTGGTCAGATATGTGGAGGCGGGCCACACCCAGTCCTTGGGAAAGTCATCAATGTCCTTCAGCTGACGCGCTATCTGCAGCCGTGCACCGTAGCGTGTGACGCCGTAAACGGTCGTCATCACCGTCTGCTTGATGACCTTGCGCCGCACAAAGCCCTCCAGCGCCTGAGCAACATGCAATCCGTTTTCTGCATCTGTCTTCCTGGTGCGCTCGACGAGAGCGGCCACAGCACTGTACACATCCTGTGGTATTGCCGATGGGGCCAGGTTAACACTGCATGCACCCGCCTGATCACGACCCAGCGCTGCATAATGCTGCAGCCCATTGCAGGACCCGTCCTGATGTATGGGAAAGCGACTCATGTAGGCGGCAGGATCGGGTGAACGATATACATTGGCAATTTCCATGCAACAGGCGAGCGTTTGCCATGGCTCATCCGACTTGGACCACCACATGCGGCCCGTGAGTGGATTATCAGCAGAGTCCAAAATGTCCGGCATTATTTCCTCAGCATAAAGCAGACGCTCGCGCACTGAATCACGCTTCTTAAGGCCCGTCAAATTGATACAGTGCAGCTTTAGCCAGCTAAAACCATCCACGCCCAGCGGTTGGGCTTGGTCAAAGATGAGCATCGAACGTGCCAGATCCGAGCCCAAATGGTTTAGATGTGGGGGAACAGGATAAACACGTCCACGAAAGTCCATGTTGTGCGGCAACCAGAATACCTTGCCGCGGTACTATAAAAAAGACAGGGATTAGAATTTGAATAGAGAGATTAATTGAAAATGAGAGGAGGAGAAGGTATTTACATGCTGTGCCAGCGACAAGCGATAGAGCGCATCACACCACAAACTGTACATTTCGGCCTGCTTGCGTCGACGACCTAGTTTATCGCGAAACTGTTTGGCACGGTCTGCCGGGGAGACGCCAGTGCCATCTTGGCCCACTGGCAGTGTGGGCAGCGGCGGCAACGAACTCGGTGGCTGTGGCACATCCAGCTTGGCATCGCCACCATTCTGAAAGACCTTAATAATGACATCGAGAAGCTGGGTATTGACACGCCACGGGACGCTGGCCAGCTGATTGAGTGAGTCGAGCGCTGGATAGAGATGCTGCGGATTGGAGGCACGTATGCGCTCCCACTGCTGCACAGCCTGATGGGGCAATCGTATCAACTCGGATTTGTTCAGCAAATAGCCACCATTATGGGGCGTGCTCCAGGGCTGCGGCGGACACAACATGGGCACCAGATTCGAGTCGAAGGTGAGCGTCTGTTGGCGCGAGGCGCGCAATAGACGTGACAGTACTGGATGCGGCTTCACCTCTTCCTTGACCAGCCGACCCTGATTGCGGAACAACGTATAGAAAGCGGGCAGCATATTCTGTGGCATTGTCGTTCCAGTTGTCTTTGATTTGCTCTTCTGGCGCATGATATGCGCATCGATCTTAATGTCGCGCATGAGTATATTGTAGAGGAAACGACCCACTCCAGAGAGCACATTGCTCGGCCACGGCACCTCGGGCAAATCCATGGACGGTCCGCTGTGTCGCTGCTCGTGCACCAAACGCTGCCACATCTGTCGCGTATTATCCTCCGTATTCCCGCTAGCCCACAGATCGCAATAGTCGCTATAAATCTCTCCAATCTTCTCGAGTGTTCCATTGTGTTTCTTTAATTCGATTTGATAGCATTGCTGCACCTTCTGGCCGAGCTCCTTGAACAGTTGACCCACCGTAGGGCTGAAGGTTTCCGAGCCCTCGGCCAGTTTGTACAGCTCCTTGATCAGTATGTCCGCATAGTGATGTGTGTCCAGGACCTTTAGGTACGTATAGTAATTCATATAGCCGTGCGGCTTGAAACGCACCTGAGCACGCAACGTGTTCAGATCACGGACAATCGCAGCAGAGATTTGTTTGCGCCAGGTCTGCTCAAGCTCGCTTAGCTTAGCACGCTGCAGGAATTACAATAATTAATCTATATTCAACTATAATTAATATTCCCAACTTACGCAATATTCAGCATTAGCAAATTCCTTAGTCTTTTCAATAGATTTGATGGTTATGCAACCGTCCAACTCCACCTGCAGCTGCTCGCGTGCCAATTGCTCCAGTTGAGCTTTAGTATAGCCACGCTTTGGCCGCATGATGATGGAGTCCTCCTGTGATTCATATGCTGCCTCCGCACCCACGGGCTGCACCTGAGCATTGAGATCATTGAGCAGCTCGTTGTCGTAGCCTAGCGGTGGCGGCACATAAACAGGCGTAAAGTCCGGACGCACTCTCCTAATGGCATCCAGCGCTATGTCCCGCTGATCCGATATAAATTTGGAGCGATCCATTATCTGATTCATGCTGAAACCCTGCTGCTCAGCTTGCGCTATATACTGCTCAATGAACTCTTGATTCTGCGGATTTGGCTCCACTCGCCCCAAGCACTCAAATATTACTGCATACGTTTGTTCGCTAAACGGCAGACCATCCTCATGAATGAGCTTGCATAGCTCCTGGCAGCGGTCAAAGGAGCCCTTGCCCGCATAGCCATGCAGCAGAATATTGTACAGATCAATGGTGATTAGGTTCGTGCCGGGCTTGCTGTGGTTACTCTTCTTGGCGCGACTGCGATAAGCGAAGATTGTGGAGAGGGCACGGTTCAGCATATTGGCGGAGACGCAAACATTTAGATACGTGGTTAAGTTAATGATCAGCGCACGTTGCTTGGCCTGACGCTCCTGTTCCTCCGTAACGTGCACCTTTGACTTGAAGCTGTTGGTGAAAAGGAGAATATTGAATTGCTTGGCAAATTGGCTCTGGTGTTAAGGCACAAACCGTTTCTTGGACTTGGCTGTGACGGCATTAGCCTTGGGCTGGCTGTCGACTGTTACAACTGATTTATGTGATTCCTCCAGATAGGGTTCAATTGTTTCAAAGGGATCCAAGAGCTGCGATGCAGTTGCCAGCTTGGGCGCACTTAAACTGAATGCAATTAAAGTTAGTAAATGTTGGAGCTGGAAGTCTGGCAGCTAACTTACCCAAAGCTCGCTAGGTCCGTTTCGATATGCTCCTGTCCCTCGTTTTCTATGCCCTCAATGATGTCGCGATAATTCTGAAAACTTTTGATAATCTTGTGCACTTCCGACGGATTGGATATGATCTGTTTGGTGTAGCTATCTTTGCCAAAGAATATCAGTGGCTTATCATCGTACAGTCCGGCTTCCAGTATGGAGCTAGCGACTGAATCCAGGTCGATCTTTTGATACTCTGCCGGCTGTCGCAGTATGGCCTCGTCGCTGCCCGTTTTGCCACTCTTCTGGGCGCGTCGCTCCTCACGTGCGCGTTTATCCAAGATTTGCAATTGGGTTTTCTGTATAAAATCGGCGAGTTTTTTCGATTTCAAACGCTTAACGCGCGATTTACGCTCACTAGCTGTGAGCTCGGTGACTGTTGGGTAAATATATAAGATAGTATAACATTCATTCATAAAATTCAGGACACTTACCCTCTAGCAGCTCCACATATTTGGCGTAACGCGGTTTGCGCAAACGTTTCTTTTTCGCCATCGCCAGGGCATCTGTTTGTGTAGGCGTGGTCGATTGTGGGCGTACGGTAACTGTTGTTATTGCTATTGGATTGATTTTCATTAATGTTTTGCTTTTTATTGCTCATTAGTATAGCTACTCACTTGCCGGGCGATACAGCATTTGATAATATTGCTGATATTGTGTTAAATTATGCGCAGCGCTGCTTTCGTTGCCTCCCTTGCAGCAGCAGCCGCAGCCGCTTGCTGCGGTAGGCAGCCGCAGTACTCGTTGCATGGCTGTAGCACCATTGGCGCCCAGCAGACGATACATGCTTGATATGCAATTGCAACGTTTGATCGCGAAATTTCTTTAATTTTCACACAAAAATGTTCGCTGCTTGCATAATATTTTGTTGTCCATTGCGCGTTTCACGTGTTGGCTGCCCAGCCCAGGGCTGCATTAACTGGTCTAATGAACGATATTACCGATAGACGCGATTATTTTTTATAAGCGCTGGCCTGCCAACTTGCGCCAAATGGGACATTCGAATTTTTGAATTTGCACATCATTGATTTTAACGTAAAACTAAAATATTATATATATATATCTGTTAAATTTCCAAAAAAAAAAAAAAGAAATGCCACCAAAGAAAGACAAAAAATCTCCGGCCAGCGGAGATCAACCCAGTAATAGGCCTCTGCCACCCAATATATTTCTATACATACAGCTGGCCAGTGTGGATACGCTGCCCACTTTGATTCATCCATTGGAAATCCACTTGGATCAAGGCGGCAGTCTTCTTCTCAAATGTGTCGAACACTATAATGCCGAAGGAATCATAGCACAGGATGAGTTCCTATCGAAGCCCACATATACGTTGATATTCCAACAGGACAATCTAGATCGGCTCAACCATGCGGCCGACAATCCATTGTTGATCAAACTCTATATGCGCAAGACCGAAGAACCGGTGGCCTACGAGGATGAGGAGTTGCAATTGGAGGTGGAGACATCTGAGTTATTGTCCATGCTAATTGAAAAAGCCGATGAGAGTCCCAAAGGAAGTGATGAACATTATAATTCTGAGCCCAAAGTGGAGATGATCCTCTTGTCTGTTGGCTATCTCGATATAATTAAGCTATTTGGCCATCACCGTTGTATGCTGCACGAACAACTCTATCTCTATCCGGTGCCCGAATGTCCAACGGAATATCGCTACACAATAAAAACCGAATGGCATCTGTATACCCTAGTGCCCGTTGTCAAGGAAGTGTCCTTCACCAACATGGCCTTCGTGACATTCGAGTCGATCTATAATTTGAAGGAAGATTATATCATTGATATGGAGACTCTGAATGTACAGTTGAGCTTTCGTTCCATGCAGCCGGTCGATCGTTCTGAATATCATGTGATACCCTGGTGTAGCTTTAACTCATTGAAAGAATCCTGCATCGCCGATCAGGTAAACCATCTTGTGTTCGAATACTTTCGCCAGAATGTGCCCAATAGCTGCAGCATTGGACTCCAATCCAACATGGATGTGGAGATGCATAGGCTATTTTCCCAGCTAATGCGATCGGAAGATATGGACATCAATTTCGATCTGATCAATGTGAGCGAGGATACCGCTCTGGTCTGCAATACCTTCCATCGATATATACTCACCAAGGATATGTCAAATACACTGTTCATGGCGTGCGCATGGCGGCGATATGTCATCGCTGTCGACGTCTTCAATATGACCCCAATAGAGAAAAAAGACGGCAAACGTGTGATCACAACGATGATCAATAAAAAAATATTCTCAGGCGTACTAGATCCAGCCATTCTACTCTATCCCAATGGTAAGAATTCACTACTTAGAGAATCAAATTAATGTCATACAAAAAGCTAAAGTAAAAATTATATATTCTTGATGCGAAGAATCAGCTATAAAAAAATTGGATTACAATTTAGATTTAGATTATCATTTTATATTTTACTTTCTTAATATCGAGCGTTATTGATTAACACGGTTTTTTTTAAATATATATTATTTATTTTTATTTTGTATAAAAATATATCGATATATATACAAGGTATTGGAAGTATACTTGTAGTATAGGTTGTAAATGCAAAAGATATATATAAAGATCATTACTCAATCGATATTTATCGATTCCAGCAATTCCATCTGCAATAATTGCCTATACAAAGATTACAAATTTCGGACTTCTAAGATCTGAGGTATTTATAATTATCGATAAATATCGATGCAGAGGATAAGAGCAAAAAAATGGATACAGAAGAAATATATCAAATTTGATCGAAAACAACTCCTACTTAATATCGATCATTCTCGATGATCATATTTAAATACTATTTGTAGTTATTGACTTATAGAAAGATCCAACATTTCGGAGTTAAATTAAATGAGATATACATTATACAGGGTAGCTGTTAGTCAGTCATTTGTGATAATAACATAATCTACTCTACACTTTTCTTGCAGTGCGCGGAATGCGCTTTGCTGTGGAGCTGAAATACTTGGGCGTGAGAAAAAAGGCGCCAGCCAAGCCCAAGCCGACAAGCGTATTAAGTATTAATAACCCATCGCCTCGATTAACCATCCAGTTAGACGTCGATACGCCCACATTTGCTATAATCAATCTATGCCTATTGGCCCCACTGGGGCAGGTGTACGAGGAGCTGAAGACGTTCCACGAGAGTTTCATTAGCCAGAATCGTTTGCTCTTCTGCAAGAATAAACTAATCGAAGTGCCCACATTGCCATTGAGCGAAATTCAGCGTTTGGCGTATGCAAAATTCGATACTTTCATACGGAACACGATCCGCTATATAATCGACAAGCGGATATTCAACGTACAGCAGAAGCGGAATCACTTCTGTTGCGAAGTACAGAATCTGACCAACATTTTGCTGAAAATCGTCGGAAGTGATTTCAATACACGCGTGCGCACCAGCTCGAATGTCGAGTTCTCCGTTAGTCTAATCTATAATGTATATTAAATATATATAATTTAATCTTAATGAAGCTATAGAATTTATGCGCCATCGCGAACAACGAGCTGGAGCAGCGCATACACAGTCTGCTGGAGAAGATTGAAGACGAGGGTCTGGATGAGCTCATCGCAAACAGAACTGAGCAAGTGGAGAAACTCATCGATCATTTGAATATTATGAAAATCATGAAAGCCGTCGGTGATACGCGCATGGCCACTCTGTTCTACAACAAGATCACCAGCTGGATATCTGGCAATATGAATGACAAATTCTTCGCCACACGTCCAGTTAAGCATCATTCTGCAATCACAGTGCTTTGCTCATTAAACCCATTTTATTTTTTAGGAAAACTCAAATATGTTTGTCAATCTATTGGAGTTCTTTGATTTGATCAGCAAGGTGGAGCATGGCGAATATGCAGTAGCCAAAACCTATTTCAAGACGGACAAAGTCTTATCGGTTGTCCACGAGTACTTTGTGTAAGTGAGCACACATCGATCGACCCATTCAAATGATCTAAAGTCTAGCGAGTTTTTCCAGTGGCTGGATACGCATCTACCTGGACTATGTGGCCACACGAGATGATCCAAATCCGACGGTGTCCGGCAATGCGAATGAGTGTCTGTTGAATAGCATCACAATCTATGCGGAGCACTGCTCCAACCGGCCGGATGGCTGGATATTGCTCTATTGCTACTACAAGAAATTCAATTATGCACCGGGCTATTCCTATGCACGCTGGCGTCTCGAGAACTATGTGAAAGGGATAACAGAGCAAACTAAGTCGTCGCCGTACAGCCTTTGGAGCATCATGCTAAATGTCTATCCGCGATTTGACCGCAGTCGTAGCTACAGCTTCTACGAGACCTTTGGAGTGTTTGTGCGCTTGGGCCTCTACGAGTTCGCTCAGGTCGTTTGGCAGGAGGTGCAGGACGATTGCAGCTTAGCGGAGAACTATATGATAGCCACACAATTAAAGATCTTTCTCAATCAACTGGACGAAGACTTTGAAACACAAACATTCTCATTCGAAGGCATCGATGACGAGGTTCAGCTGGTGAGCCTTGGCCAACCATTGTTCAGAGAGTTTCATTGATGCTCATCCTCGTTTCTATTCAGACGATGTTCAATGCCCAGGTCAATGGCAATGTGGAGTATCATCGCGGTAATATGGATCTTGCTGCCGAGTTCTATGCAAAGAATTTGCCAGAGGAAGGCGCCATTATTCCCGTTCGAGATAATTTTTTGATCAGCAAATTGCGCCTGGCCTACATCTCCTATGAGGCGGGCGACTATCAAATGACCATCAGTGCACTGCGTCTGCCCAAAGTGGGCCGGCTGATACCACTGGCCACCAGCTATCTCATGGGCAAGGCCTACTACAAACTGGAGGATATCAGCAAGGCCATGGAGTGCTTCATCAATTGCACCAAATTTGCTGAACATGTGCCCGATGTTTGGGGCTTTCTGGCACTGATCAATCTTCAAATGGGCAACAATATGAATGCCATCTCATGCTGGAAATATGCTAAAGCTGTAAGACTAATCACGAATTCATTACTAACTAACTTGGTCTTTCTCTTGTCTATTTCTATTTCAATCAACTTTTGTCTGAACTCTGAACATCAACTACTCTGTAATCTCTTTTGTCTATTTCTATATACTTTAATCAATTTTTTTATTTTTTATATATAATCCTATTATGAGCTATCTAAGCCTTTTCCTTCTTGAACCACTAGTTTAGTATTCTTCGTTTATATAGTCATCAATAACAATGTGAACTATCAATCTTATTCCTCAACACTCTCCTAACTTTTCCTTTATGTTCCTATTTCTATACACCACTCTTAGAATCCTACCAGAAATATCACAGATGAGACCATCTACACGGAGCTGGACATGATCGACATAGACAGCGTGGATCTATATATAGATATGGTCAGTCCCAATAATAGCATTGCATCATTTCAAGGCGACGAAGATGAAGATTAGAATCGTATGTCGTATGAGAATTGTCTCAACAGTAACAGATTATAGCAATTTGATTTATGTGTTAATAAAATGCTGAACTATCAATGTGTTATATAAGGTATATATATGGAGCTCAAATATGCAGCTTTTACTAGATATTTATTTAAATGTTATCCAAAGTTTTTGATCCATTTTGGAAAAGTTTATTTAAGTCTCATTCATTGTCTAATATTTCAGCTGCTTAGTCAAACGACTAATAAATGTTCTTCATGGTCACAATAAGCTCCCAGTTCTTCATTGAAATGGCCTCTGCTTTTCTGTCCCTCTCCCTCTTACTACCTATCTCTTCCTCTCCCTCTCTCTCTCTGCTTATGCTTCTTCATTTTTATCTAACAGTTGTGATTATGGTTTCATTAGATGCTTCCTATGCTTGCAACATGCAACTCAGCTTGGCAACTGTCGCCATGTGGGGACGCGAATTGTATGCCCTGTAAAATATTTTAAGATAGGGTATAATGGGCTTTAGGTTTTATGGTATTTATTATGGTGGGAATACAACATAAAGCATGAAAAATATATTTTTTTATATTTGTAGAAAATTTCTTAAATTAATATACCCTGTGTTTCTAGTAACTAGGGCGTATTTCATATTTTATTGCAATTAAAAATAGAGCAAAATAATATTTGAAAATCTCAATTCAAAATTGCAGCTGATCTTCAGCCAAAGCACAATCAAAGTCTTACAGAGTATCTCCATAGCCAATCATTGGTCGTATTCTTACCTGCTTCTGGGTTTTTTGTTGTTGTTTAGCAGCCGTGACTTGTTGACACAAGGTAATGAGACAGACCGCAATTTGCTTGCATAAGACAGCAGCACAAACACACACACACACACACACACATACAGCTGCACATTGTGCACATGCTCTTGTACTTTTTATAGCATACTTTCGAGCGGCGCAGAAATGCCTGGCCAGAGCCACAAGAACCACAGACTGCCGCAGTCAGCATCAAAGCATGGCCAACGTTGGTGGCTTGGACTACAGCGATAAACTGCCCGCCATGGGCGGCGTGACCAGCAGCACTGCCTTGGCCATTCGAAACTCGACCATCATAGCGCATCGCTTGTCCATCTACTTGCCGCAGCTGCTGCTGCCCACGCGCGATCCGCAAAAGGTGAAGCTCAAGCAAATTGAGGGGGACGGAAATAATTCAACTGCTCTCCCTCTCTCTCTCTCTCTGTCTCTCTGTCTTAATCCTCTCAGCTCATCATGGAAATCAATTGTTATGTCGCACAATTTCGTGAGCTGCTCATCTTCATTGGGCAATCCCGCGATTCCCCGGAGCTGCGCGAGAAAATTCGTCGCTTGCGGCGCAGCTGCGTGGATGCGTGCAAGCACATGGCTCATCTGATCACGCCGCAGCCCAAACATTGCCAGGGCAGTGCGAGCGAGAACTCGAATCTGTCGCTGCTCTATCAGCTGACGCTGCAGTTCCGCCACGAGCTGCTCAAGAGCCATCGCCTCATACAGCTGGTGCCGTATGACATGACGGAGTACTATGGTAAATGGGCAGTCTCCACTTAGAGATTTGCAACTCAATTCCAATTTTAGCTCCCGCCCGCACGGCGCCCTCCAATCTGGGCAATGTCATCAGTCAGATCCTGTTGTGCAAGCAAATCAATCCGGACTTTCAGCAGGAGGAACTGTGCAGCATCAGCAAGGATGCCCAGGAGTTGAACGAACTGCTCGACGAGCTGCAGAAGCATCTGCCCAGTCCAGAGACAGGAAACGAAGCGGACCTGTACGACCAACTGCCACACAGCTGTGAGTAAATGCATTGTGAGCTGAACTGAATACGGCTGCCATAAGCCAGCTTAACTATCTTCACATGCAGCCGCAGCAGCAGCTGATGTGAACCTGGCCTTCCTCAATTCACCGCCCGCTTGGTATAAACAGCAGCGACGCCGCAGCTGCCGCACTCGCAGCCGCAGCCTCTGTCTCTGCTGCTGTCTGAAATCATCCCAGATGAATTCGTTTTGAAACAAAATGCGAAAAAAACAGGTAAGTGAAAGTTGTACCTTGTATTTGACTGCCTGATACCCTGGACACATGCAGGAATTACCCATAATCTATTGATTTATGTCCATTACATGTGCCGCCTGTCATCAGACCTCTTCAAAACAAATTCCACATAATAAATTAGTTTAGCTTAGTGCAGGAAATTTCAAATAAAACGAGAAATTCCAACTGATAATGCTCAATGGACAAACAGCTTAATGAATGGACTTTAAAAATAAACCATTTACTTGAATGGTTTAAGGTTAGATTAATTTTTTTTTTTTTTTTAGAACTTAAAGAGAATAGAGCTTAGCATAAATATGCATATTTATTGTATATTTAGCAAATGCAGAAAATAAGAAAAAGGATCATAAATATTAATATATATTGATTGTTATATTAATTAAAATAGTAATAAATATATTTATATAAATGCAGTCAGCATTGATGTAGGTGACAAAAACAAAACAAAAACTTTCTAATTAAATTCGAAAAAAAAAAATCCCCTCAGACGTGAATAACATGTTTTAAAGTAAGGCATATACTTATTATAGGTATAAATAATTATATGGCTTGATCTATTTTCAGTTTAGTATAGGATAAAATTTTGTTTGTTTTGTATTTTTGTTTTTTTAGGGTTTTTAAAATGGTTTTAAGTCAAGCCATATATAAAAAAAAAATGTATACATATATTAATTATTCTACATTTTCTTAATTTGTTTTTTTATCCAAAAAAGTCATTATTGGTCACAAAAAAAATAATAAAAATAACATATGTATATTTTTGTATACCCATAAAAACGACTTAAAACCATAAGTTAGAAAAAACTTTGGATTTTTGTATAATAATTAGTTTTAATTATTTTTTTTAATATAAAACTAAACTCATTTTGCACTTATATTTAATCACCTTTATTGTTTGTTTATTGAATGTTATTATATTCATTCACGATCCTTGCCCATCAATTGCCCATAATTATATTTTTTTATTTTCAAGCATTAAGCGAAATATAATTATTCACATAAATTTGATTTTTTTTTACACCTTTGGCATTTTCCGCTAAATTAGGTGCCCATACAGCATTTCAGATGTATGTGTGTGTGTATACTAAAAATGAAACTGTAAAAGGCTACACAGACAGTGTGGTGTAAACTTTCAGCGTTCACTTTATGAGTGTGACTGTGTGTGTGTGTGTGTGTGTGTGTGTGTGTGTGTGTGTGTGTGTGTGCTTAATTTACAGTTGACAAACCTGTAGGCAGCAGCGACAAGGAAGTAAATGTGGTGCAAGGCAGTTAACGAAATATATGTGCATGTTAAGTACCGTTATAATAACGGCAAAGCTATATACAGGGCAGTCTCAAGATTTATGAGTAATTAGCCCAAATCTATATATACTATATATTTGAATAATTAGCTGTCTACACCCGTTTGGTAGTCAGTTCATTTAACCTTCAAAGGCAGCTCGCCCCATAGTAACACTATTATCAGATGGGCTGATAAGGTCGGGCGTGTGTTAATCTCTGGCTTCCGCTGCAATTTGTGTTTGCATACAGCTTATATAGAACGCGCCCCCTTGAATAATTTAATTTAAAACATTGGTCATTTGATTTTTGCATTATTTGAATATATTTTTGAATTTTAAAAATATGCTTTTGTCTTTTTACAAAACATATCTCTACATTAAAAATATATATAATATATATGTGTATATACTTTATGTAGCTATAGTAGATATATATATATATGTATATGTATAGGTTGTATATATAAGGTATAAACTTCTAGGTATATTTATATATAGATATATTATTATATGTCATATGGATTTTCACAGAAAATCTTCAACTTTCTTTTGAGTAATGCTTACTTTCCCAATTGTTTTTCTTTTTTTCTTCTCTTCTCTTCTCTTCTCTTTTTAGCATATTATTCTTCTTTGTGTTGTTGATTTGTGCATTGATTTTTCTGCTGTTTTTCTGTCTGTGTGTG